>JAOWBW010000866.1:0-385149 GCA_026119855.1 Campanula takesimana
GTCGATGGAGAAGATTTATGATGTGTTTGGGTGTTCGGATGAGGACAAAGGTCGGTTTGCGCGGCTTACAAGCTTGTGGGAGCCGCCGAGCATTGGTGGAAAGGTGTTAAAGCTACTTGGGATGATACTCACACGGTGTATGCGTGGGAGTTGTTTGTGCGCAAATTCAAGAGCATTCATTCCGGTTGTTGATCAAAACCAAAAGGAGATCGAGCTACTCAACTTGGAGCAAGGTGTGTTGTCTATAGCACAATACTCGGCTAAGTTCATAGAATTAGCCGGTATTGCGACTATTTGGTGAGACCGAGGAACAAAAGGCTATGAGATTTATTCGGGGATTGAAGACCTCCATCTGTACTCAACTTATTGCTCAACGGATTGTGACTTTTCAAGATGCGGTGGACGAGCCTATTTGATAGAGCAAGATATTGGGAAGCATAAAAGGAAGACCGAGGTAGCTAACCTAGTAAGCAAGGAGCTCAAGGCAAGCCACAACACCATTCCGATAACGAGGTAACTTTGGGGGACAATCTCAGTTCCGAGGGCAACCGATCCCAAGGAACCCGGGTACCACTTCCGGGAACCAAGGGAGCCTAATTAGGAAGCCTTGTACCTTTTGTCAGAAGGTAGGCCATGCGGAGGATAGGTGTTGGAAAAAGCAAGGCAAGTGTACCAATTGTGTGAAATGGGGCACTTTGCGAGAGAGTGCACGAGGTACCGAGGTCAGTCATCCGGGTCAGGAGTTGGTAATAATCAGGGTCAGAAAAGGGATGTCACCGGAAGCCCAAGTCCAAGGAAGAGTATTTGCCATGAATCAACAACAAGCTACTGATGATCCATCCTTATTGGAGGTATTGTTTCTGTGTCTAATGTGAGCGCACGAGCGTTAGTAGATCCAGGATCATCTCATTAATACATTTCTGTGCAATTGCTTCCATGTTAAATGTTGCATTCGAGTCTTACGTACGTGCTAGAGGTGTCCCCACCCCTATAGGAGAATGTTTGATTTCGGATCGAGTCTTTCGTGCTTGTGATGTGGTCATTTGTGGTCGAGTCATTTGTGCGGATTTGGTTTCTTCCTATCCAAGACTTTGATGTCATTTTGGGTATGGATTGGTTGAGCAAGTTTCATGCTTCTGTTGATTGCCGTAAGAAAACTGTTACTTTTTCTATTCCCGATGTGCCTAAATTCGTGTTTGAGGCTTGTCCTCTGAGTAGGAAGTTCGCTTAATTTCTTATTTGAAAGCGAGAAAATTATTGCATAGTGGTTTGTGAAGGGTATTTGGCTGCTCGTTGTTCTTGATACTAGGAAAGAATCCCCTAGTTTTGATAGGTGTTCGGGTAGTCGGAATTTCCCGATGTTTCTCTACCGAGTATGATATGCCTCCCGATCGTGAGATTGAGTTTTGTATAGATCTTTTGCCGGGTACGGCTCCGATTTCGAAAGCACCTTATAGGTTAGCTCCCGCAGAGTTGAAGGAATTGAAGGTTCAGTTGCAAGAGTTGCTGATCGAGGGTTTATCCGCCCTAGTGTTTCCCCGTGGGGAAGCACCGGTTTTGTTTGTGCGAAAGAAGACGGTTCCTTGAGATTGTGTATAGATTACAGAAAGTTGAATCAGGTTACGGTGAAGAACAAGTATCCTCTACCGCATATTGATGATTTGTTTGATCAGCTTCAAGGGTCCCGTGGTTTTCTCTAAGCTTGATTTGAGGAGTGGGTACCATCAGTTGAAGGTTCGATCGGAGGATATTCGAGACTGCTTTTCGCACTCGGTATGGTCATTATGAGTTTTTGGTTATGCCGTTTGGGTTGACTAATGCGCCGGCCGTATTTATGGATTTGATGAACCGTGTTTCATCCTTATCTTGATTCTTTCGTGGTGGTTTTTATTGATGATATTCTCGTCTATTCTAAGTCTCGAGAGGAGCACGAGCAGCATTTGAGGACAGTTTTATCCGTTCTTGCGAGGGAGAATTATTTGCGAAGTTCAGTAAATGCGAATTTTGGCTCGAGAAGGTGTCATTTCTGGGTCATGTTATTTCGAAAGATGGGATTTCGGTGGATCCTTCAAAGATTGAAGCTATAGTGATGAAGAGCCCGAATCAGTGACGAGATTATAAGCTTTCTGGGTTAGCCGGTTATTACAGAAGGTTTATTGAAGGGTTTTCGAGGATTGCTACTCCGATGACTCAGTTGACCCGGAAGAATGTTCCGTTTGTGTGGACCGAGAAATGTGACAAGGGTTTCGAGAATTGAAGAAGAGGTTGACTACCGCACCGATCTTGACTTTGCCTAATGGGAGCGATGGCCTAGTGATTTATAGTGATGCTTCGAAAGAGGGTTGGGTTGTGTGTTGATGCAGAATGGGAAAGTAATTGCGTATGCTTCGAGAAGTTGACCCCTAGTGAGCAGAATTACCCGACTCATGATATGGAGTTAGCGCTATTGTATTTGCGTTGCACAAATGGAAGCACTACCTTTATGGAGCGAAGTTCGAGATTTTTACGGATCACAAGAGTTTGAAGTACCTTTTCTCCCAGAAAGAGTTGAATAACCGACAGCGACGATGGATGGAATTGTTGAAGGATTATGATTGCACGATTTCTTATCATCCGGGGAAGGCGAATGTGGTAGCCGATGCGATTAGTAGAAAATCTTATGTGGCTTCGATGATGGTTCGTGATGGAAAATGCTTGAGGATGTTCGAGATTGGTCTCCTCGTGAATCGAGACATGGGGCTATTTTTGCGAATGTTAGGGTGTCTCCGACCCTAATCAAAGGATAAAGGAAGCTCAGAAAGAAGATCCCGAGTTGGTGAAGATATGGGTAAACTGAAAGAAAAGAATTTCGAGGATTTTTCATGAGCTCGAGTGGAGTGTTGACTTTTCGTGGTCGATTGTGTGTTCCGGATGTTGATGGAATTAAACAGAGGGTTCTTGATGAGGGTCACAAATCGAGGTATACTATTTCCGGGTAGTACGAAGATGTATCAGGATTTGAAGCAACAATTTTG
Source organism: Campanula takesimana (assembly GCA_026119855.1). Classification (NCBI taxonomy): domain Eukaryota; kingdom Viridiplantae; phylum Streptophyta; class Magnoliopsida; order Asterales; family Campanulaceae; genus Campanula; species Campanula takesimana. The sequence goes on from JAOWBW010000866.1 coordinate 3,015, forward strand.
GTGGATTAATATGAAAAGGGAAATAGCCGAGTACGTTTCGAAGGGTTATTGTCAGCAGGTCAAAGCCGAGCATCAGAGACCCGCGGATTACTTCGAGCCGTTAGAGATTCCCGAGTGGAAATGGGAGCATGTGACTATGGATTTCGTTACGGGACTGCCTCGTACCCGTAGGAAGTATGACAGTGTTTGGGTAATAGTGATAGATTGACCAAGAGCGCCATTTCTTGCCTATTGATTATCAGATATTCGATGGAGAAGCTTGCGACCTTTATATTGATGAGATTGTTAGATTGCATGGAGTTCCGGTTAGTATTGTGTCAGATCGAGACCCGAGGTTTACTACTCTAGATTCTGGAAGGCGTTTCAGGAAGCTTTGGGTACAGATTTGCGATTCAGCACAGCTTTTTCATCCTCAGACCGACGTCAGTCCGAGAGAAATTCAGATTCTTGAGGATATGTTGCGAGCTTGTGCGATAGACTTTTCCGATTCTTGGGATTCGCACCTACCGTTAGTGGAATTCTCCTACAACAACAGTTATCAGGCTAGTATCGAGATGGCGCCGTTTGATGCCTTATATGGAAGAAAATGTAGATCGCCTATTTGTTTGGATGAGGTTGGTGAAGCGAAAGTTTTGGTATTGATTTGCTTCAGGATTCAGTTGAAAAAGTTAGGGTTATCCGGGATAGATTGAAGACAGCCCAGAGTCGACATAAGAGCTACGCAGATAACCGAAGGCGAGATCTTAGTTTTCAGGTGGTGATTTGATATTCTTGAAAGTGTCTCCAAAGGTGTGTATTCGTAGATTTGGGGAAGAAAGGTAAATTGGCTCCGAGGTTTTTATAGGTCCGTTTGAGGTTTTGGGAAAGGTCGGACTTCTTGCGTATCGACTCGCGTTACCGTCATCCTTAGACCGGTTGCCAACGTCTTTCACGTTTCTATGCTTCGGAAGTATTTTCATGATCCGTCTCACGTGTTACCGAGGATACCGGAGGATATTGAGCCCGATATGTCTTATGAGGAACGACCGGTTCGGATTTTAGATTCTAAAGTCCAAGAGTTGAGGAGCAAAAGTATTTCATTGGTTCGAGTTCTGTGGAGGAATCATAACATCGAGGAGTCGACTTGGGAGCTCCGAGGTGAGATCGAGAGGAATTTCCGTGGCTTTTGTTTAAGTGAGTCCGTTAAAATTCGGGTCGAATTTTCTTTAAGGGGAGTGAATGTCACGACCCGAAATATAGGCTCTATTTTATTAGTAATTAAATGATTTTTATTTAATTATTTTATTGCTTATTTATTTATTTAAGTTATTATTTATTTAAATAATTATGTGTGCATTTATGTGTTATAATTATTTTAGCCTAGCTTTGTATTCGAGTTATTTGGGCTAGTGTGGAAGTGTTGGTCTTATTGTTAGTAGGAGTGTAGTGCTGGTGGGTAGTGTAGTGGAGGGGCCTAAGTGCAAGTTTTTTTGAATAATTCCCTTATTCCCCTACTCCCCTCACCTTCTCCCTCACCCTCCCATTCTTCTCCTCCCAGCAATCTCTCTCCAAGGTAGAAAAGGGTAAGTTTTCTTTCATTCCTTCTCTATTCATTTACTCTTCTTCCTCTCATCTTCTCTCATTTCTTCAAACGTAAACCTTGCTTAGATCGTCGATAGGATCGCGTAGAGCCAAAAAGAATCGAATTCCGTCGACTTTCATTATTTTCAAGTAAGTTACTTTTCCCCCATTTGATGCTAAATGTTCATATCATGTTTATATGATGATTAATGTGCCACATTTGAAGTTGGTTGTATTTGAATTTGTTTGGAATTTTATTTGAGTTTTGGTAAAATGGTGAAACTTGAATGTTGGTTTTGATTCTTGGTTTTGGTCTATTATGGTGTGTTTAGACTCCATTCTAGTTATAAATGATGTTTGGATACCTTAGAAACCATCTTGGGAGTGTTGATTGTGGGTATTGTGAATTTGGTATAAAATGGCAAGGAAATGTGAAGGACCCAGCTCTGGTTTTTCCCCAGTCCGTAGACCAGGCGCCCGCCTGTGTTGACCCAGGCGCCCGCCCTACATGACCTTTTTAGTGGCCAGACCTTCTGGTCAATCAAGCCCCGCCTGCCCCCTTTCCAGGCGCCCGCCCGCCCCTGTTCCAGGATTTTGACCTTTTGCTTGGTTTAAGACTTAAGGCTTAATTAGTTTAGGGTTGTTGCTCTAATTAACTTAGATAACACCGTGGAACACTTTATAGTGTGGATTTGATTCTTTTGTGAATAAATGTGATGTGAAATTTATTTAAGTACCATTTTGGTAATGTAGTTCACCTTTGTGTGCGATTTGGATTGGTTTACCTTTGTGGTAATTTATTGGATTGGTTCCCTACTTTGGAACCTTAAGTTGTTCATTCATGCTAAATTATTATTACTTAGCATTTATTTGAAAGTCCAGCTGGTATTTTGTGTGTGTTTGGGCGATGGGAAAGATTATAATGGCAAAGCCAAGTCCATTATAATGTTGACCATTGTTTTGCCCCTTCTTTACCTCCTTCTCCAGATTGGCCTTGGAAAGGATAAGTCAGCGTTCCTTTGTGAATGTATCTGGCTAGCGGTATGACTTTGTGTCATGATCCTTGTCCTTTGTGACACTGTTATGGTTATTGTTCCGGTACCGGGGTTTTCTCTTCGGCTTTCATGCTATTATGAAGATGATGATTGGTTGATTATTGAAGCTGCGCAGCGATCCTTTATTTGGATGTTCCGGTTTGGAAACCTTGGCTATATCCTTTGTTATGTGTTTATTTCCGCTGCTATCTGTTCTATGATAATTGCTATGTGCTATGTGATAATAATATCGTTTATTGCTTATTGCATTATAGCATGTCATGTAGTTGCATAGTAACTTATTGAGATTTATCTCACCCCTTTTCTCTTTTATCTTTGTTTTTTCCTTAACCCCCCCCCCCAGGTGCTAAGGATTAGTCTCGCTGATCACGAGAACGAGGACGTCATTAGGATTTGTATATTTTGTAACTTTGGTGTATGAACTTGTGGAGTTTGTACTAGTTTTACCTTGTTGTTCAAAATGTTTTGTAAACTTTGGATCATCACCTTTTGGTATTAAATGAAATTTTTAACTTCAGTATTTCTGAGTTTTGGTTTTAGAGTCGACGTCCAGATCGCGGTCCCGGGGCCCGCGGGGTCCGGGGTCGCGACAGGTACAACTATCCCAAAATGGTTACACATTTACATAATGTAAACCAACCTATAACAACCTTCCCCAAAAGAATATAACCACGCTCGACGTCCTCTTTCTCGTGATCAGTGAGACTAATCCTTAGCACCTGGGGGGGGGTAAGGAAAAACAAGATAAAAGAAAAGGGGGTGAGATAAATCTCAATAAGTTACTAATGCAACTAAATGACATGCTATGATGCACTAAGCAATAAACAATAATAATTATCACATAGCACATAGCAATTATCATATATCAGATAGCAGAGGAAATAAACACATAACAAAGGATATAGCCAAGGTTTTCCAAACCGGAACATCCAAATAAAGGATCGCTGCGCAACTTCAATAATCAACAAATCATCATCTTCATAATGACATGAAAGCCGAAGAGGAAACCCCCGGTACCGGAACCAATAACCATAACAGTGTCACAAAGGACAAGGACCATGACACAAAGTCATGCCCGTTAGCCAGATACATTCACAAAGGAACGCTGACTTATCCTTTCCAAGGCCAATCTGGAGAAGGGGTATAGAAGGGGGCAAAACAATGGTCAACATTATAATGGACTTGGCTTTGCCATTATAATCTTTCCCATCGCCCGATGCAACAAATATGCCAGCTGGGCTTCCAAATAAATGCCAAGTAATAATAATTTAGCATGAATGAACAACTTAAGGTTCCAAAGTAGGGAACCAATCCAATTAAATCACCACAAAGGTAAACCAATACAAACCGTGCATCAAAGATGAACCACATTCCCAAAATGATACTTAATCAAATTCCATCATATTTATTCACAAAAGAATCAAACCCAATCAATAAAGTGTTCCAACAATGACACTTAACACTTACTTAATTTCAAACACAAACTTGATCACAAAGGACTCAATTCTATCACTAGAATGCACTACAATGTTCACTAAGGTCAACTAGGAGGACACCCAAGATTTAGACCAAAGCACGTTCTTCAATCACACAAATTAACCAAATGTAAAGTTTCAGGGGTTCTGTGCGGCTGCCCAAAGTGGGTTGTGCGGTCGCCCAAAAAGCCAGCAAAACAAGAACAAAAGCCTTCAGAAAGATGCGCGGTCGCCCAGGAAGTTTTGTGCGGCCGCCCAATCTTCCGGATTGCCAGAAATCGGGAAGAACAACATGGGTTCTTCCATTTTTATACCCAAAACACATTTCCACCCAAAATCCAACATTCCAACTAGCATACTAATGTACCAAAACAACTTATAAGTCTAAAAAGACTCCTAAAACAACATTTAACAACCAAAATCAAGAATCAAACCCAACATTCAAGTTTTCACCATTTTTTATCAAAACCCAAAATAAATTCCAAACAAATTCAAAACCCAACCAAACTTCAAATGTAACACATCAATCATCATATAAACGTGATATGAACATTTTAGCATCGAAATGGGGGGAAAAGTAACTTACTTGATAAATCTCAAAGTTGATGGATTTCAAATCTTTTTGGTTCTACGCGATCCTATCGACGATCTAAACAATGTTCACGTTTTAAGAAATGAATAATAATGAGAGGAAGAAGGAGTAAATGAAGAGAGATGAAGAGGGAGAGAACTTACCCACAATGCTAGAGAGAGAGAGAGTTTCCAGGGAATGGATTGAGAGAGTGAGGGAGAAGGTGAGGGAGGTGAGGGGAGTAGGGAAATAATTCGAAATGTTACACTTAGGCCCCCTCTCTCACACTACACACAAATACTACACTCCCTACTAACAATTAAGACCCAACAATACCACACTAACCCAAATGACCCAAATAAAATGCTAGGCATAAATATTATAACACATAAAATGCACACATAATATTTAAATAAATAATAATTTAAATAAATAAATAAGAAAATAATTAAATAAAAATTATTTAATTACTAATAAAATAGAGCCTATATTTCGGGTCGTGACAACCGCTCCGATCTTGACTTTGCCTAATGGAAGCGATGGTCTAGTGATTTACAGTGATGCTTTGAAAGAGGGTTTGGGTTGTGTGTTGATGCAGAACGGGAAAGTAATTGCTTATGCTTCGAGGAAGTTGACCCCTAGTGAACAGAATTACCCCACTCACGATATGGAGTTGGCGGCGATAGTCTTTGCGTTGCACAAATGGAAGCATTACCTTTATGGAGCGAAGTTTTAGATTTTTACCGATCACAAGAGTTTGAAATACCTTTTCTCCCAGAAAGAGTTGAATAATAGGCAACGCCGATGGATGAAATTGTTGAAGGATTATGATTGTACGATTTCTTATCATACGGGGAAGGCGAATGTGGTAGCCGACGCGATTAGTAGAAAGTCTTATGTGGCATCAATGATGGTCCGTGAGTGGAAAATGCTTGAGGATGTTCGAGATTGGTCTCCTCGTGAATCGAGACATGGGGATATTTTTGCGAATATTAGGGTATCTCCGACCCCTAATTCAGAGGATAAAGGAAGCTCAGAAAGAAGATCCCGAGTTGGTGAGGATAATGGGTAAATTGAAGGAAAAGAACTACGAGGATTTTTCTTTCAGTTCGAATGGAGTTTTGACTTTCCGTGATTGTTTGTGTGTACCCGATGTTGGTGGAATAAAGAGGCAAGTTTTAGATGAAGGTCACAAATCCCGGTATACCATTCATCCCGGTAGTACGAAGATGTATCAAAATTTGAAACAACACTTTTGGTGGAACAACATGAAAAGGGAAATAGCGGAGTATGTTTCGAAGTGTCTAACTTGTCAGCAGGTCAAAGCTGAGCATCAGAGACCCGCAGGACTACTTCAGCCGTTAGAGATTCCCGAGTGGAAATGGGAGCATGTGACTATGGATTTCGTCACGGGACTACCTCGTACCCGTAGGAAGTATGACAGTGTATGGGTAATCGTGGATAGACTTACCAAGAGTGCAAATTTCTTGCCTATTGATATCAGATACTCGATGGAGAAACTTGCGACCCTTTACATTGATGAGATTGTGAGATTACATGGGGTTCCGGTTAGCATTGTGTTCAGATCGAGACCCGAGGTTTACTTCTAGATTTTGGAAGGCGTTTCAGGAAGCTTGGGTACAGATTTGCGTTTTAGTACAGCTTTTCACCCTCAGACCGACGGTCAATCCGAGAGGACTATTCAGATTCTTGAGGATATGTTGCGAGCTTGTGCGATAGACTTTTCCGATTCTTGGGATAGACATTTACCATTGGTGGAATTCTCTTACAACAACAGTTATCAGGCTAGTATCGAGATGGCACCTTATGAGGCCTTATATGGGAGAAAATGTAGATCGCCTATCTGTTGGGATGAGGTCGGTGAGGCGAAAATCGTGGGTAGTGATTTTCTTCAGGATTCAGTTGAGAAAGTTAGAGTTATCCGGGATCGATTGCAAACAGCCCAGAGTTGACACAAGAGCTATGCAGATAACCGAAGGCGAGATCTTAGTTTTCAGACCGGTGATTTTGTGTTCTTGAAAGTATCTCCGAAGGTGGGTATTCGAAGGTTCGGGAAGAAAGGCAAATTGGCTCCGAGGTTTATAGGTCCGTTTGAGATTTTGGGAAAGGTGGGACTTCTTGCGTATCGACTCGCGTTACCGTCATCCTTAGACCGTTTGCACAACGTCTTCCACGTTTCTATGCTTCAGAAGTATGTTCATGATTCATCTCACGTGTTACCGAGGTACCGGAGGATATAGAGCCCGATATGACTTATGAGGAACGACCGTTCGGATTTTAGATGCCAAAGTCCAAGAATTGAGAAACAAAAGCATTGCGTTGGTTCGAGTTCTTTGGAGGAATCATAATGTTGAAGAATCGACATGGGAGCTCCGAGATGAGATCGAGAGGAAATATCCGTGGCTTTTTAATTCGGGTAAGTCTCGTTAAAATTCGGGTCGAATTTTCTTTAAGGGGGAGTGAATGTCACGACCCTAGGCTCTATTTTATTAGTAAAATAAATAATTATTATTTTTTTTTTGCTTACTTATTTATTTAAATTATTATTCATTTAAATATTTATGTGTGCATTTTATGTTCATAATAATTATGCCTGGCATTTTATTTGAGTCATTTGGGCTAGTGTAGCATTGTTGGGTCTTAATTGTTAGTGGAGAGTGTAAGTAATTGTGTTAGTAGATGGGAAGGGGTCTAAGTGTAAGTTTTTGAAATAATTTCCCCTACTCCCTCCCTACTCCTTCTCTTCTCCCTCACCTCTTCCATCAACCTACTCCCTCATTTCTTCTCCCAGCTCATCTCTCTCTCTCTCTCTTCCATAGCAAAAGGTAAGTTTTTCTCTCTTCCTTCTCTCTTCATTTCCTTCCTCTTCCTCTCATTATTTCTCATTTCTTAAAACATGAAACTTGTTTAGATCGTCGATAGGATCGTAGGAAGCCAAGAAATTTCGAGTTCCGTCACCTTTGAGAAAATCCGGGTAAGTTACCTTCCCCCCATTTTTATGCTAGAAATGTCATTCCATGTTTAGATGATAATAAGAATGCCATTTATTGCTTCTTGGGTTAATTTGAGAGTGATCTATATTTTTGTTCATTTTGTTGTAAAATTTTGGTATTTGAATCATCCCTTGATTGGGGTTGTCCAGACGATGTTCTAGGGTCCTTTTTGGCTTCTAAATGGTTTGGGTACATTTGGTTACTACTTGGTAGTGTTAACTTTGAATTTGGGTATGAAAATGGTGGATTTGTGTTGATTTTCGAATAAGAACCTAGGAAGGAAGATCTGGGTTTGCTGTTCTTCCTTGGAGGCGCGCACATCCCCTGCGTATGAGGCGCGCGCACCCTCCTCTCCCCCTTTCTGGTAAAACCTTCTGATGGATGGAGGCGCACGCACCCTCCCATAGGAGGCGCGCGCACCCTCTCCTCCTCCAAACTTGATTTTCCTGCTGATCAAAGGAGGCGCGCGCACCCTCCCATAGGAGGCGCGCGCACCCTCTCCCCTGGTGTGAAATTTATTTCCCTTTTTGTCCAATCTTTTGAGAGCCATATCTCCCTCATCCGGACTCCATTTTAGGTGTATAAATTATCGTTTTAAAGCTCTCCTTGAGCTCTTCGAGGTGAGTGAGTAGTTTTGGTTGTGTTCTTGAGTTAACTGGACCCTTTGTGATTGAACGTGATATGGGAATTGTGTTATCATGGTTGAGATTATTGGAACACCTTACTGGTGTGGTTGGTTCATTTCATCTTATTGGTGATCACTTTGTATGGTTCCCTACTTTGGAATCAATGGTTGTTTATCGTGCTAGTGTTTTATTACTTAGCCTTTACTTGAAAGTCCAGCTGGTTAATTGTGTATCGAGTCAGGCAATGGAAAATGCTATAATGGCACAAGCCAAGTCCAGTATAGCATCGCCCATTGGTCCTTGTTTCCTCATCCAGATTGGCCTTGGATGGGATGAGCTAGCTCCTTTTGTGAGTATTCTAGCTACACGTTTTGGAGCATGTGTTTGTGGCATGGCTCCCGCCCTTTGTGGCATGTTACTTTGTTATTGGTTCCGGTACCGGGGATTTCTCTTCAGCTTTCATGCTATTATGAAGATGATGATTTATTGGTTATTGAAGCTGCGCAGCGACCTTTATTTGGTTCTTTCAGTTGGAAAACCTTGGCTAATATCCTTTGTTAATTGTTTATTGCCGCTGCTATCTGATATATGATAATTGCTATGTGTTATGTGATTTATTATTGATTATTGCATCATAGCATGTCATGTAGTTGCATTAGTAACTTATTGAGATTTATCTCACCCCCTTTCTTTTTATCTTTGTTTTTCCTTAACCGCCCCCCCCCCCCAGGACCAAGGAATTAGACTCGCTGATCACGAGGACGTCGCGAGGGTTGAGCTTTTGGGGCAAGTGTATATTGGTGGGTTTACATTATATATATGTGTAACTCTTTTGGGGATAATTGTACCACACTTTGACGTCACTAAGATTTGTATATTTTATTATTTTGTAGTGTGAGCTTATGGGGCTTATACTAGTACATTGTCGTTGTTAAATTGTTTTCCAAAACCTTGTGTTACCATCTTTTGTTATGAAATGAAATTTTTATCTCTGATATTTTGGTGTTCTGATTAGTAAGTCGACGTCCAGCTCGCGCACTCCGGGCCCGCGGGGTCGGGGTCGCGACACGTACGGCTTTGTTGGGCAGGGAACAGAATGTTTCAAAATTTAACCATTTTGTGCAGGGCAGAAACATTCTGTGTCCCTTTTGCTTCTGCTTATCCAGGTTCCAAATTTACAGATTTGTTTGTGCACATTACCTTCTTCTTTTCTAGCCAAAACTTGGTTTTTGAAGCTTGGTTATGCACAAGTTTTTTGGACATAAAATTGGGTTTTCAAAGCCTCCTTGTGCATAACCCATTTTGTAAAATTTTTTGAATCCTTTGTTGTGCACAACTTGTTTCGCAAATGGTTTTCAAAAGATTGTTCCTTCTTGTGAAGTTTTGATTTCAAAAGAACTTTTGGTTGTGCACAATTTGTTGTATGTACAAGTTTTTGCTTTGTTTGTTCATATGATTCTTGCTTGATTGCTTGTGTAAATAGCTTATTCATGATTGCTCATTTTTGTTGATTATGCTTATTTATGCTTGTTCATATGTTCATTATACATTGCTCATGATGTTAAGACGAATCGAAAAATTCTATTTTAACTTAAAAAAAGAACATAGAATGGCTTCACACTACGCGCACTTGACCTTGCACGTTCCAAATGCCCTTTAAACCCGGGATGGATGCCAGATGCAGCTTTATTGGTGCTCTTGTGCCCTTCTAGCGCGCACGGGTCCATTCCACCTCCCCTTCCGAGCCGAGTCAACCACACTTGTCCGTGACACATAAATACCGTGACTTCAGTTGGTTTTTGGTCTAGCTCATGTTACCACGTCCCTAATACGTGTCTGAGATTAATTGTGGCCAAGTTAATGCCCGAGTCACGACTCCTTGTGAAAGCAAGTGTGACCATGGTCAACTTTGACCCGGTCCTTGACTTATGCGTTAATGTTGGCTATAATTGACCTAAGTCATATATTGTGGATGGGGTGACACCGTGTTGTCAAGTCCTAATGAATGGTTCATACTAATCATCCTGAAGCCCACGGATAAGATTCGAGAGGCCTCATCAAAGATGAGGTTGTGCCGGAAGTCCCTTAAGTCCCTAAGACGAATCTCGATCTTAACCGGGGCTTAATCATGATTGGAATGGCTCACGCATTGGGAACCTTGCAATGCACTAGACCCTAGGCTCGTTTCTTTCGGTCGGTGGAAGCCGCTTGCCCTATAGGACCCTCACCCGGGATAGTCCATCCTTGGGAGCGTGCAAGACAGGTGAAAACGAGGGGTCTATAGGCGTAGTGATGGCCTACATTGATCCAGGATTTAGAGTAGTTGCGAAAAAGAAGAGAAATCTTTTCCAACCATTTAGGAATAAAAATGCGTTTTAAGTAAACTTGAACGGATAACTAACTGCACCTTGAATGAATTGGCTCCGTTTTGCTTCTTGTCTTTGACACATTGCTTTCTTGCGTTAACGAGCGTCGTCCCGTCAATTTTTGGATGGATCCCTGTTATCCTCCAAGACTCCTGTTAAATCCCTAGGCATTGTCCCCTAGGAACCCGTTAAGTTATTGGGAGATCTCCGAGGCACCCGTTAATATTTGGATGGATCCCCGTTATCCTCCAAGAATCCCGTTAAATCCCTAGGCGTTGTCCCTTAGAAACCCGTTAAGTACTTGGAAGATCTCCGAGGCACCCGTTAATCTTTGGATGGATCCCCGTTATCCTCCAAGACTCCCGTTAAATCCCTAGGCGTTGTCCCCTAGGAACCTGTTAAGTCCTTGGAAGATCTCTGAGGCACCCGTTAATCTTTGGATGGATCCCCATTATCCTCCAAAATTCCCGTTAGAAACCCTAGGCGTTGTCCCCTAGGTCCCCGTTATGACCCCCGTTGAAACCCTAGGCGTTGTACCCTTGGTCCCCATTAAGATCCCCATTAAATCCCTAGGAATAGTCCCCTAGGAAGTCAGTCAAGTCCTTGGATGGATCCCCGTTATCCTCCAAAAAGTCAGTCATGTTCATCTTTTCCTCTTAGAATTCCAAACCCGTTGAACTACGGTGACCTGAGCCTCTCATCGCGTGGGACCCCCTCCCTCGTGGTGAGGGGAACGTAGGCAACTTCGGCCCGGTCAAATATCCCAAATAGAGACACATGTGTCTTCGGCCCAAGCAATTTTTACCCGAGTCTAAACTACCCCTTTTTTCCGCCACAGCAAGAATGAAGTGGAAAAGAGCACCGTGTCACCGCCTGTTCAGCATGGAGTCTGATAGTTCCTCACTCGCTACAACTTCTCCACTCCGGTACCTTGGAATGACCAGTTCAGAGGAAAGTAGTTGGGAGAGTGATTCCACAGATAACCAGGACAGTCCAACCAAAGAAGAGTTGCTCCAAGCGTTAGAAGCCTCCAGGGCTCGGGAAGAGATTACCAGGAAACACCACGAGAAAGCACGGGACCGATTTGTCGAGTCGATGAAACGGAAAGGTGTTAAGGTTTTGTTTCAGACTGATGGGTCTTTCATTGAGGTTGCTGACCATGAGGAAGTGGTCGAAATCACCCAACCTCCAAATCGCAACCAAACCCCGCCCCCTCAACCTTGCGAAAACACCAAATCCCCCCATTCTCTATCTCAACATACCATCACTCAAAGCTTACCTCCCACTCAAAGCTTACCTCCCACTCTAAGCTTACCTCCTACTCAGGCTCCCTGCACTCCGCCTCACCCCGGATCCAACATTCCCTATTGGTTACCTCCCATAAATCCCCGAATACAATACACTCAAAACACCCATGTCTCACCATTCACATCGATCATTCCTCAACCATCACTCCCATGATATCTTCCTAATTATACTCCTTTTCAGTTCGAAATCGCTAATCAGATCCCAAGGACTCAGTCACCATATGTGGATACTCGATCAACCATTGGATTCTATGGAGACCCGTATCATTGCTACAGTCCGAGACCTTTTAGACCACAAGCTCATTGCATGCCTCCGATATACATTCCTATGAGCAACCGAGATTATGAGTATGCCTACAACCACGCACTTCCCCAGAATCCTCATGTTTCACCTCAGTCGGGTAGGTTGTTGGGAAAGAGAAAGCAAATGGAATATAAGGAACCCCTTGTCTCGAGCAGCGGTAATTCTCATCACCACCACACTTCGGTCAAAGGTAAAGGAAAATCCAAATGCCAACCCAAGCTCCATTTCGTAAGGTTCGAGGATTTCAGAATGCCCATAAGCAAGGTATTTGAGGGTTTGGTTAAGCAAGGCCTCGCAAAGCCTCTTGTTAACTACCAACCCAGGAACCCCGAGAAATACCTTGACAAGAGTAAGAGATGTGCCTTTCACAATTATCACGTACACAATACCGATGAGTGCTTTATTATAAAACGCGTCATTCTGGATTTGATTAAGGAGGGAAAGCTTGAACGCCCACACGCCCCCGATACAACCAATGACACGAGTATCAACATGCTTGAGTTCGCAGAATCTAATCCCATGGCCTTCTCGATGGTCAATAAATGGAGTGATATCTGCCCCAAGGAAAAGGAGCCCGTGATTGACAAAGTCATCAGGCCCAAAAAGGGAGAGCCTGTTTTGGGAAAGTTGACAAAATCAGTGTCCAAGGTGGTGGTTCCTAAAATCAGCAAAGCCGAAATGGCAGAAGGTTTTTAGAAAGGATCAGTGGCACAGAGAATGTCTGAAGGGCTAAATGCCCCGGGTTGGGAAATGAATGGTGCCGTGGTTGCCATAACAGAGGATGAAGTTTCAAAACCCCTTCCATCAACCTCCCCTTAGGAAGAGTCAAAGTCCATTGTTAGGATGTGTGATAAGCCCTTAAGAAAAGAAAAGGTGTCTGTTAGGTTTAGTTGGAGTCTTGACTCCCCGGTTGATGCCATGTGGTGACCATTTTGAATCCTTGTCAGTTTTCTTAATAAGATTATTATTATTATTGCTTTGTCAAAAGTTTGCATAAAATGTGTGTGAGTCTTTCACTCAAAACAAAAGTGTGTCTTAAAACAAAAAGAGTTTTCTTGAAATAAAAGATCAAGTTTTTCCTAAAAGTCTAATCCAATAATGAAGCATTTTTCTCAAATCATGGTTATAATTTCACCTTGAGGTTTAATATGCTAAAAGTCCTTCGCGGTTCTGTCCATTGGAAACATTGACCAAGGAGCCCACATCTGAATTGGCGTCCGAGACAACCGTCCACATGAGCAATGAGATCAAACAATTGGGACACCGTCTACAAGAAGAAGCCCGAGCTTCGGAAGGCCAAAGGCGGTTACATCAAAGGGAAATCCGAATGCAATGTGCGGAGATTACGCACCTTGAAAGGAAATCACCAAAAGGATATAGCCTAAAGAAAACTCCCAACTCACGAGTAGACTAATCCGGCAATTACAACGCCAAGCCAAATGGAGACCTCGCGACATCTTTCCCGATGACACGGAACCCGAGTTCCCCGTGGAAGACATGGAATATGCCGCTAACAACCCCTCCAACAACTGAGGAAGAAAATGGATCATCGTGCCTCATGGGAGCCCATCCCTAAAAAAAATGTGAGTCTTCCAGCCTCGTAGGATCTAGACTTTCATCAAAGTCCATCCCGGACTGTGTCTTTTTATTTTTGCAGAGGTCCGTACTTTGACATGTATGTATAAAGTTATCTAAATAAAAGAGTCATTTTCCTTCTCTTCTCTCTAGACTTGAGACAATATTTGCAATATACATTTACTCTTGAAATTGCCTTGCTTGTTATTATTTGATTGCTACGTCCCTAAAATGATGAATTGACTTCTAAGCATACTAGTCAATGACGACTCATTAAGGACGAATGGACCTAACACAAATCAAAATTGCTAAATGCAAACAATTAATCTTGGTGAGAATAAATGTTGTGATCAATTGGCATGAAGAAACCGTTAATGGCAAGCGTTCCCCTATACACATACCCGATACACATCTCCCGATACACAACCCGATACACATTTCCCGATACACAACCCGATATACCTTTCTGATACAAATTCTTGATGCACATCAAAGGCATCCCAAGACAATGAAAGGCAAGGATGTTGTTGCTCAACCACCAAGATTCAACCATGATCGCGCGTGAGCAACCAAGCAAAGGACTTCCCAGATCTTCAAAAGTCAACATGAGAATGACAGAATTCCACCAAGGGGCTACAAATGAGCCAATGTCCAAGATAGCAAGTTGGGACTAATGTTTCCCCTCATCCCTAAAAAAAAAAAAAAAAAAAAGGAGGGAAAAGAAATGAATGTATGGAAAAAGGGAAAGGAAATGAATATATGCGAAGAGGAAGTTTGCCTCAAAAGCTCACCAAGTTCACATCAAAAGTCCACCTCAAAGAGCATCCTAAGGATTTCACCGCAAAGCAAAGTGATCTACATCAGCAAAGCAACAACATCCTTCAAAAGGACACCAACCCCAGCAAAAGACGGCGCAAAGGCCGAACTACGGCGACCTGAGCTCCTCAAAATGAGGGGAACGTAGGAAACCTTCGGGTCCGGTCACAACATGAAACAAAACCATCAAATCATGGTCCTCTCAAAATGACCAAGTTTTCTGCCCTTGGTCTCATCAATGACTGATGTCCCAGACACACCTTCATCTCCCGATCTTGCCATTGATCGAATCTTAATCTTAATTGATCATAACATTTATACATGTTAAGGCTAATTGCTTGCTATAATCTTGACTTAATGACAAACATGGTCCATTCAAGCAATCATTTTGTGATATTAACTAAGGAAAATTTCAAATGTCTCAATAAGTCTTCTCTTCTACATCTTAGGAAAGAGCTAAACACTTGTATTCTGTCGAGCAAGGGCTTCCTCCCATACATTGCTCAAAGAGCTCACCAACATAAAGGGACTCTCTCCCAAATAAAATGCCCTTGCATGTTTCCTCTAAGAAAAATACTTTAAAGTCCCCATTCTATAGAGTCGGCTGGATCACTCATAAAAAAAAGGCACCAAAAAAGTAGCCCGCTAGGTTGAAAACCCGTAAGGGCGGCCTAGGCAAAAAAACAGGGTGTGCCATAAAAGACGCAAAAGAGATGCTCGCTAGGTTGAAAACCTGATAGGGCGGCCTAGGCAAAAGAAAGGGTGCGTCATGAAAAGGGATGGGTTCCTAACCTCACGTCAAAGGCCGGAAGACGACAACGGGTCCACGTCAACATCAAAAGTCGAAGGACGACATTGGGGCTACCTCCACATCAATGACAACGAGGACATGTGGCTACCCCGACACCAACAAGGACATGGGGCTACCCCAACATCAACGACAAAGACGATATTAGGGCTGCCCCACAACGGCGACGAGCAGATTTCCTACCATCGGTTACTCCTCAATGAATGGACTGAATCCAAAGGACTTTATGCATAACAAACCTCGCGGTTAAGTTAAAATCAAAATTTGACTAAAATGCTTTGTTAAAAGATTTGCCTTTAAAAATAATCTTTTCCAAACTTGCCAATTTGGTGCCATTTGTCAAAAACAATGTTTCAAGCAAAAATGCTTTTGATCAAAGAATGATTTTCCCAAAGTTTTGGACTCTTTCATCCACAATGTGTCTTAACGGTTGCCCCTAGGCTCTTCCCCGGTGTCAAGAAAATGTGTCAACCACCCCGTAGAGTAGTTTTGACCCAACCCAAGCTTTGACCCAGAATGGTCTCTTTAGGTTCAAGCCTTTGTCCCGGCAGTCCTTAGTCGGACGTAAGACCAGTTTTCCCGTCAAACTCCCCAAAGATGGAGTTGACCCAAGTCAAACCTAGGCTTAGAATAGTCATTGTAGGTTGAGACCTTGTCCCCGGCAGTCCTTAGTCAGACGTAAGACCAGTTTTCCCGTCAAACTCCCCAAAGATGGAGTTGACCCAAGTCAAACCCAGGTTAAGAATTTGAGTCTTGTGAAATTAGCCCGTCCGCGCTTCGTAAGCCCAGGTTAAGAGTATAAATATAACCCAGCCGTAATTCGAAAGTCCAGGTTAAGAGTTTGAATTTGTGAAGTTAACGTGGCCGTTATTTGTAAGTCCAGTTAAAAATATGAAAAATTGTCCTTTGGCGGTCAGGAATGGCATAAGTCCATTAGGTTTAGTGAGATTATGTCCTTTGGCGGTCCGGTGTGATGTAAGACCATTAGGTTTTGTGATTTCGTCCTTTGATAGTCCGGAATGACATAAGTCCATTAGGTTAGACCTGTCCTTTGGCCGTCCGACGTGACGTAAGGCCATTAGTTTCTGTGAGACTTGACCTTTGGCCGTCCGGCGTGACGTAAGACCATTAGGTTTTGTAAGACTTGTCCTTTGGTCGTCCAGCGTGACGTAAGACCATTAGGTTTTGTGAGATTATGTCCTTTGGCGGTCCGGTGTGACGTAAGACCATTAGGTTTTGTGAGATTCGTCCTTGGCCATCCAGCGTGGCGTAAGACCAGTGGATTTTGTTGACCCGGCCGTACTTCGTAAGTCCAGGGTAGAAAGTGAAATCGTGAAAGTCCCGGCCGTTCCTCGTAAGTCCAGGATGAAAGTTAAGATGTTATTGCCTCAGCAGCCCTTGGTAGGGCGTAAGACCAGTATAGTCATGAAAACCTTTGCCCCCCGAGAGTGGCCAGGTTAGAGAAAACCTATCATTCTGACGGCAGTCTGGAGGGACGTAAGACCAGTTTGTATAGTCGACTCTCCACCATGATATAAGTTGACCAGTTTGTGTAGTCGACCCTCCACCATGAGATAAGTTGACCAGTTTGTGAAGTCGACCCTCCGTCATGAGATAAGTTGACCAATTGACCAGTTTGTGTAGTCGACCCTCTGTCATGAGATAAGTTGACCAATTGACCAGTTTGTGTAGTCGACCCTCCGCCATGAGATAAGTTGACCAGTTTGTGTAGTCGACCCTCCGTCATGAGATAAGAGCTCCAACGGCTAGTTTTTGAAGCTCCACTATAAATAGCCCGCTCATCCTTATTTCCAAGCTGCTTGTGTTTTGCTTTCAGAAAGAAACTTTAAAGATTTGAAGATTGCTTCTCATTTCCAAAATTCTCAAGAACAACCTTTATACCTTCATACTTTACCAAGCCCAGATCCTAAAGCCTTGTATCACCAGAATATCTTGTGCTCTTCATCTCATAGATTTATAGAGCCCAGATTTCTGACACACACACATCTCTTAAAGTTCCGATCTCATCGATCTTACTTCTAGAGATACACCGGTTATTGTCTAGGATTTGTTCTTTCATAGATTATAGATCTTTTAGTTAGTTTTGTTCTAAATCATTGTAACTTGTATCACTCACTCATAATAAGATCTCCATTAAAAATCCAAGACTAACCATATTGGTAGAGGACGTAGATCTTTTCCCGATCGAACCTCTCCAAATAGCTTGTCTATTTATTGTTCTTTTCATTCTACATTTAAGCTTTTCTGATATATTGCTTTGTTGGATATTTGTAGATTGTCGTGCACTGTTTGCATTGTGTTTGTGTACTTTCTGCCTTAGTACCATTTTGCACCTCTCTTTAAGCTAAACTTAGTGCGTGCGTTTTTACACTTCTGCGTATATACCTGCGCATAAGTGATTGCTTTAAGTTTCCGCTGTGCATTTCACACTCTTGTTGCGCGCTATACTTAGCCAAAATTAGAGCTATGCGCATTAGCCATTGATTTGCAAAATGGTTTGAAAATAATTTTAAAATGCTATTCACCCCCCCCCCCCTCTAGCATTTTTCATACCCTTGTTGCCCCTTTGGGACCAACAAGTGGTATCAGAGCAAACACCATTATAAAACATTTTTTTTTTCAAGCTTAACAGCTTGGGTGCCGATTCGATATGGCAAACTCAAAACCTTCGGCAACTGCTAACTACACACATGTTCCAGTCTTTGATGAAGATCATTTCGACGTGTGGAAATTCAGCATTTTGACCCATCTCAGCTCAATGGATGAAAGGCTTCATGACACCATGGTTTATGGACCTTACATCCCAATGAAAGCGAATCCAAATCCGCACGCAAACGCTGCTCAACCATCTATTCTGAAACAAAAGGAAGAATGGACTGAAGAAGAAATTAAAAGAGTTGCAAATGATGGGAAGGCTAGAAACATTCTCCTTAGTACTCTAAGCACGGCTATGAAACAACAAGTCATGCATTATGCTACCGCCAATGAATTATGGGATGCTATTGAAGAGCATATTGAAAGAGACACTGTATGCAAGGAGAACAAGAGATACGAAGTTCAAAAGAGATTCAACAATTTCTCTCAACTCCCCGGTGAAACCTTAAGACAGACTTATGAACGTTACTGTGAAATAATAAATCTCTGTATTTCACTTAGAAAGAAATTCTCTAATAAGGAATTAAATGTTAATTTCCTCGCTGCTTTTGGATCAAGATATCTCCATAAATCTAGTGCTCTTGAAGACGCTGGAACTTTGGATGTTTGGACACTAAGAAATCTTTACGCAAATCTCAAAGTTTATGAACTCAAACTTCAGCGTATAAGTGAAACTGAAGGAAAATCAAAATCCATTTCTATGGTGGCACAAAGAGAGGAAGCGCCTGCGCCAGTACCTATTGAGAAAAGTTCTGACCCTAAAATTTCTACTTTTGATTTATTGGATATGGATGATGAGGACTTTGCTTTATTTGTGAAGAGATTCCAGAAGTTCAGAAAATTCTCAAAACCCAATTCATTCAGCAAAGCTCAAGGATCCACAAGCAGAGCTCCTCCAAAGTTTAAAAGGAGCAGTGATTCTAAAAGGAAAGAAGACCTTGTTTGTTTTAATTGCAGGAAATCAGGACATTTTGCGTCAAGCTGCCCAATTCCCAAGTTCGAGTACATGCAGAAAAAGAGAAGCCACACTCCAAAATTCAATCATCATAAAGGAATGGTTGCTGTGGAAGAATCTCCATCAAATGATCGCAATATGTGGATTGAAACAGACTCGGAAGAAAGCGATGAAGATTCTGATGATGGACTCGTGTGCTTGGTGGCAAAAGATGATGATTATGATTCTGAAGATGACTTCTCAAAAGATGTTCCTGATATGAAGATTTTGAACAAACCTGTTAGAAAATTTGCATGTCATTTTGAAGTGATGAAGAAGAAAGGACCAACCATCAGCGAGCTCATTGAACAAGGATGTATTACTCCAGCTCAAAGCGATGGTGGATTGTTATTTTCCAGATGTGATATGAGCGCATGAAGAAAACTCAGAAAGAGCGATTACATCAGACCTCAAATTGTATCAATTCCAAAAATAAATCATGATGAGGACATTGAAAAGCAAGAAAAATTGTTCAAAGAGGCTGAAAAAGTAATAAGTCGTTTTAGTGATATGAAGGAAGCTTTAGCACTATCATGTGATGAAATTTCCCAGCTTAAGACCGAGAAATCACTATTAAAATCTGAACTCACCCTCCTTAAGGAGCAGATAAAGAGCATGACTCGTCTTACTGTTAAAAACACCTATCTAACGGAACAGAACTCTATACTTAAAGTTCAAAATGATGAATTGGTTGCTCAAATTATTGATCTTAAAAACATTACAAATGAGTTGTCCAATTCTCGTGTCATATGGATGGTATCTTTGTGTCTCAAAAAGCCAGTGGTGATAAAGGTGGCTTGGGATTCACATCAACTAGTGACAACTTTAAGTGTGAGGTCTGCACTGAAAGAGACAGTGAATTTACACCTCAGCAAACTCATGAAATTCCCAAGGAAAAACATTCAAGTTCAATGGGTAAAAGACAGGAAAACGTCAAGAAACAAACATTCCATTATGTCTACCCAACGAAACAACTTGGAAAAGTTAAAAAGAAGGAAGTAGCTACAGATGAATCTTCCTCTAGCAAAATAATTCTTGAAATAAGGCGCGCTCATTCTACGAGCGAACATTATGCGCCTAGGAGTCATGCGCATCATCTCCATGCGCGTCCTAGCCCTATGCGCGCTCCTAGAAAAAGCGCCCTAAAATTTCAAAAGAAAAATTTTGTTAAGGCAAATTCATCTGACCCAATCAAGAATGATATCCCAAAGAAAAGTAAGGAGTTTGTGAAAACTCACGTGATTGGTGGCTTTCATCATTGTTCCATTTGTGATTGCTCAAGACATAAGACCGTGGAATGCCTTTTGCGATTCACTCCCAATGCCAAAGGACGTAAAAATCCTAAGGTCAAGCAAGAGTGGGTTGTCAAGAGTTGCTAACTCTAGGACCCAAAAGGAATAAAGGGGACTTGCTTAAATGTCTATATTTCAGGTTCTTTGCTTCATGGCTGGATCTTCTAAAGCTAGAACGTATGAATGGATTCACGACAGTAGGTGCTCACGACATATGACTGGAGATGAATCCTTACTTGAAGATGTTCATGAAGAAAGAGGTCCCTCAGTAACATTTGGTGATAATAACAAAGGACATGTTGTTGCATATGGAAAGCTCACGAAAGACAACGTGTGCATTGAAAGAGTCTCTCTTATTGAAGGACTCAAGCACAACTTATTATCCATATCTCAATTTTTCGACAAAGGATTAGAATGCCACTTTACTTCAAAGAAGTGTCTTATCAAGGACTGCAAATCTGGAGCTACATTACTCACCGGTTATCATAAGACAAATATTTACATTATTGATTTCCAAAATATGAACTCTAGTACTAATCTTTGTTTTGTAGCTAAAAGTGTGAGCGAGAATAGTTGGCTATGGCACAAGCGCTTGAGTCACTTGAAATTCAAATGTCTATCAAAACTCAGCAGGGACAATCTTGTCAAAGGACTTTCCAAGGTTGCTGATCATCATAACAACAAATGCACTGCGTGTCAACTTGGCAAACAATCAAAGCAGTCATTCTCCAGTAAGATAAATCCCTCAACTACTAGATGTTTGCAACTGCTGCACATTGATCTATTTGGACCAGTTACCACTGCAAGCATTAGAGGAAACAAATATACTCTAGTTGTAGTGGACGATTATTCAAGATATGCATGGGTGGAAATGATGATCTCTAAAGACAATTGTTATGACATTCTCACCACTCTATTCAGACTGCTCCAAGCCCAAAAAGAAGATGACATCGTTAGTGTTCGATCCGACAATAGAATAGAATTTAAGAACAACGGTGTTGCTCGATACTGCGACGATCATGGGATAGATCACAACTTCTCAACAGCTGGAGTTCCTCAACAAAATGGTGTTGTGGAAAGAAAAAATAGGACATTGATTGAAGTGGGGAAGACGATGATAGCTGAAGCAAAACTACCGAAGTACTTTTGGGAAGAAGCTATCAACACCGCATGCTTTACTCAAAATCGTTCCCTCAACAACAAACACCATAACAAGACTCCATATGAACTTTGGCGTGGTAGAACTCCCAACATTACATTCTTCAAAATCTTTGGTTGCAAATGCTATATCCTCTACAAGGGAAATGAACATAGAGGTAAATTCGATGCCAAAGCGGATGAAGGTATTTTTGTTGGGAATGCTAAACATTCTAAAGCTTTTCATGTTTTTAATAGATCTACTTTAGTGATAGTTGAATCTGTACATGTTACATTTAATGAACATTCTCTCCTTGAGCCACATTTGTCTCCAAATGTTGCTGATGATTCTGTTGAGTCTATTGAGACAGGTGCTCCCATTCCAGTTGCCCCTATACAAGATCAGAATGTATCAACTCAAGGAAATCCATCTACATCAGTTGCGCAAATATTTGTCAATAGCGCACCAAGTGAAGCTTCAGTTGTACCTTACAATCCGCCTGATGATTCTACTCATGCGCCTCATTCTAATGCTGCATCTGGTGTCACTCCCACTTTCAATTCTGAACCAGTTCAACCCCCTAACTTTAATGATTTTGACGTTGGTGAAGATGTACCAATTGAAGACCTTCAAGTTACTACAACTCAACCTAACTTACCTCCTGAAGTTTGTGAAGTTAGAGATCACCCAATCACTAACATCATTGGTGATCTGCATGTTGGGGTTCGTTCAAGGAGAGCTATAAACTTTGATGCTTACACTGCATTTATCTCTCAAATTGAACCGAAGAAGGCTGATGAACCACTCCAAGATCCAAATTGGGTTGTTGCAATGCAAGAAGAACTCAATCAATTTGAACGTTGTAAGGTTTGGACTTGTTGGTCCCAAAGGGCAACAAGGGTATGGAAAATAGCTAGAAGGGGGGTAAATAGCTGGTTTAAAATCCCTTTCGTACCCTTGATAAACTCAATTGCAAATGTGCACTTTATCAAATAAGCGTTATGAAATGCGCCTAAGTAAGTGAGTGAAATGCACAACGGAATTTAGTTAAGTAAATAGGCGCAAAGTATGATAAAGGAGGCGCACACACACTCTAAGTATTTTGGCTCAAAGTGAGTGAAATAAGGAACTATGGAAAATGATATAACAAACACAAAACAATTCAATCCAATCAATCTATAATGATTAAACAAACAAATAGTGAGATAAGATAATAACTTGAAAGTAAATGACAAGAAATTAATATGCGCTATTTGGAGAGGTTCGATCGGGAAATGATCTACGTCCTCTACCAAGATAGTTAGTCTTGGATTTCTAATGAAGATCTTATAATATGAGAGAGTGTTTACAAATTATAACGTTTGAGCTTATACACTAACTCAAGATCTAATATTCTATGAAAGAACAAATCCTAGACAAAACCGGTGTATCTCTTAAAGAAAGATCTAAGTGATCAAACTTAAAGAGGTGCGTGTTTGAATTTAGATTCAAGGCTCTTTAGATTTTTATGATTTAGAGCACAATAAAACTAAAGTGTTTTTGCTTGAGGATCTGGGCTAAGGATGAATATATGAAGATGTTCTTGAGTAATCTGGGAATTTAAAGGCAATCTTCAACAAATGCTTGAGAGAGAAATTCAGAGATTCTTAGCAACTTCAAAACGTTTGAAGTTATGGGGTATTTATAGTAGAGCTCCAAAAACTAGCCGTTGGAAATCCCTTGTGGATAAGGTTAAAGGACAGATGTGCTGGAGCTCATTGAGTGGAGCTCGTGTCCTTTATAGCCGTTAGACACATAACAAAAATATGACCGTTGTGGACAGGTGTCCTCAGATACGGGTGCATACGTGTTATTTTTCCACCATTGGATCTTTGGCATAGTTTGAATTTCTTCAAGTCTTCATGTCTTCAATAAATCACCAATTGCAATGAGGCGCGTTGAGCCTTGGGGCGCATATCATGCGCGCGCACTCAAGTGGCGAATGAACGCAGTGAGAGGCGCATGGAGCAAGGTCCATCCCTTGAATCAAACTTGTGATTTTTCTTGAATCTTGATATCTGGCCCTATTCCTAAGCCTAGTCTATTACAATGGACTACCAAAAAAATGAAGTATAAATACTTCTTACATATGGGTCTAAAGTCCATGAAATAAAACTTAGGTGATGGATCAATCAAATCTAATCAATCCTATACATTGAATACTGATATATTAGTGGGCATACCCAACAATCTCCCCCTATTTGATTGATGCCATTTCCTACTATTTCAGGGACAGACATTATACTTGATAATAAAATGTCCAAATAAATGAAATTGTTAAATCATGTCTCAAGTTAATGCACACACTAGTCCAAGATATAGATTTCTAATCTATTCCAATAAAGATAAAACATTACAAATGGAAAGATAGAAACAACAGTTTAACACATTCAAAATGTATGAGTTTTGGTTTAAAATGTGTTTAAACAAAGTTTAAACTCAATGCATGAAAATATGAAACAGTTCAAATATGATGCATTATGATTTTAAATAAAACATACATTGTTCTACAAACAAGAAATTTGAGTGAACAAGTTTTGAGAGAAATAGTGATGCTTTGTTCTCATTAAAACTCGAAATATGAGAGATGATTACAAGTTTTCAATAGAACAAAAACAAAAGATGTGCTAAAACATTTAAGCACTAGAATCACTAAAAAAAAATTCTAACAACACAAAAGTTTCTAACAACTTACAAACAATAGAAAATAACTAAGGGTTGGGAGGAGGCGCGTCGTCTTCCTTCAAACCTTCTTCGATCTCCATCACCGAGCGTTGAATTTGTTTGGAAAGTTGAAGAGTACGATTAACATTTGTGAATGTCTCTTGAACACCATCTCTGAGGTAGCGCAGATGCCTAACATTGACGTCTTGATACTCATCGATGGAGCGTTGAGTAATAGCTTGTTGTTGAGAAAAGTTTTCAGCAATCACTTGTAAGTTTGCTTCAACAGCAGCTTGCGCGGACACAATATCAGAAGAGGATCTCTCTGTGCGCCTATCAGCACTTGAATGCGCGGCATTGAAATGCGTGACAATCAACTCCTTCAAAATGTCTAACTTTGAAATCAAGGAGCGAGAGTTAAAAGGCACGCTAATCCCAGCGCTAGAAGAGGGCGCAGAAGAAGGCGCATAATCCATACGCGTGCTAGAAGAATTTTCAAGCTCATCCTTGATCTTCTTGAGCTTATCCATAACATTCACTAACTTATCACTTTCACCAGTGACTAAGTCAAGCAACTTCTTAATATCATCAGCAACACTGGTTTCCACTTGCTTAATAGCATCAATAAAAGCTTGACCATCAGTGAGCTTGATCCCTGCGCTATTTTTTTCACGAAGTTCAGCAAGTGTGTCTTTAAACATGTCATTCATTTTAGCTATAGCATCGCTCCATTGCTGAGGGGTAAGAAAATGTTTGTCTTTGATATCAGCGCCAATGCGCATTATCTCCCCCTTAATGGCAGCAATCTCATCTGCCTGATTTGATAACATTGAAGTATGAAGCTCAAATTGAGATTCCAAGCACTCCTGACCTTGCTGAATTTGTTGAAGCATTGAAATAACCATACTCAAATCAGCAATAGGAGGAGTAGGCGCGGGATCATATTGGGGCGCAGTAGGAGAAGGGCGCCTGGTAGGTGAATGAATAGTAGGTTGAGGTGCAGGAGCAGACTTGCGTTTCTTGAACGGCTCTGGCTCCCCCTCAACTAGATCCTCACTCAAATCTCCAAATAATTAAGCAGACAGTTTATCTCTGAGTAGTTGTTGTTCAGCAGTGAGTGGAACTGGAGTTGGAGTAGGAGTTGGTTTAATAACTGGAGCAGGCGCAATAGTAACTTTCTTGGCAGGCGCAGTTGATTTTTTTGTTGTCTTTGATGGAGGCGCACGAGTACTAGGAGGAGGAATAGGTGTAGAGGGAGCAGGAGCGCGTACATCAGTGCTTGATCCTGCGTCTCTTTGCCTTTCCTCATGCGCCAAAGTGGCAGCCTGTTTAATTTGATAATCTTCATTTCTTTTTCTCTGCGCTTCAGCTAAACTAGCTTCCTGAGCGCCTTTGAGAGCTTCTTGGTCTTCTTTATCAGTTCTGGGGCGCTTTGGTGGTCTGCCCTCACGTTCAATAGTAGCAATCCCTTTCCCTTTGTCAGTACTTGCGCTAGTTCCTACGCCAGGTTGAGTCTCAGTTATTGCGCCATCTGCAGCGCCATCAGCATCTCCTTCATCTGACTCAGTGGTTTCATCAACCAACTGAGCACCCTTTACTCGAGGCGCGCACTTTGTAATGCGCTTTATATGCCTTTTTAACACCAGGCTATCCTTACCAAAAATTGGTACATCGTCTATTTTATAGACGGGATTCTCATTAAGGAACTGTGCAAGAGCTGGGTAGGTGAGAAAAATCTTTGTAAGAATACGGTAGTAAGTCTTGAACTTTGTCTTTCCTCCACTCTTATTCTTGTTGTACTTATCAATCTTCTCAGTCAAAGTTTAGAAGAAAATTTAAGGCCAATTCAACCTAGCCTTTCCCATAATGGCAGCAGTATATTCTCATTACTCCACCGTGAATCTATTCACATTGCCTGATTTGAATATAATAGACGCATCAACGAGATGCGCTATATGTCCTAATAGATCTCCTCCATCCCTAATCTCAACATTTTTTATGTTATTCTGAAGAGTGGGGATATTGAGATAGGCGCGCGCAACAATGTTCTGCACGGCCGCTGAGTAAGTGTTGGCTTGACCGGATACGCTTTGAGGACCGGTTGTGTTGAAATTGACTGCATGCTTGATTGAGCCAGTAGAAATAGTGATGTCAGTATTTTGAACCACGGCGCGAATTCTGTAGCGCACAAATCCTATTTCATTTGTTGGTAACTCAACGAGAGCGGCAGTGGAGAAGAATTCATCAACGAGAAGTGGTGAGTAGAATGGTTTATCCAGCGTGAATAAGGGAGTAAGTCCAGCAGTGTGAAGGGTTGAGATTATTTCAAGCCCTATTGGATCTAATGATAGCTCAGCTAGATCAATTGTTTCACCGGGCCTAAAATTTGCAAGATCCTACAAAAACAGTGATGATTTAAATTAGAAGTGAATAAGGCGCATAGAATCATAGCAATGAGCAAAATAAAATAGGCGCATAAAAAATTTGAGGCGCGTAGAAAAATCAGGCGCATAGAATCATAGGCGCATAAAATAGCGCAATGATTCAAGATGCATGATTGTAGTAGGCGCATGAAATTTTGGAGGCGCATAGATACACAAGGCGCATACTATGGTTCTATGAAAAATACTAAGGAAAAGTTAAACATAGAGAAATTGACTAAGTATAAATATAGGCGCATAAAATATTAGGCGCATAATATCATGAGGCACAGAAATGATAGAGGCGCATAACACTTGTAATGGCGCAAGGCGCATACAATTGATAGGCGCAAGAATCACTTAGCGCGCACAATGATAGAAGGCGCATAAGCATGTTAGGCGCATAGAGTTATATTGAGGCGCATTTCTATATAAATAATTTGTACTTAGCATAAAAACGCACAAAATATCACAAACAAGCAAAAATCATAAACATGAAAGCAATAGGAATCAAAACATGCAAATTTTTGAAAACAAGTTTTGGAAAAATAAAGACCCAAGTCATGCAAGAAAATGAAGAACACGAAGAACATGCTCTTGAGTGCTCGAAGAACACCAAGAACACGAAAAACATGAAACTTCACCAAATCAAACATACAATATGTCAAAATGACCGCAAGAAGACAAGGATCACAAATATGTAAACCAAAACAAGTACAAACCAACAATAAATCCAGAAAATGGATTTAAAGATCCGAAAATTTGAAAATAGAAAAACTTCAGATTCGCAACAAATATCGCATTGATCGTTGTAAAGTTGGATTTAAAAGACTTGAAATCACAATAGGATCAAAACCTAACAAACGATTTTGAAAACGGAGAACCGAAACAAGATTAATCAAAGAAAAGCCATTTTCAGTTTTAAAAAAAAATGAGAACCCAGGAAAAAAATTCAGAAAATAAGGGGTTTTAGAGATGAGGAATCATACCATTTCATCTTGGGGAGTCTTTGAAGCTTTCTTAGGACCCATAAATGATATATATAAGAAGAAATGAAGAGAGAAAGGAGAAGAAAAAGTAGAAAATCGAGTAGATAGAGAGAGTCGGCGGTGAGGGAGACTGGAAAGAGAGGTTCAGGAAGAGAGAGAGTCAGAGAGAGAGAGAACTTGTAGAGATAATAATCATTAAATAGGAAAGGAGGGAGGGGTAAGGTCAATATATAGGTTAGGGTTTCTAGGAGAAGGGAAGTTGAAGAGATGGGCATTTATGGAGGGAAAACGGCTAATAAATGCGAAAGGATGGCCCAAAAATGATGAGTGACATACCGGTACGGTGCATTAATGGAGTTATGACATAATGTACCTTGATGTGACATCTTGGGTAAGAGAAATTGTCCCACTTCCCTTTTAAGTGTATGAACAATTATGACCAAATTTTTACACAAACACCAAAAACATCTGTTTTGGTGTAAGTTTGGGGTGCAAGAAATATATCCCTAGAAAATAAGATATTGAAAAATGAAAAATGAGGGAAAATTAATTGCACAAGTACCCTTGAACAATCATGGAATGTCAAAAGACAAAGATTCTATGCAATAAATAAAAACATACCTGGTACTTGTGACAAATTGAGTACGTTCAATCATTGAAATAGTAAATATGAAGAATTGATTGAGCCGCAACATTAAATGGGCGCATGGTAGGCGCAATAACTCATGGCGCGCGCAGAGTGAGTTGGGCGTAATTACCTTAGGCGCGCGGAGAGTGAGACGCATACACAGGCGCGTAGTTTCCTTGAACCTTTTAGAAAGTGATTTAACTTTTGAACCTATGATATTCATAACTCAACAAAACATAAAATCATTAGTAGTGACAAAACAATATGTACTAGTTGAGTTCAAGCATACCCATTTCACCTCTCCAAAAGATGAACCGTTTCGCGTCAAGTGCTTTCGTTAGAATGTCGGTGATTTGAAAGTCGGTTCCCACGTGTTCCAAATGAATATTTCCTTTTTCCACGTGGTCTTTGAGGAAATGATATTTGATGTCGATGTGTTTTGTCTTGGAGTGCATGACAGGATTTTCAGAAACCGCAAGGTTGATGTATTGTCGCAGTAGATGGGACATTTTCTTTGATTATATCATAGTCCACCAATTGCTGCTTCATCCACAGAATCTAACAACAACAACTTCCCATAGCGATATATTCAGCTTCAGTTGTTGAGACAGATATTGAAGCTTGTTTCTTACTCTCCCATGACACAAGTCGATATCCGAGGAAATGACAAGTGCCACTTCTGCTTTTCCTATCAATTGTGCACGCTGCATAATCTGCATCTGAATAACTTACAAGTTTAAAATTCGAATCTGTGGTGTACCAAAGTCCAAGGTTAACAGTACCGGAGAGATAATGTATATTATGTTTTACAGCAATCAAGTGTGCTTCTCTGGGTCAGATTGATAACGAGTGCAAACACAAACACTAAACATTATATCGGGCCTACTAGCAGTAAGATAAAGGAGTGATCCAATCATACCTTGATAGAGCGTTTGATCAACACGTTTACCTTTTAAATCCTTGTCGAGTTTATTGACGGTAGCCATTGGAGTTTCGTATGATTTAGCATTTTCAAGTCCAAACTTCTTGATTATATCCCTTGTATACTTGGCTTGATTGATAAAAATTCCTTCATTCATTTGCTTGATTTGGAGCCCGAGGAAGAAAGTGAGTTCTTCCATCATACTCATCTCAAACTTGCTCATCATTAGTTTTTCAAAGCGCTTGCACAACAATTCATTAGTAGAACCAAATATAATATCATCAACATAAATTTGAACAAGTAATTTATGACCATTATATTTGGTAATGAAAAGAGTTGTATCAATTTTACCGCGAGTGAAGCCTTTTTCAATGAGAAACTTGGATAGTGTATCATACCATGCTCTTGGTGCTTGTTTGAGCCCATATAAAGCTTTTTGGAGTTTATACACATGATTTGGAAATTGTGAATCTTCAAACCCAGGTGGTTGAGCTACGTAGACTTGTTCTTGGAGTTCACCATTTAGAAACGCGCTCTTCACATCCATTTTATATAACTTGAAGTTATTATGAGCAGCGTAAGCTAGAAAGAGTCTAATAGCTTCAAGTCTTGCTACGGGCGCAAAAGTTTCATCATAGTTGATTCCTTCTTCTTTCTTATAGCCTTGTGCGACCAATCTTGCTTTGTTTCTCGTGATAGTTCCATTTTCGTCCATCTTGTTACTGAATACCCATTTTGTACCAATCACTCCTTGATCAGTTTGTCTTGGAACAAGAGTCCAAACCTTACATCGTTCAAATTGATTGAGTTCTTCTTGCATTGCAACAACCTAATTAGGATCTTGGAGCGCTTCATCAGCCTTCTTTAGTTTGATTTGAGAGATAAAAGCAGTGTAAGCATCAAAGTTTGTAGTTTTCCTTGTACGAACGCCAACATGTAGATCACCAATGATATTATTGATTGGGTGACCTCTAACTTCACGAATTTCAGAAGGTAAGTTAGATTGGGTTGTAATAACTTGAATGTCTTCAATTGGTACATCTTCACCAGCTTCAAAATCATCAAAGTTAGGGGTTTGAACTGGTTCAGAATTGAGACTGGGGTTAACACCAGATGCAGCAGTAGATATAGGCGCTTGAGAGGAATCTAGAGGCGCGACATTCAATGTAGGCGCAACTGAAGATTCATTGGGCGCGCCATAAATTGAGTTAGGAGCAACTGATATAGATGGATTTCCTTGAGTTAATGGATTCTGATCTTGTGTAGGCGCAACATGAATAGGAGCACCTGTTTCATTTAACTCAACAGAATCATCAGCAACATTTGGAGCTAAATGTGGCTCAAGGAGGGAATGTTCATCAAATGTAACATATACAGATTCAACTATCACTAATGTAGATCTATTAAAAACAATAAAAGCTTTAGAATGTTTGGCATACCCAACAAAAATACCTTCGTCGGCTTTGGCATCGAATTTACCTCTATGTTCGTTTATGTTGTAGAGGATATAACATTTGCAACCAAAGATCTTGAAGAATGCAATGTTGGGAGTTCTACCATGCCAAAGTTCATATGGAGTCTTGTTGTGAAGTTTGTTGATGAGGGAACGATTTTGAGTAAAACATGCGGTGTTGATAGCTTCTTCCCAAAAGTACTTAGGCAATTTAGCTTTAGCTATCATCGTCTTTCCCGCTTCAATCAACGTCCTATTCTTTCTTTCCACAACACCATTTTGTTGAGTAACTCCAGCAGTTGAGAAGTTGTGATCTATCCCATGATCGTCGCAATATTGAGCAACACCGTTGTTCTTGAATTATGTTCCATTGTTGGATCGAACACTAACGATGTCATCTTCTTTTTGGGTTTGGAGCAGTCTAAATAGAGTGGTAAGAATGTCATAACAATCGTCTTAGGTAATCATCATTTCCACCCATGTGTATCTTGAATAATCATCTACCACAACTAGAGTATACTTGTTTCTTCTAATACTTGCAGTGGTGACTGGTCCAAATAGATCAATGTGCAGCAGTTGCAAACATCTAGTAGTTGAAGGATTTGTCTTGCTGGAGAAAGATTGCTTCGACTGTTTGCCAAGTTGACACGCGGCGTACTTCTTGTCATGATGATCAGCAACCTTAGGAAGTCCTTTAACAAGATTATTCCTGCTGAGTTTAGATAGATACTTGAAGTTCAAGTGACTTAAGCGCTTGTGCCACAGCCAACTATTTTCGCTCACACTTTTAGCTACAAAACAAAGATTAGTACTAGAGTTCATACTATGAAAATTAATAATATAATATTTGTCTTACAATATCCCGTGAGTAATGTAGCTCCAGTTTTGCCATTCTTGATAAGACATTGCGTTGAAGTAAAATGGCATTCTAATCCTTTGTCGCAGAATTGAGATATGGATAATAAATTGTGCTTGAGTCCTTCGACGAGAGAGACTCTTTCAATGCACACTTTGTCTTTCTTGAGCTTTCCATATGCTATAACTTGACCTTTGTTGTTATCACCAAAAGTTACGGAGGGACCTCTTTCTTCATGGACATCTTCAAGTAAGGATCCATCTCCAGTCATGTGTCGTGAACACCCACTATCGAGAATCCATTTATACATTCTAGCTTTAGAAGATCCAGCCATGAAGCAAAGAACCTGAAATATAAACATTAAAGCAGGTCCCCTTTATTCCTTTTTGGGTCCTAGAGTTAGTAACTTTTGACGACCCACTCTTGCTTGACCTTAGGATTTTTACGTCCTTTGGAATTGGGAGTGAATCTCAAAAGGCATTCCACGGCCTTATGTCCCAAACAATCACAAATAGAACAATGATGAAAGCCACCAATCACATGAGTTTTTACAAACCCTTTACTTTTCTTTGGGATAGCATTCTTCTTTGGGTCAGATGAGCCAGCCTAAATATTTCTTTTGAAATTTTGGAGCACTTTTTCTTGGAGGGCGCATAGGGCTAGGAGGCGCACGGCGGTGAGGCGCGTGGCTCTTAGGCGCAAAATGTGCACTCGGAGAAGGAGCGCGCCTTGTTTCAAGAATGATTTTGCTAGAGGATGATTCATCTGTAGCTACTTCCTTCTCTTTAGCTTTCCCAAATTGTTTCGTTGGGTAGACATAATGGAATTTTTGTCTCTTGAATTTTTCCTGTCCTCTACCCATTGAATTAGAATGTTTTTCCTTGGGAATTTCATGAGTTTTCTGAGTTGTAAATTCACTGTCTCTTTCAGCACAAACATCACAATTAAAGTTGTCACTAGTTGATGATGTGAATCCCAAGCCACTTTTATCACCACTGGATTTTTGGGACTCAAAGATACCGTCCATAGTGACACGAGAATTGGACCACTCATTTGTAATCTTTTTAAGATCAGTAATTTGAGTAACCAATTCATCGTTTTGAACTTTAAGTAATGAGTTCTGTTCCGTTAGATAAGTGTTTTTAACAGTAAGAGGAGTCATGCTCTTTATCTGCTCCTTAAGGAGGGTGAGTTCAGATTTTAATAGATATTTCTCAGTCTTAAGCTGGGAAATTTCATCACATGATAGTGCTAAAGCTTCCTTCATATCACTAAAACGACTGATTACCTTTTCAGCCTCTTTGAATAACTTTTCTTGCTTTACAATGTCCTCATCATGATTGATTGTAGTAATAGGTGCAACTTGAGGTCTAACATATTCAATTTTTCTGAGTTTGCTTCTAGCACCCATATCACATCTAGAGAATAACAATCCACCATCGCTTTGAGCCGGAGTGAGAAATCCTTGTTCAACGAGCTCGCTGATGGTTGGTCCTTTCTTCTTTTTCACTTCTTGAAAACCTGCAGATTTCTTGATTGGTTTATTCAAGACATTCATATCAGGAACATCCTTTGAGCAGTCATCATCAGAGTCATAAACATCAATGTCATCATCCTTTACCACCAAACAAACGAGTCCATCATCAGAATCTTCATCGCTCTCTTCTGAGTCTGTTTCAATCCAAGTGTTCTGCTCATTTGTTGGTGATTCTTCTTCAGCAACCATTCCCTTGTGACAAGTGAATTTGGGGGTGAATTTAGGAGTATGGATGCTCTTCTTCTGCATGTACTCAAATTTGGGGATTGGGCAGCTTGAAGCAAAGTGTCCTGGTTTCCTGCAATTAAAACAAACAAGGTCTTCTTTTCTTTTAGAATCACTACTCCTTGTGAACTTTTAAGGGGCTACTGTTAGTACCCAACCTGAAAATGAGTTATTAGGCATTCTAGAACTCACAGGGACCTCCCAGGTATTTACGAACTGCGCAGGACTTATCCAGGATTTCCCGAAAAGCCCAGATAAGGAGATATTGATGACCTGATCGGATGAAGCTACAAAGATAGACATTATCTCATCATCCTCCAGAGTCCAAGCTGATCAAAGCATTGGGAACTGAACCAACCACTTGGACCAACCGGGCGGCCAGTCTAGGAGGGGCCGGGCGGCCACTCCTTCCAGGTCAGAAACCCTATAAAAAGGTAACCTCAGTTCATAATTTCAAGACACAATTCTCTCCCCCCGAGTTCTACAGCCTAAACTGACGGCAAAACTCTCTCTGTCAGCCTTTCTAGCAATCCCGAAGGTCCAACGAATCCGCGCAAGAGATTCGACTTCGTTCTTGTCAAGATTGGTGAGAATTTGTCATGTTTTCTTAGTTTAGATCTGATTTATGCTAGTTTCATTATGTTTATACACCTATATTCACGTGATTCATAACGTGTTCTTCATGTTCTTACTAGAATTCATAATATGCTCTATATCTAGGGTAGCGATCTTCATGTTTATGTGTTCATTCATACATGTTCATGATATTCTTATTATTATGCTAGATCTGCGGCTTATCCCATGTGTAACATGCTAGATCTAATGTTTTAATCCATATTCATATGCATAGCCGATGATGATCCACGAGATATAGGAACTACTTCTAAACCCTAAACTTTAGGTAATTACTCCCATGATCAGTAACTCTCCAATGATGAATATGATGACTACACATTGATCTTATCAATGGTATAATCACTATTCTAGGATGTGATCATCTTACATGATTCTTTCTCCTCCCCCTTCATTATGCATGATCCCACTTCTTCTCTCTATTCCGATTATGTGCGAACTACGCTGACCTGAGCTTCTCATCGTGAGAGGAACGTAGGCAATCTTCGGATTCGGTCTCAATCACTAACACACTACTAACACATTCATCATGATAGAAAATCCGATCTATCGGGCGATAGGAGTGATAACTTGATATTCTTCTCTTGTCGTAACTTGACCCCCGAACCCTCTCTAATGTTTTAGCTCAATAAAAACAACGTGGCGACTCTTAATAAAGTTAAATGCCAATTTGAATATCCTAATCCTATAGAAAAGATAAATAAAGATAAATAAAAGAAAGACTTCCCGTGCGTCGCCCGCATTCGAAAAGGGGTATTCATAGTGGCGACTCTGCTGGGGACTAGCTTTGAACATCTTCAAACATAGAGGGTCAAACTTTCGTCAATATCATGATTGTACTTACTTGTTCTTTTTCCCCCTGTACTTTATCTCTTGTACATATCTTCTTCTCTTGTACTTTAGTGCGTTTACATCTTAACTGCCTTTCTAACTGTTTTGCATTGCATACATTTAATTACAAAAAACTCTCTGTTTTCTCCCTCAAAATAACTAGTTTTTGTCCGCACACTACCACTAGGTCCGTGTCATACTGCACACCCTACTGGATACTCCGCTGAGTGCACAGATTTTGGTGATCCTGTCGCCTCTATCTTCGTGGCACCCGGGCTATCTAACTCACTGTTTTCACTTGTGAAGCAGTCGAGGTTAATCCCTTGTTCATTTCGAAACCATGCACTCACAGTGTCTAGGACACTCCAAAGTTGACCGGTTGGTTTGACTAGCTTTTATTTATAGACAATTAACGTGTCGTTCATGCCGTCATCCGTTAAGTCTTTAATGAGTCAATATCCTTTGAGGAAAAAAAAAGCACAAAAAAATGAAATTCCCTACAAAGGTGTGCATATAGTAAGCCGAGTGATACTTTGTACAAGGATCTCAACTCGTTAAAAACTGAACGGAAGTAACATAAACGTTACGTTAAATGCCTTTAAACCAGGGTTAGTCGCTAAGATCCGTTAGGTCGGTGGAAGTCGCTTTCCCTATAAGACCCTCGCCCAAATTGTCCGTTTGGGATGTGCAATACAGGTGAAAAATGAGGGGTCTATAGAGGTAGTGATAACCTCCACTGATCCAGGTTTTGTAGATAGTAACCCAAAAAGGGGTACCCCTTCCAACCATTAGGACTAATAATACATCGTTTTGTAAATAACAAAATACATTGCATGAGCCTTGTCCCGTCCTAAACCTCTCGTCCGCTACCTCTACAGAGAAGCAAGTTTGGGTCCGTTCCGGTGGTCGTCTTCAACGGTCAAGCCTTCCACAAGCTCAATCTTCAATCTCTGCATCAACGATGTCTCCATCATCAGAGCCTACTACTCCTAGTGTCTCCACTCCGTCAGTCTCCTCTTCTGCCGATCCAGAGATCGCCGCCAGTATCAAGCCCTCGGACATTCTGCCACCTCTCCATGCCTTCTTCACCAACCTCATGATACATATTTATAAGCTTGAGGATAGAAGAAAGTCTCTAAAAAGGGCCAACCAAGAGCTCAAAGATCATCTTCATACTGAGATGAAGAAGAAAGATGTAGCAACTAGCTTCCATAATGGGGAGGCTATTCTAGTCGAAGATGAGACAGTACCTATGACTTACCCTTCCAATAATGATGCTATCCCTCTCAAGGTGCCCAACTACCAAAGGGTCCCTCCTCCTGATTTCGGTACCAAAGCAACCTCCAGCAAGGGTCCATATGAGCCGTCACCAGAATTGGTGGGTAGTTACTTGTCCTCTACCAAGTTACCGCCTCCTTCACTACCGTTGAGTATCGGTGCCGCCGCGCCCACGGTCTCCACTACTTCTCCCGCTGCTCAAGCCTATGGTAGCACATATTTATCCAATCACCCTCTAGTGGTTGCCATGCAAGAACAGATCCGCAAGCTATCCGATACGGTCTCCAAGCAATCCGCTCCGATAGTCAAAACCATTGACCCAAGCAATGTGGGTGCTCTGCCTAGAGACTTCAAGATGCCAAAGGTATCTACATTCCATGGTATTACTTGTCCTAAGACTCATCTCGACAGTTATATGCTAGCTATGAGAGCTTGTGACTGCACCAACGAGCAAATGGCATGAGTCTTCCACACCACTTTGGACGGAATCGCCTCCATTGGTTCTTGAGTTTGGATCCCTCCGAAAGAGAGACGTGGGAACAAATCACCACAACTTTCTGCGAGAAGTATCAGTCAAACCTAGATTGGCATGTCATCTGTACTGATTTAGAGAACACCATGCAGAGGTCCGGCGAGCCTATCTATGACTTCTACAAGAAGTGGAACCACAAGCTAGCAGAGGTACAATACCCTCCTAAGGCAAAGGAACAAAAGCAAATCTTCTTCAAATGCTTGTTTCCCGAGCTTAGGGTGGCGATTGGTAATGGGTACTTTCCCGATCTGCGGGAAATGGCCGATACTGGGGTGAGACACGAAGCTGGCATTACTGGTGTTGTTAAAGAAGTTGCCAAAATAGGAAGCTCTTCCTTCCGCTACAAAGCTCCGAAAAGTATCGCTCCTAGATCTAAAGAGGTCGCCGGTCAAGTGAGCATGGTCCAAGACAACTCCGCCTTTGATGTCCAAGCAGTTACAAGCGGCTTTCCGCAAAGAGAAGATCATTTCTATGACTTTGGCATGCCCACTAGCAAAGTCTTTGAGGTGTTGATAAAAAAAGGGCTTGATCAAGCCACTTGAGAATTTTGAACCCATCAATAAAAAGGTTAATCTTGATGCAACCAAGTTCTGCAAGTACCACAAGTACATTGGCCATACAACTGACGACTGCGTGCAACTCAAGCGTGTCATCCAAAAGCTCATAGCCGATGGAAAGATTGAGAAGCCTAAAAGTCCGAATACCATAGCTAGCCCGCTCCCAAACAATGGAGGTGTGAATATGGTTGGTGCCGACAAGATAGGCTTGTTAGAAATGATGGACGCCTTCGAACAATTACAAATCACCCTGGATCTCATGTACAACGGTCTGATAGCAATGAGGATGATTCAGCCGTTAGAAGGATATCATCCCCGCCCAGACAGCAATCAAGAAAGGTTTTGTGATTACCACCAAGTCACCGGTCATGACATTGAAGATTGTTTCGCTCTAAAGACTCTCATCCAAGAACTTATACATAATGGTTAAGTAGAGGACCCTAGGGAGGCTCTCATTAGAGTTAAAAACGAAACAGACCTCGCCAATCTGACCGAAATAACTGTGGCAGATGGCGAGGCACCCGATGTTGACTCGGATTGTGCTTCAGAAATTATTAATAATAGTGATTTTCCTTATTACTCTCTGTCATCACATAATCTATCTCCAAATACAGCATGTTCATCATCCTCCGACAACTTCATATCCATGATCGAAGACCGGACAAACAATGTCGATCCAAGAACGGTAGTCTCACCAATGGTTGGCAAGTTGAAGAATTTGTGCACATATGGTAGACCCATAGCAATAACAGACTTCATGATTGAGGAGCTTGGACTGACTGCTCCCCCTACAACCTCCCCTATCGATTCTCCTGTCAGTTCACCAAAGTCGTCTAGGTCATCTAGGTCCAATGTCTTTACCTATGAATTTGAGTCTTCTTCCAAGTCTAACGACCTCACGTCGGAAGACTGTGAAATGGTCGCTAACGCCATCTTTCCTTTTGCACTAAATGAAAACCTCGACCATTCCGAATATCCCACCATAGCCGCTCTTATAAATGATAAATTAACTAATCAATCTAATGATATACAAATAGTTAATAAAGATTCATTAAAAGAGGCAGCCACAGACAAACTTAATAACGAATACATCCGAGAAATCTCAGAGCAGGTTATCAATCAAGGGGAAAATCGAGCCCAAGCTGCCGATGAGGTGTTAACATGTGTGAATCTGGGGACAGACGACGAGCCAAAGGAAACGCAGATTGGGAGCTTTTTTCAAGCCGAAGAGCGTGAAGCACTGATTGGGTTGCTCAAGGAGTAGGTTGACGTATTTACATGGTCTTACAAGGATATGCCAGGGCTGGACAACTCCATCGTAGAGCACAGAATTCCGATAGCACCAGACGCCAAACCGGTAAAACAGAAACTTCGCTGCATTAAGCCAGAATGGTCTCTACTCAGAGTGGGTTTCATAAAGGTGATTGAGTATCCGACGTGGTTATCAAACATCGTTACAGTAAAGAAGGCCAATGGAAAAGTCAGAGTTTG
Source organism: Campanula takesimana (assembly GCA_026119855.1). Taxonomy (NCBI): domain Eukaryota; kingdom Viridiplantae; phylum Streptophyta; class Magnoliopsida; order Asterales; family Campanulaceae; genus Campanula; species Campanula takesimana. Next base: position 41,647 of record JAOWBW010000866.1, read on the forward strand.
TGTGGATTTCCGTGATCTTAACAAAGCTAGTCCTAAGGATGATTTTCTGCTTCCCAACATCAACATGCTAGTAGATGCAACAGCTAACTACGAGGTCAAGTCATTCGTGGATGGTTTTTTTGGGTACAATCAGATCAAGATGGCTGAGGAAGACCAAGAAAAGACTGCTTTCACCATGCCATGGGGAACGTACTGCTACACCGTAATGCCATTCGGGCTTAGAAATGCTGGGGCTACCTATCAACGGGCTGTGACTGCCTTCTTTTATGACATGATTCATAAGGAGATCGAGGTCTACGTAGACGACATGATCATACATTCCAAAGGTTCCGACGGTCAACACCTAATTGACTTATGGAAATTCTATAACAGACTGAGGGAACACTCCATGCGCCTAAACCCTGCTAAGTGTACATTCGGGGTCATTCGAGGAGAATCGTTGGGATACATGGTCACGGAGCGCGGAATAGAAGCCGACCCGAGAAAGATTCAAGCAATTATGGATATGAAGCCACCAAGTACAGAAACTGAGGTTAAGGCATTCATGGGTAGAATACAATACATCAGTCGCTTCATCAACCAGTTTACTACAGTCTGTGAACCGATTTTCAAGCTAATGAAGAAAGCCGCCAATGTTGAATGGAATCACGATTGCTAAGAAGCCTTTGAGCAGATTAAGAGATACCTGGAGAATACCCCAATCCTACGTCCGCCACACAAGGAGAAGCCGCTACTGCTATACTTAACGGTAACAGACACCGCCGTTGGAGCCATGTTAGCACAAGAAGCCAAAGATTCTCTAATAGAGAACGCCATATACTTTGTCAGTCGGAAGTTACAGGGCAGTGAACTCAACTATTCAGCGTTAGAAAAGACATGCACTTGACTAGTATGGGTAGTCTCCAAGCTCAAGCATTACATGGTATCTCACCCCATATGGCTAGTATCAAAAATGGACCCGATCAAGTACTTGTTCGATAAACCATCAATATCCATGAGACTCGCCAAGTGGTAAGTATTTTTAGGAGAGTTCGACATCACCTATGTTCCAAGAAAGGCAGTTAAAAGGAGAGCTATGGCAGATCAATTAGCAGATTCTCCAAGCACCAAGAACGAGGATCGGACCCCGAATTCCCAGACGATGGCATTTTCGCAATGGAAGCCGCAGAAAAGTGGCAGCTGTTCTTCGATGGGGCAGTAAACAAAAGAGGCAACGGAGTGGGGCTTCTTCTAGTTGAACCTAAAGACGAACATAATCTAATAGTAATAAAGTTGAACTTTACGACCACCAATAATTCCGCCAAATACGAAGCGTGCATAGCAGGTTTAGAAGCAGCCATAGAGCGGAATGTAAAAGAGTTGGAAGTATACGGAGATTTGGCTTTGATTATAAACCAGATGGCAAAGAAATGGAAGATTGTGGACCCCTATCTGCAGTTATACCAAGTTTACATAGATGAACTAATAGGACAATTTCGAGAGGTCACTTTTCATTATCTCCCACGAGACAGAAACAGATTCACTGACGCACTCACCACCTTGGCATCCCAGGTAGAAATCCCTGAAGGGAGGTCAGTCAAACCTTTCAGAGTTGGCCGAAGGGAAAATCCGGCATACTGTCGCGAGATCCAGACTCAGGCAGAAGCAGTCGAAGATCAATGGTACACACAGATTTACAAGTTCCTTAAGCATGGGGAGACTTCCTTCGAAGGAAATGTTAAAGCCAAAAGCCTACAAGCATTAAAGAGGCTAGCAGGACAATTCGTACTGTTAGATAATGCTCTGTACAAGGGGCATTATGACGGGATCCTACTCTTATGTGTGGAAAGCAAGAAAGCCGAGACTATCATGGAGGAGGTACACAATGGGTTATGCGACCCGCATATGAATGCAAGGATGTTACGACAGAAGATCACTCGCCTGGGTTACTACTGGATCATCATGGAGACATACTGCATCCAGTGGGTCAGAAAATGCCACAAGTGTCAAGTTTGTTCCAACTTGAACCACATTCCGCCACACGACCTCTACAGTATAACTACTCCTTGGACATTCGTAGCATGGGGCATCGATATCATCGGTAAAATTCATCCCGCAGGAAGCAACAGTCATGAATTCGTATTAGTGGATGTAGACTACTTCACCAAATGGGTCGAGGCCCAATCTTACAAAGTGTTGAATTCCAAGAAAGCAGCGCAGTTCATCAAAGAAAATATCATGTGCCGTTATGGTGTCCCGAACCTGATCATATCAGACAATGGTAGTCACTTCGAAGCAGAGGCGGCCCGTTTACTCGCCTAATTCAGAATAGAAAGGAAAAAGTCCTCCCTGTACTATCCTCAAACCAATGGGGCTGTAGAAGTAGCTAACAAGACTGTCGAATAGATCATCAGCAAAAATGGCCACAAGAGGAAGGGATTGGCCAGACAAGTTACCTTTGGCACTCTGGGGCTACAAAACGTCAGTACGCACCACCACCGGTGAAACTCCTTACGCTCTTACATACGGCAAGGAAGCAGTGCTCCCCATTGAGCTAGAAGTCCCGTCCCTAAGGGTATTGCTAGAAAATCAAGTGAATGAAGCAGAATGGCTCCGCAGTCGCTACGACCAATTGGCTACCTTGGATGAAAGAAGGCTCAAAGCCATGGAACACATCAGAGCTTATCAGAGAAGAACCACAGATGCCTTTAACAAGAAAGTAAAGCCGGTAGACATCAAAGAAGGAGACTTGGTTCTCAAAGTACGCCCCCCGAACAAGTTCAACCCCTTGGGTAAATGGGCTCCGACATGGACTGGCCCTTACGTCGTACAAAAGATCTTCTCCGGAGGTGCAGTTAAAATGGCAGATTTTGACGGCAACCAGTTCAAGGAACCAGTCAACATCAGCAAACTCTGTCGGTACTACAACTGACCACTATGGTCTTTCTCCAACAGCGGTACTCTCCATCATCGGTCTTCTACAACGGCCATCCCCCTTGTAAATATATATATATATATATATATATATATATATTGCTCTTTACTTCCCCCTTTATATCTTCCCTTTTTACAATCAGAAATGAACTACGATGACCTGAGCCCCTTAGCCCTACTTGTAAAAGGGGAACGTAGGCAGCTTTCAATGGTGCGGTCTTAAAAATAAATAAAAATCCAAATCTGGTTTGAGCAAATTTCAAATAAAGCAAACAATCTGTTTATTACTAAAGAAAAATCTCTATTTCCACAAGTCACTACACGTTAATATTTATTTGATGAGTCTAAGCTCGAAAGAACCTGCGAATAAATAACCTGCTTTGAAATTTAAAGAAACTAAAACAAACTAAAATCTAAACTATGTGTCTGCAACGACTGTGGTTGGATGCTCGGAGTCACTCCTCCTCTTCCTCTTCCTCATCCTTCTTCGGTTTCTTATCTCTCCGTCCACGTCTAGCCCGTCTAGTAGGATCCGCAAATAAGTCCTTCCTCAATTGAGTCACCCCCGCTGAGCCTTCTCTCTTTCTTTTCCTCTCAGTAGGTGCTAGCTGAGCCAACTCGGTTTCCACCTCTCGTTGCACATTCTCGTCCTCCCTCAAGCGTCTGCTCGAGAGATAAGGGATTACTACCCTACGTCTCAATCTTCTCAGAGTCTGTCCTATGTTCCCCAAGGTCGTCTGGTACCAGTCCAAGTACACTCGAGACAGAAGTATGTCATTGGGTCGCTGTATACAAAGAGTGCTAGGCATAAGAGCATAAGAACATCGCTCCAAAAGCACTGCAACCCCGGCACTCATAGAGAACATCCTAACATTAACTCGGATATAAGTCTCATCCCATGATGAAGGTATAATCTGAGGCATCCCGTACTGACGGCACACCCGCACTGCATAGTAATAAGTGGTCCAACAGGTTCCTCCAAAACTCGAAGTCTCTCTTCCAGCCACAAGGTTAACAATTGGGTACTTCCTCTGGTCATCTTCCAAGCTCCCGAGGCCAACTCTCCAATACCATGCAAAGTTTCCCCAAGCAAGCAAGGGATAATACTGCGATTGGCTCAAGCTTGGTCCACCATGTCAAGACAACCCAAGTAGCTACTCCTACGTAAGGTGGAAACAATACCGAGGCAAACTGACAGAGTGCTAGACAGTACAGATCCGTGTCAGATTCCACTGTGCTATTAATAAACATGATGGGAAGCCCACAGAGGTTGACACCACCATCCAACAGCAAACCCCTAGCATCTTCAACAGAAATCCTTAGCAGTTGGGAAACCCGAAGTTCTGCAGGCACTTGGTACTGCGGCATAGCTACCCTATCCGTCACTGTCGCACCATAAAGAGCCACAAAGTCTTCATACGTGGGGGTGATTCAATTGTAAGAAAAGTTGAAGACATGATTCTCATTGTCCCAGAACTTAACGGCAGCACGAATCAGGTTCCCATTGGACTTAACCCTATACAAGGACCAAAGGCACTTAATTCTGAATCTCCTATCAAAGTTTGCATGAGTTGCCCTCAAAATCTTCCCAACCTAGATCTTCAAACTCTTGATGAAATAGTTTTGTCTTTCCTCAGAAATCCTAGGGTGTCTATCCATCAGAAAGCGTGGGAGGATCAAAATCTAGAGCAAAAAGAAGAAAAACTGCTGTCTGCCTCATCTCTCTACAAGATTGTTGATTAAACAGGGTAAGGAGTTCAAGTCCTGATCATACAAGGAAAAATATGATGAAAATCGTGTCAGACCAAGGATTAGCCACGCGGCCAGTCCTTCCCCATGGTTGGCCACGCGGACACATAAGCCAATTCAGACAGATCGCAAGTCCGTCCCCGTCAAACGCCGGAATGGATCCATTTCAGACATATTGAAGGTCCCAAATCACAAAATAGGTCCGATAAAGAGGGTGAAACTGCCTGGCAGTGCGTTATCCCCATCTTACCCCTAGGGATCATGCATTGTGCTAAATGTAAAAACATGTAAATAAAATACTACTCCCTCTGTCCCTAAATGAGTGTCCATTTTCAAGAAATCTTTGTCCCTAAATGAGTGTCTTTTTTTAACATAACTTTCTCCCTAAACGTTTTTTTGGAAAAAAAATTCACCGGTTTCTTTATAAGTGCAAAACTAAAGGTTTGGAAAGGAGATTACAAGATTATATATGAATTGTTGTTACCAAATTGTTCAAAAAGTTTAGATTTTCAGTGTCCCTTAAAATGAAATTTGGACACTCATTTAGGGACAGAGGGAGTAATTAATTACATACATACAAATTAAAAATATTATACATAAATATATGTTTCTCTGTTCCTCTCCTCTCTTTCTAACAAAATGTAGGAACTAAAGGGACTACATCTAGTCCGAGTCAGAATCCTCGATATCAACATCCTCCTCCTCATCATCACTATCATCATCATCAACATGGCCCCGCTGCTGCACATAGTGGGATCCACCGGCTCCTGAGCCTCTACCTCTGATAAACCTCCGGCAGGCACGAGACGAGGAAGCAGCCTCTGTAGGTGTTCTCTCTCTGAGTGGCGGCACCACCACGTCCTCCTGACGGCAGGTACAAGCGGCGGCCAAGCTCCGGAATAGCCTCTCAAAAATATTGCCCCGACGGACAGAGCGTATATAGGCCTCCCGGGTTACCTGGGACAAGTAAGCACAGTTCAGATACAAGTCTAAAGTGTGTGCAAGACAGAAATAAAAAATCAAAGGGTATTGTACCGTAGCTCCAAGCAGAGGAAGCTGGGCCCTAGTGACCTCATCAGCCTCAGTAGGAGTCAGGTCAAAATCCACCTCAACACCTCTCCGCTGCATCCGAATACTGTCCAGGAACCGCGGCATGTCCATACCATATCTAGCTCCCCTACTCGAGCCAACCGGATAGGCACCAGCCTGCCTCCTCGCCAACACCTGTGGGCTTACCAACACATTCACTACGAACCACTCGTAATCAGCCCCACTCTGGTACAAATGGGCCAGAGTCCTAACCCGGTAGTCACCGCTCCTCTTTAACCTAGCAGGATACAGCATATCCCTCAGAGGCTCGCTCGGGGCCCACAACATAGGATGTTTGCTATGATATCTGCAAACTCTCTCGCCAAGATACATGGCATCCCCAGTCAACCCTGTCAGGAAGCAGCGGGAAGCAGTGAAATCCTTAGCCTGACTGACCCCTGTCAGCACTAGATCCGACCAAGGAAAGAACTGGAAGTCCTCATGCAAAGGACCACTCAACCTAGCAATAAAAATCCCCAGATCGGGAGTCTTCCTGGCCTTGCTGCGGCCCTCCAACTGGTTGCTCTTTGCCCAGAACCTCATAACCGGGACTTCTTTGACCCCCTGCACGCCGAAGGGAGCAATATGGAACAGCTCGTAGACCCACACCTGTGGAGAAAAGCAGTATTTTAGTTCAAAACAGTTCTAAAAGGCGGACAAGAAATAACAGAAGAGTCAAAGACATACCTCAAAGGCAAACTGAAAACAGTCGAAAGACGAGGTACTAGACCTTGAGCAGACATCAAGGGCCCTGTACATCTCCACCAGCCCGGCTCCGCCCCTTGAGACCTGACTCGCCTACTCCAGATCAGCTAGAGCACCCAATAGAGAAAACCGACAAAAGGTCCCCGCACTCGGGAACAGGGTTTGCGACAAGCTGTACCACAGAAAGGCCCGCACCAAACAGTCAGTGTCGTGAACACCCTCAACATAATCTCGGATAGCCTCCTCCACCAAGGTCCTCAAATGACCCACCTCAAAGCCGTTTCCCTTCATACCTTTGCCCAACGGCATCCCAATCAGATCCACCTGATGGTGCGGGTCCGCAGCCAAAGACTCATCAAAAGGTAGCTCCACATCCGTGAACATGAGCCCCGTAATAGCAGCAAAGTCGGTCGGAGTAACAGTCACCTCTCCCCAACTAAAGTGGAACGTGTGGGTAGTGTCCCACCAATACTCCCCCATCGCCTCAACAAGACCCATCACCTTCTGGGTCCCCTATACAGCCCATACAGCATCAAAAAACGGACCGAAGCCCAGAGCCCGGATCCTCTCCTTCACCACACCACCCGGCGGCAACCTTTGCCACAGCTCTGCCACCGCTCTCGTTGACCCATGAGATTTCATCCTCTGCAGGTAAGCACAGCAAAGGTATGTTACCCAACTAGCAATTATGTGCTATAATTTAAAGTGTACATGCATGCTTTATTTTATCTATTCGCGCATATATTTGCCGTCCCCAAAAATTAATCAACAAATCTCAAAAAATTAAATAATCACGAACGATTAATTTAATTTAACGCAGTCTTAAAATAATACAACAAGTATCCCAAAAGAAATAACAAAAAGCGAGACCGTTACCTCCTTCGTCTCCATCAATATCTCGCCAGACCAATGTTTGTCGATGCCCGCGTACAAGTCAAAGTGTTGTCCTACCGTAAAATGCCACTCATCGGGACAAAAGTTTCGCGAAGCCATCCTCGACAAAAGGAAGGAAAACTAGAGAGGAAAGAGACAGCCGGCGGCTGTTTGTAGGGTCTGTCCAACAAAAAGACTAGCCACGCGGCCAGTGTGTCCAGGCGACGTGGCACGATCTCAGCCCTCCATCTCGTGCGCCCACAAGTAATCCCAGCATACGAATATCAGCCAATCAGAAGGTTTCGCCGCGCGGCCAGTTATTCTTCCAGGCGAGCAATTTTATAATTTAGCCCCTCAGCTTATTGTTAATCCAAAATTAACCAAATCCGGTCTGGAAGACCGCGTAAATCACCAAACTCAACCAAATCCGGTCTGGAAGACCGTGTAAATCACCAAACTTAAACAAATCAGGTCCAAAAGCCCGTATAAATCACCAAACTTAACCAAAAAACGGTCCAGAAGACCGCGTAAAACACCAAAACAATCTATAATCAAAGGCTGGGAACGTCCTTAAACCCTAAAATTATGATTGGAGGTAGAAAACATCCAAAAACCCGAAGGCGGATTAAGGAAACCATTATAAAATCCTTAAATAACTAAATCAATTTATAATTGGAGGTCGGAAGCTCCGTAAACCCAAAAAATTATAATTGGAGGTGGGATGCATCCATAAACCCTTCATGTTGAGAAAGTTATAGGCGTAACACCGTGCGAGCTCTAGACAATCGGCGTTACCTATTACCGGATTATGCGATGCTGAGGAACTGCACTTCTCAAAGTACCGTAGCTCACCGATAAGTTATGCGATTATGTACGCTCTATAGGAAGCTAGAATCCATCCCTCTTTTTGTTCTCGATTCTTTAAACTTCTTGTCGAACCATGCATATGACCTCTCCTCTTTCCCCAAGTAAAGTCCATCTGCAATGACTTTATTTGTTCTACGATGAGTCGTTTCTGTAAAGTCTATCTGCAACGACTTTATTGCTCAACGATGTTTCGTTTCTTTTTGGTTTCTTCCTTTTTACCTCTTTCCCAAAGTAAAGTCCATCTGCAACGACTTTATTTGTTCTACGATGATTCATTTCTGTAAAGTCTATCTGCAACGACTTTATTGCTCAACGATGTTTCGTTTGTTTTTGGTCTCCTCCTTTTTATCTCCTTCCCCGGTAAAGTCCATCTGCAACGACTTTATTTGTTCTACGATGATTCATTTCTGTAAAGTCTATCTGCAACGACTTTATTTCTCAATGATGTTTTGTTTCTTTTTCTTTTCTCCCCAGTAGGGTCCACGTGACTTTATTGCTTTACGAACATTTGTCTATCCCCAGCAAAAAGACGATGTCTCGTTTCTTTCTCCCACATTTTCTCAAACAAAGATTGGCTTGATTCCCTTTGGATACGTAGGTATCCTGACTTAGGTTTAGCCACTCGACCAACTTGGTCATCTTCTTTCTCATTCCTCTCTCGATTTGGAACTCATGTTTCAGATCGGTTACTTTTCTTAATCGACGACCCTCCATGCCTTGCAAGAAACGTCGCCGAGTGGCTACTGTTAGTAACAAACCTAAAAATGAGTTATTAGGCATTCTAGAACTCACAGGGACCTCCCAGGTATTTATGAACTGCGCAGGACTTATCCAGGATTTCCCGAAAAGCCCGGATAAGGAGATATTTATGACCTGATCGGATGAAGCTGCAAAGATAGACGTTATCTCATCATCCTCCAGAGTCCAAGCTGAACAAAAAAGCATTGGGAACCGAGCTAACCACTTGGACCGGCCGGCCGGTCACTCCTTCTGGGTCGGAAACCTTATAAATAGGTGACCTCGGTTCATAATTTCAAGACACAATTCTCTCCCCCGAGTTCTACAGCCTAAACTGATGGCAGAACTCTCTCTCTAAGCCTTTCTAGCAATCCCAAAGGTCCGGCGAATCCACGCAAGAGATTCGACTTCGTTCTTGTCAAGATTGGTGAGAATTTGCCATGTTTTCTTAGTTTAGATCTGATTTATGCTAGTTTCATTATGTTTATACACCTATATTCATGTGTTCATAACGTGTTCTTCATGTTCTTACTAGAATTCATAATATGCTCTATATCTAGGGTAGCGATCATCATGTTTATGTGTTCATTCATACATGTTCATGATATACTTATTATTATGCTAGATCTACGGCTTATCCCATGTGTAACATGCTAGATCTAATGTTTTAATCCATATTCATATGCATAGCCGATGATGATCCACGAGATCTAGGAACTACTTCTAAACCCTAAACTTTAGGTAATTACTCCCATGATCAGTAACTCTCCAATGATGAATATGATGACTACACATTGATCTTATCAATGGTATAATCACTATTCTAGGATGTGATCATCTTACATGATTCTTTCTCCTCCCCCTTCATTATTCATGATCCCACGTCTTCTCTCTATTCTGATTATGTGCGAACTACGCTGACCTGAGCTTCTCATCGTGAGAGGAACGTAGGCAATCTTCGGATCCGGTCTCAATCACTAACACACTACTAACACATTCATCATGATAGAAAGTCCGATCTATCGGGCGATAGGAGTGATAACTTTATATTCTTCTCTTGTCTTAACTTGACCCCTAAACCCTCTCTGTTAGCTTTTCTCAATGTTTTAGCTCAATAAAAACAACGTGGCGACTCATAATAATGTTAAATGCCAATTTGAATATCCTAATCCCATAGAAAAGATAAATAAAGATAAATAAAAGAAAGACTTCCCATGTGTCGCCCGCATTCGGAAAGGGGTATTCACAGAGCTCTGCTTGTAGATCCTTGAGCTTTGTTGAATGAGCCGAGTTTTGAGAACTTTCTGAACTTATGGAATCTCTTCACAAATAAAGTGAAGTCTTCATCATCCATGTCTAATAGCTCAGAAGTAGAAATTTTGGGATCGGAACTTTTCTCATCTTGTACTGGCGCTGGCACATGCGCTTCCTCTCTATGCGCCACCATATCAATGGATTTTGATTTTCTTTCAGTTTCACTTATGCGCTGAAGTTTGAGCTCATAAACCTTGAGATTTGCATAAAGGTTCCTTAAAGTCTATACATCTAAAGTTCCAGCGTCTTCAAGAGCGCTAGATTTATGTAGGTATCTTGATCCAAAAGCAGCAAGGAAATTTGTGTTTAATTCCTTATTCGAGAACTTCTTTCCAAGTGAAATACAGAGATTGATAATTTCACAATAGCGTTCATAAGTCTGTCTAAGAGTTTCACCGGGGAGTTGAGAGAATTGTTGAATCTCTTTTGCACTTCGTATCTCTTGTTCTCCATGCAAACCGTGTCTCCTTCTATATGCTCTTCAATAGCATCCCATAACTCATTGGCGGTAGCACAATGCATGACTTGTTGTTTCATAGCCATGCTTAGGAGAATGTTTCTTGCTTTGCCATCATTTGCAACTCTTCTCAATTCTTCTTCAGTCCATTCTTCCTTTGGTTTCTTGATGGTTGGTTGAGCAACGTTGGTGCGTGGATTTGGATTCGCTTTAATTGGGATGTAAGGTCCATAAACCACGGTGTCATGAAGCCTTTCATCGATTGAGGTAAGATGAGTCAGGATGCTGAATTTCCACACGTCAAAGTGATCTTCATCAAAGACTGGAACATGTGTGTAGTTAGCAGTTGCCGATGGTTTTGAGTTTGCCATATCGAATCAGCACCCAAGCTGTTAAGCTTGAAAAACAAAAAAATGTTTTAAAAAGGTGTTTGCTCTGATACCACTTGATGGTCCCAAAGGGCAACAAGGGTATGGAAAATAGCTAGAGGGGGGTGAATAGATGTTTTAAAATTCTTTTCGTACCCTTGATAAACTCAATTGCAAATGTGCACTTTATCAAATAAGCGTTATGAAATGCGCCTAAGTGAGTGAGTGAAATGCACAGCGGAATTTAGTTAAGTAAATAGGTGCAAAGAATGATAAAGGGGGGGCGCACACACTCTAAGTATTTTGGCTCAAAGTGAGTGAAATAAGGAACTACGGCAAATGATAAAACAAACACAACACAATTCAATCCAATCCAATCAATCTACAATGACTAAACAAACAAATAGTGAGATAAGATAATAACTTGAAAGTAAATGACAAGAAATTAATACACGCTATTTGGAGAGGTTCGATCGGGAAGTGATCTACGTCCTCTACCAAGATGGTTAGTCTTGGATTTCTAATGAAGATCTTATAATATGAGAGAGTGTTTACAAATTACAATGTTTGAGCTTATACACTAACTCAAGATCTAATATTCTATGAAAGAACAAATCCTAGACAAAACTGGTGTATCTCTTAAAGAAAGATCTAAGTGATCAAACTTAAAGAGGTGCGTGTGTGAATTTAGATTCAAGGCTCTTTAGATCTTTATGATTTAGAGCACAATAAAACTAAAGTGTTTTTGCTTAAGGATCTGGGCTAAGGATGAATATATGAAGATGTTCTTGAGTAATCTAGGAATTCAAAGGCAATCTTTAAATCTTCACCAAATGCTTGAGAGAGAAATTCAGAGATTCTTAGCAACTTCAAAACGTTTGAAGTTATGGGGTATTTATAGTAGAGCTCCAAAAACTAGCCGTTGGAAATCCCTTGTAGATAAGGTTAAAGGACATATGTGCTGGAGCTCATTGAGTGAAGCACGTGTCCTTTATAGCCGTTAGACACATAACACAAATATGACCATTGTGGACAGGTGTCCTCAGATGCGGGTGCATACGTGTTATTTTTCCACCGTTGGATCTTTGGCGTAGTTTGAATTTCTTCAAGTCTTCATGTCTTCAATAAATCACCAAGTGTTAAATTAACATCAATGAGGCACGTTAAGCCTTGGGGCGCATATCATGCGCGCGCACACAAGTGGCGCATGGGCGCAGTGAGAGGCGCATGGCGCAAGGTACATCCCTTGAATCAAACTTGTGATTTTTCTTGAATCTTGATACCTATCCCTATTCCTAAGCCTAGTCCATTACAATGGACTACCAAAAAAATGAAGTATAAATACTTCTTACATGTCACGACCCGAAATCTAGGCTCTATTTTATTAGTAATAAATAATTATTATTTATTTATTTGCTTATTTATTTATTTAAATTATTATTTATTTATGTAAATATTTATGTGTGCATTTTATGTTTCATAATAATTATGCCTAGCATTTTGTTTCGGTCATTTGGGTTAGTGTAGTATTGTTGGGTCTTATTTGTTAGTGGTGAGTTTATTAGTAAAGGGTAGTATTAGGGGAGGGGCCTATGTGAAAGTTTTCAAATAATTCTTCATCTACTCCCTCCCTACTCCTTCTCTTCTCCCTCACCTTCCCCCTAACTCACTCCTCTCTCCCACCTCAATCTCTCTCTCTCCTCCATTTGTGTAAGTTTCTTTCCCTTTCCTTCTCTCTTCATTTTCTTCATCTTCTTCTTGTTATTTCTCGTTTCTTAAAACATGAATCTTGTTTAGATCGTCGATAGGATCACGTAGAATCAAAAAGAATTGAATTCCGTCAACTTTGAGAAAATTCAAGTAAGTTACTTTTCCCCCATTTATGCTAAAATGTTCATATCATGTTTATATTATGCTTGTTGTGTTATATTGGAAGTTTGGTTGAGTTTGGAGTTTATTTGAATTTATTTTGAGTTTTGGTCAAAAATGGTGATTTTAGGAATGTTGGGTTTGAATCTTGATCTTGGTTGATAAATGGTATTATTTGAGTCCCCGTTCTAGTTATAAGTTGTTTTGGGTTCATATTTATGCTTGGTGGAAGGTTGATTATGTTGGATTTTGATTGTTATGAGAAATGGGTAAGAAAAATGGTAGAAACCCAGATTTTGGCCGCAAATTGCCTTTCCGGGCAAGGAGGCGCGCGCAGCCTCCCATAGGAGGCGCGCACACCCTTATGCCCCTTTTGAACAAAAACCTTCTGTCCATTGGAGGCGCGCGCACCCTCCCCCTTCCAATTCTTGATTTCCTTCTGATGAAAGGAGGCGTGCGCCCCCTTTTGGTTGAAGCGCGCACACCCCTCCCTCCCCTGTTCCAAATTGATTTGTTTTCATGCTATCTTCCGAAAGTCATAACTCTCTCGTCCGAACTCCGATTTAGGTGTATAAACTATCGTTTTAAAGATCTCCTTGAGCTCTTCGAGATGAGTTAGTAGTTGTAGTTGGATGCCTAGAATTGAATTGGATCCTTTGTGATTGAATGTGTTATAGTAATTGAGTATTCTTACTTTGGAAGTATTGGAGCACCTTTATTGTGTATTGTTGGTTCATTTCATCTTCTTGGTGATTATTTGGCATGATTCCCTACTTTGGAATCCATGGCTATTTATCGTGCTAGTATTTTATTACTTGGCCTACGTTTGAAAGTCCGGCTGGTTATTTGTGTTTGTTTCGGGCGATGCGAAATATTATAATGGCACGGCCAAGTCCATTATGATGTTGACCATTGTTTTGCCCCATTATTACCCTCCTCCAGATTGGCCTTGGATGTGCGAAGAGCTAGCTCCTTTGTGTGTATTTTAGCTTTACTTGGAGCATGACTTTGTGGCATGTCTCCCGTCTTTTGTGACACTCTTATGGTTATTGGTTCCGGTACCGGGGATTTCTCTTCAGCTTTCATGCTATTATGAAGATGATGATTTGTTGATTATTGAAGCTGCGCAGCGACCTTTATTTGGTTTATCAGTTGGGAAAACCTTGGCTATATCCTTTGTTATGTGTTTATTTCCGCTGCTATCTGTTATGTGATAATTGCTATATGTTATGTGATTTATTATGGATTATTACATCATAGCATGTCATGTAGTTGCATTAGTAACTTATTGAGATTTATCTCACCCCCTTTCTTTTATCTTTGTTTTTCCTTAACCCCCCCAGGTGCTAAGGATTAGTCTCACTGATCACGAGAAAGAGGACGTCGAGTGTGGATATATTCTTTTGGGGAAAGTTGTTATAGGTTGGTTTACATTATATAAATGTGTAACCTTTTTGGGATAGTTGTACCAAACAATGACGTCATTAAGAATTGTATATTTATATTCTGTTGGGCATAAACTTGTGGAAGTTTATGATAGTTGTATTTGGTTATTATCAAACTTGGATTTGTAAAACTTTGGATCATCACCTTTTGGTATCAAATGGAATTTTTAACTTCGGTTTTTCACAATTTTGGTTTTAAGTCGACGTCCAGATCACGGTCTCGGGCCCGCACGGGTTCGGGGGCGCGGCAGTTGTTATCAGAGCTATGGCATTAGCTCTATATATAAGTATAGGTGGATTAGTTTGACCTAGGAGGATAGTAGTGTGCGGAGTGATTAACGGTTGATGTTTTATGCAGGTACTTGTTTACAATGGTTCGTAGAAGGAGTGGTGAAGGTAGTACCGGTAATGCAAATCAGAATGATACAAGGGAAGAAGCCCGTGCCATGTTTCAAGGCATGTTTGAGGCGGCCATGAAGGCCATACATGATCAAGGTCCAAGGGTAGAACAAGCACCACCCCGCTACGGATTGGAACAATTTTTGAAGTTGAAACCGGTTGAATTCAATAGGGAACCCGATGTTCGGAAAGCTGAGTTGTGGATTGAGTCGATGGAGAAGATTTATGAGGTATTTGGTTGCACGGATGAGGACAAGGTCCGGTTCACGGCTTACAAACTTGTGGGAGCCGCCAAGCATTGGTGGAAGGGTGTTAAAGCTAGTTGGGATGATACTCACACAGTGTATGAGTGGGAGTTGTTTGTGCGCAAATTCAAGGAACATTTCATTCCGGTTGTTGATCAAAACCGAAAGGAGATCGAGCTGCTCAACCTGGAGCAAGGTTTGTTGTCTATAGCACAATACTCGGCTAAGTTCACAGAATTAGCCCGGTATTGTGACTATTTGGTGAGGACCGAGGAACAAAAAGCTATGAGATTCATTCGGGGATTGAAGACCTCCATCCGTACTCAACTTATTGCCCAACGGATTGTGACCTTCCAAGATGCGGTAGACCGAGCCTACTTGATAGAGCAAGATATTGGGGAGCACAAAAGGAAAACCGAGGTTGTGGGTACGGGTAAACCGGGAAGCCATGCTAAATCTCAACCTCAACACCGTTCTGATAACCGAGGTAACTTTGGGGGACAATCTCAGTTCCGAGGGCAACCGATCCCAAGGAACTCGGGTACCACTTCCGTGAACCAAGGGAACCAAATTAGGAGGCCTTGTTCGTATTGTCAAAAGGAAGGTCATTCAGAGGAACGGTGTTGGAAGAAGCAGGGAAGGTGCACCAATTGTGGTCAAATGGGTCACTTTGTAAGAGATTGCCCGAGAGGTAGAGGACAAGCATCCGGGTCAGGAGTTGGTAATAATCAAGGTCAGAAAAGGGATGCTACCGGGAAGCCCAAAGTTCAAGGAAAGATATATGCCATGAATCAACAACAGGCGACCGATGATCCTTCGGTTATTGGAGGTATTGTTTCTGTGTCTAATGTGGGCGCACGAGCGTTAGTAGATCCAGGATCATCTCATTCATACATATCTGTGCAATTTGCTTCCATGTTAAATGCTTCATTCGAGTCTTTACCGTACGTGCTAGAGGTGTCAGGAGAATGCTTGATTTCTGATCGAGTCTTTCGTGCTTGTGATGTGGTTATTTGTGGTCGTGTCCTTTGTGCGGATTTGGTAGTTCTTCCTATCCAAGACTTTGATGTCATTTTGGGTATGGATTGTTTGAGCAAGTTTCATGCTTCCGTTGATTGCCGTAAGAAAACTGTTACTTTTTCTATTCCCGATGTGCCTAAATTTGTGTTTGAGGCTAGTCCTCTGAGTAGAAAGGTTCGCTTAATTTCTTATATGAAAGCGAGAAAATTATTGCATAGTAGTTGTGAGGGGTATTTGGCTAGTGTTCTTGATACTAGGAAAGAATCCCCTAGTTTGGAGAGTGTTCGGGTAGTTAGGGAATTTCCCGATGTTTTCTCTACCGAGTATGATATGCCTCCCGATCGTGAGATTGAGTTTTGTGTAGATCTTTTGCCGGGTACGGCTCCAATTTCGAAAGCACCGTATAGGTTGGCTCCCGCAGAGTTGAAGGAGTTAAAGGTCCAGTTGCAAGAGTTGCTTGATCGAGGGTTTATACTCCCTAGTGTTTCTCCGTGGGGAGCACCAGTTTTATTTGTGCGGAAGAAAGACGGTTCCTTGAGATTGTGCATCGATTACCAAAAGTTGAATCAGGTTACAGTGAAGAACAAGTATCCTTTACCTCACATTGATGATTTGTTTGATCAGCTTCAAAGGTCCGTGGTTTTCTCTAAACTTGATTTGAGGAGTGGGTACCATCAGTTGAAGGTTCGATCGGAGGATATTCCGAAGACTGCCTTTCGCACTCGCTATGGTCATTATGAGTTCTTGGTGCCGGCCGTGTTTATGGATTTGATGAACCGGGTTTTCCATCCTTATCTTGACTCGTTCGTGGTGGTCTTTATTGATGATATACTCGTCTACTCTAAATCCCGAGAGGAGCACGAGCAACACTTGAGGACAGTTTTATCCGTTCTTGCGAGGGAGAAATTGTTTGCGAAGTTTAGTAAATGCGAATTTTGGCTCGAGAAAGTTTCTTTTCTGGGTCATGTTATTTCGAAAGATGGGATTTATGTGGATCCTTCAAAGATTGAAGCCATAGTGGATTGGAAGAGACCCGAGTCAGTAACTGAGATCAGAAGTTTCCTGGGTTTAGCCGGGTATTACAGAAGATTTATTGAGGGGTTTTCGAGGATCGCTACTCCGATGACTCAGTTGACCCGGAAGAATGTCCCGTTTGTGTGGACCGAGAAATGTGACAAGAGTTTCGAGGAATTGAAGAAGAGGTTGACTACCGCACCGATCTTGACCTTGCCTAATGGTAATGATGATTTAGTAATTTACAGTGATGCTTCGAAAGAGGGTTTGGGGTTGTGTTTTGATGCAGAATGGGAAAGTGATTGCGTATGCTTCGAGGAAGTTGAGCCCGAGTGAACAAAATTACCCGACTCATGATATGGAGTTGGCGGCGATAGTCTTTGCGTTGTACAAGTGGAAGCACTACCTTTATGGGGCGAAGTTTGAAATTTTCACCGATCACAAGAGTTTTAAGTACCTTTTCTCCCAGAAAGAGTTGAATAATAGGCAACGCCGATGGATGGAATTGTTGAAGGATTTCGATTGTACGATTTCTTATCATCGGGGAAGGCGAATGTGGTAGCCGATGCGATTAGTAGAAAATCTTATGTGGCTTCGATGATGGTCCGGGAGTGGAAAATGCTTGAGGATGTGCGAGATTGGTCTCCTCGTGAATCGAGACATGGGGCTATTTTTGCGAATATTAGGGTATCTCCGACCCTAATTCAGAGGATAAAGGAAGCTCAGAAAGAAGATCCCGAGTTGGTGAAGATAATGGGTAAATTGAAGGAAAAGAACTTCGAGGATTTTTCATTGAGTTCGAGTGGAGTGTTGACTTTCCGTGGTCATTTGTGTGTGCCCGATGTGGATGGAATAAAAAGGCAAGTTTTAGATGAAGGTCACAAATCGAGGTATACTATTCATCCGGGTAGAATGAAGATGTATCAGGATTTGAAGCAACAATTTTGGTGGATTAATATGAAAAGGGAAATAGCGGAGTATGTTTCAAAGTGTCTAACTTGTCAGCAGGTCAAAGCCGAGCATCAGAGACCCGCGGGATTACTTCAGCCGTTAGAGATTCCGGAGTGGAAATGGGAGCATGTGACTATGGATTTCGTTACGGGACTACCTCGTACCCGTAGGAAGTATGACAGTGTTTGGGTAATAGTGGATAGATTGACCAAGAGTGCCCATTTCTTGCCTATTGGCATCAGATATTCGATGGAGAAGCTTGCGACCCTTTATATCGATGAGATCGTTAGATTGCATGGGGTTCCAGTTAGCATTGTGTCAGATCGAGACCCGAGGTTTACTTCTAGATTCTGGAAGGCATTTCAAGAAGCTTTGGGTACAGATTTGCGATTCAGTACGGCTTTTCATCCTCAGACCGACGGTCAATCCGAGAGGACTATTCAGATTCTTGAGGATATGTTGCGAGCTTGTTCGATAGACTTTTCCGATTCTTGGGATAAACATTTACCGTTAGTGGAGTTCTCTTACAACAACAGTTATCAGGCTAGTATTCAGATGGAACCGTATGAGGCTTTGTATGGAAGAAAGTGTAGATCACCTATTTGTTGGGACGAGGTCGGTGAAGCGAAGATTGTGGGTATTGACTTGCTTCAGGATTCAGTTGAGAAAGTTAGAGTTATCCGGGATCGATTGAAAACAGCCCAGAGTCGACATAAGAGCTATGCAGATAACCGAAGGCGAGATCTTAGTTTTCAGACCGGTGATTTTGTGTTCTTGAAAGTATCTCCAAAGGTGGGTATTCGTAGGTTTGGGAAGAAAGGCAAATTGGCTCCGAGGTTTATTGGCCCGTTTAAGATTTTGGGAAAGGTTGGACTTCTTGCGTATCGACTTGCGTTACCGCCATCTTTAGACCGGTTGCACAACGTGTTCCACGTTTCTATGCTTCGGAAGTATGTACATGATCCTTCTCACGTGTTACCGGGGGTACCGGAGGATATCGAGCCGGATATGACTTATGAGGAACGACCGGTTAGGATCCTTGACTCCAAAGTCCAAGAGTTGAGGAGCAAAAGCATTGCGTTGGTTCAGGTTCTTTGGAGGAATCATAATATTGAGGAATCGACTTGGGAACTTCAAGAGGAGATGGAGCGTAGATATCCGTGGCTTTTTAATTCGGGTAAGTCTCGTTAAAATTCGGGTCGAATTTTCTTTAAGGGGGAGTGAATGTCACGACCCGAAATCTAGGCTCTATTTTATTAGTAATAAATAATTATTATTTATTTATTTGCTTATTTATTTATTTAAATTATTATTTATTTATTTAAATATTTATGTGTGCATTTTATGTTTCATAATAATTATGCCTAGCATTTTGTTTGGGTCATTTGGGTTAGTGTAGTATTGTTGGGTCTTATTTGTTAGTGGGGAGTTTATTAGTAAAGGGTAGTATTAGGGGAGGGGCCTATGTGAAAGTTTTCAAATAATTCTTCATCTACTCCCTCCCTACCCCTTCTCTTCTCCCTCACCTTCCCCCTCACTCACTCCTCTCTCCCACCTCAATCTCTCTCTCTCCTCCATTTGTGTAAGTTTTTTTCCCTTTCCTTCTCTCTTCATTTTCTTCATCTTCTTCTTGTTATTTCTAGTTTCTTAAAACATGAATCTTGTTTAGATCGTCGATAGGATTGCGTAGAATCAAAAAGAATTGAATTCCATCAACTTTGAGAAAATTCAAGTAAGTTACTTTTCCCCCATTTTATGCTAAAATGTTCATATCATGTTTATATTATGCTTGTTGTGTTATATTGGAAGTTTGGTTGAGTTTGGAGTTTATTTGAATTTATTTTGAGTTTTGGTCAAAAATGGTGATTTTAGGAATGTTGGGTTTGAATCTTAATCTTGGTTGATAAATGGTATTATTTGAGTCCCCGTTCTAGTTATAAGTTGTTTTGGGTTCATCTTTATGCTTGGTGGAAGGTTGATTATGTTGGATTTTGATTGTTATGAGAAATGGGTAAGAAAAATGGTAGAAGGCGCGCGCACCCTCCCCCCTTCCAATTCTTGATTTCCTTCTGATGCAAGGAGGCGTGCGCCCCCTTTTGGTTGAAGCGCGCACACCCCTCCCTCCCCTGTTCCAAATTGATTTGTTTTCGTGCTATCTTCCGAAAGTCATAACTCTCTCGTCCGAACTCCGATTTAGGTGTATAAACTATTGTTTTAAAGCTCTCCTTGAGCTCTTCGAGATGTGTGAGTAGTTGTAGTTGGATGCCTAGAATTGAATTGGATCCTTTGTGATTGAATGTGTTATAGTAATTGAGTATTCTTACTTTGGAAGTATTGGAGCACCTTTATTGTGTATTGTTGGTTCATTTCATCTTCTTGGTGATTATTTGGCATGATTCCCTACTTTGGAATCCATGGCTATTTATCGTGCTAGTATTTTATTACTTGGCCTACGTTTGAAAGTCCGGCTGGTTATTTGTGTTTGTTTCGGGCGATGCGAAATATTATAATGGCACGGCCAAGTCCATTATGATGTTGACCATTGTTTTGCCCCATTATTACCCTCCTCCAGATTGGCCTTGGATGTGAGAAGAGCTAGCTCCTTTGTGTGCATTTTAGCTTTACTTGGAGCATGACTTTGTGGCATGTCTCCCATCCTTTGTGACACTCTTATGGTTATTGGTTCCGGTAGCGGGGATTTCTCTTCAGCTTTCATGCTATTATGAAGATGATGATTTGTTGATTATTGAAGCTGCGCAGCGACCTTTATTTGGTTTATCAGTTGGGAAAACCTTGGGTATATCCTTTGTTATGTGTTTATTTCCGCTGCTATCTGTTATGTGATAATTGCTATGTGTTATGTGATTTATTATGGATTATTACATCATAGCATGTCATGTAGTTGCATTAGTAACTTATTGTGATTTATCTCACCCCCTTTCTTTTATCTTTGTTTTTCCTTAACCCCCCCCCCCAGGTGCTTAGGATTAGTCTCGCTGATCACGAGAAAGAGGACGTCGAGTGTGGATATATTCTTTTGGGGAAAGTTGTTATAGGTTGGTTTACATTATATAAATGTGTAACCTTTTTGGGATAGTTGTACCAAACAATGACGTCATTAAGAATTGTATATTTATATTCTGTTGGGCATAAACTTGTGGAAGTTTATGATAGTTGTATTTGGTTATTATCAAACTTGGATTTGTAAAACTTTAGATCATCACCTTTTGGTATCAAATGGAATTTTTAACTTCGGTATTTCACAATTTTGGTTTTAAGTCGACGTCCAGATCGCGGTCTCGGGCCCGCGCGGGTTCGGGGGCGCGACATTACATATGGGTCTAAAGTCCATAAATTAAAACTTAGGTGATGGATCAATCAAATCTAATCAATCCTATACATTGAATACTGAGATATTAGTGGGCATACCCAACAGGACTCTTGTTCCAAGACCAAATGATCAAGGAGTGATTGGTACGAAATGGGTGTTCAGAAACAAGATGGGAGAGAATGGAACCATCACAAGAAACAAAGCAAGATTGGTTGCGCAAGGCTACAGGCAATAAGAAGGAATCGACTACAATGAAACTTTTGCGCCCATAGCAAGACTTGAAGCTATAAGGATCTTTCTAGCTTACGCTGCTCAAAAGAACTTCAAGTTATATCAAATGCATGTGAAGAGCGTGTTTCTAAATGGTGAACTCCAAGAACAAGTCTACTTAGCTCAACCACCTGGGTTTGAAGATTCACAATTTCCAAATCATGTCTACAAACTCCAGAAAGCTTTGTATGGTCTCAAGCAAGCGCCAAGAGCATGGTATGATACACTATCCAAGTTTCTCATTGAGAAAGGCTTCACTCGCGGTAAAATCGATACTACTCTTTTCATTACCAAACATAATGATCATAAATTACTTGTTCAAATTTATGTCGATATTATATTTGGTTCTACTAATGAATTGTTGTACAAGCGCT
Source organism: Campanula takesimana (assembly GCA_026119855.1). Taxonomy (NCBI): domain Eukaryota; kingdom Viridiplantae; phylum Streptophyta; class Magnoliopsida; order Asterales; family Campanulaceae; genus Campanula; species Campanula takesimana. The sequence continues at coordinate 63,638 of JAOWBW010000866.1, forward strand.
TTGAGAAACTAATGAAGAGTAAGTTTGAGATGAGCATGATGGGAGAACTCACATTCTTCCTTGGGCTTCAAATCAAGCAATTGAATGAAATCATATTTATCAACCAAGCCAAGTACACAAAGGATCTAATCAAAAAGTTTGGACTTAAGAATGCTAAAGCATACGACACTCCAATGGCTACCGGCAACAAACTCGATAAAGACGTAAAAGGTAAAAAGGTTGATCAAACACTCTACCGAGGTATGATTGGCTCACTCCTTTATCTTACTGCTAGTAGGCCTGATATAATGTTTAGTGTTTGTATTTGCGCTCGTTATCAATCTGACCCTAGAGAAGCACACTTAATTGCTATGAAATGTATTATACGATATCTCTCCGGAACTGTTAATCTTGGAATTTGGTACACCAAAGATTCGAATTTTAAACTTGGAGGTTATTCAGATGCGGATTATGCAGCGAGCACAATTGACAGGAAAAGCACAAGTGGCACTTGTCATTTCCTCGGATATCGACTTGTGTCATGGGCAAGTAAGAAACAAGCTGCAGTATCTGTTTCCACAACAGAAACAGAATATATCACTGCTGGAAGTTGTTGCTGTCAGATTCTATGGATGAAGCAGCAATTGGTGGACTATGATATCAAAAAAGAAAATTGTCCCATCTACTGCGACAATACATCAACAATTGCAGTTTCTGAAAATCTTATCATGCACTCAAAGACCAAACACATAGACATCAAGTATCACTTCCTCAAAGACCACGTGGAGAAAGGCAATATTCATTTGGAACACGTGAGAACCGACTATCAAATTACCGATATTCTTACAAAAGCACTAGATGCTAAAAGGTTCATCTTTTTTAGAGGTGAAATGGGTATGCTTGAACTTAGCTAAATCTTGTCCATATGATTTGTCAATACTAATGATCTTGTGCTTACTTGAAAATATTCTAAGTTAGAAATGCCTCATACGCCTGCGCATTTCAAGCGCACATGATGTTGCGCATAAGACAAATCATTTCTGAATTTTCTAAGAAACTCTGTGCATTATAGAGCTGCGCATAAGCATCATGTGCATGCCACGTGGACCTCAGGTATGTTTTCTTTTCGTTAATTTCACCTAGGTCCTTGACTTGCTGAGTCAGCACATAATTCGCAAGGGTACTTGTGCAATTATTTTTTTCCCTCATCCTTATTTTTGAAATTTATTGGGAAATTACAATTTTACCCCAGCGCACGTCCCACCTCATTTAATGCTAAAAGCATTGAGTGACGCGCCATTAATCCTCGTTGTGTGCTACTTATGAGGGAAGTGGAAAAGATTCTTTTTGGCCATAAATGTCTGACACACGCGCGCGCCTAGGGCTTCTCACGCGCGTTCCTCATTGGGCCACGTCATCTGCAAGTGTGCCTCACTCGCCTGACTTTACCAACCTTGTCAGCGCTTTGCGACGTCATCTCACCTTTTTTATGATTATAACCCTCAAACGTCGTTTCTCTCCTCACTCTAGTATCTCTATTCGCCGTCTCTCTCTCGTTTTCTCTCTCTCTCTCTCTGACATCTCTTTCTCTGCACTCTTTCTCTTTTTACTCCATTTTCGTGTATATTTTCTCTATATATACCATGGGTCTAAAGAAAACAACTACAAAGAAACAAGTTGATCCTCAAATGGTAAGAACCTTAAACTCAGCTTTACAGTTTTCCGCCATTAATGTGTTCGAAGGTCTGTTTCTTCCCCTTTGCGATTTCTCTATGATCTGTTGATCGTTTTTCAAATTATTTGATGCTATATGCTCGGTTTCTCTTATCCATTCATTTATGTAATATGTTTTACGATCAATGATCATTTGATTTGTTTTTTGAGATTTTTCGAATTATATGCCTTTTCGTTTTTCTTTTCGTTTTTCTCATATTTTGGGTGATTGATCTTGTTGTTATGGTTTACTTGTTTATGTGTGATTTTTCATTACAAACATGTTGATATGCTTTTTATGCATTTTGGAACACTTTGACATTTTTGTGTTCTTCGTGTTCTTCATGTTCTTCATGTATTCAATACATGTTCTTCATGTTCTTAGTGAAATATCATATCATGTGCCTTCCCATGTTTATTGATGTTGTTTATGCTTTTCGCGCCAATTTTAGGCGTGTAATTTAAATTTGTGCTTTTGGACATTTTTACCTTTATATTTGATATTTTATTCTAAGTATGGAGTCCAGTCCATGCTAGGGATGGCCAAACCGAACCGGACCGGAGAAGCACGGAACCGGAGCAAACCGGTGAATAAACCGGAACCGGAGTAACTGGAACCGCCATTCATCCGGTTAGGTTACGATTCACATAAATGGCGAACCGGAACCGGACTGAATATCCCTTGTTTTTCAATAATTTTAAAGGGGGGACCGGAACCGGACCAGAACCGTACCGGAACCGGAACCTAACCGGAACCGGTGTAACCAAGGGCCGGTTAAGGTTCACATAAATGGCGAACTGAAACCGGCATTGGCCATCCCTAGTCCATGCACATGCGTTTTTCGCTAATGCGCATGTGCTTCTCTCCATGCGCATGTCCAGATCTAATTCATAATTTTCGTTTTACGCAGAATTTAAATTACTTTATTCCTAGATGGGAACTTGATGTTCCTGATCTTCAGAAGGATGCGCTTGGACGCTATATGCTAGAAATCTTGGAGGAATCTGGCATCCTGCCTTTATTCACCAAGGGACAATCCTTCATCCTTCCATCCTACATTGATGAATTCTTCAGCAACGCAGAAGAAATTGAGCGCATATATGATGACATTCCAGCGCAATGCTTGAAAAGTTCTATCCGTGGAGTGTCTGTGACTATCAACTACAAGCACTTACTCCAGACTATGGGACTTCCTGCATGCAGCAAGAAGAAGTTATCTCAAGATACGCAAGATCATGTTGCGTAGAAGCTTATAAAGATCCCTACTCTGGTTGGTCAATACAACAACCATGATAAGAAAGAATTTTGTGAACTGATGTATCACCTCTGCACGCTGATTGGAGACACCATCAACTGCAAGAATGGCAACAAATCTACTTTTATCATCAAGCAATGGATGTGCTGCGCTGCCATTTTCAAGAAGAAGAAGTTGAGTTGGGCAGAAATCATTTTTGATGAGCTAGTGCGTTGGGTACGAGTTTATAAGAAAAAGGCTGCAGACACCAAGAAGCCACCCAAGTACAAGACTCACTGCAGAATTCTTACTGCGGTCTACATGCGCTTTCCTTCTGTGCGCAAGTTGGTGGATGAGGACCCATCTCTGAAAGTTGATGTCACTTCAACGCGCACTTATACTCGCGTATATGTTCAATAATTTCGCCGTGGAGTCAACAACTTTGATTATTGTATGTACTGGGCTGCGGATCCCATTGAGGTGTTTGAAGATATTCACCCTGATGATCAAGGATCCCCTCCTGTTTCTGATAATGAGGTGGAAGAAGCCTCTTCATCTGACTCTGACTCTGAAGATGAGTCTGTATATGAGCCAGTTTTGAACAAATTTAGGGATAAGGAGAAGGGAAAGGGCATCGCTATAGATGCGCCGCGCAAAAAGAAGAAGGCCAAGAAACCTGTTGCGCCTGGTATTACTATTCAAGAGCCTACTGCACCTGCTCCAAAGCGCAAGGCTTCTGCTGAACCAGTGCCTGCAAAGAAATGAAAGAAGTCAAAGGTTGTTGCACCCGAGAAGGAGAAGAAGAAGAAGAAAGTTAAGGCATCTAAGACCTTACATGATGAATCTGATGAAGAGGTTCATGATGGTGATGATGATGATGTTGCTGCGCCCCCTCCTTCTGAGCCTAAGTCACCGCGCACCTCCACTTCTACTCCTGCGCCAGAGGAAGACATATTTGAAGGTGCATCCAATGACCCACTCATCAGCCCTTCAAAGTATACTGTTGCTGGTCCCTCAACTACTGCACCAACTCAGGGGGAGATTCTCAAAGAAACATCAAGTGAAGATGAAATTCCTCTATCTGCTAAGAAGAGCAAGACAAAGCGCCGCGTGAAGAAGCGCGCTACTAAGAGGTCTATGAAAGACTTGTCTGACATTGAGCCTGATTCTCCAAGGCATTCACCTCCGCGCACTAAAATGTCTGCGCGTGATATTGCTAGGCAAGCGAGGCTGGCTGCTATTGCGCAAAGGAGTACTGCGCAGCAAGCCCCACCTATCTACATTAATGGTGAAGGCTTTTCTTTAGATGCGCCTGATCCTACAGTTGATCCAGATGCGCCAATCGTAGAAGATGATGCAGATTCAAGTTCAGAGGACTATGCTATGCATCCTTCTCCTATTCATGCGCAAGGTACTCCTCCAGCTACTCCTGCTACTGATACTACTGCTATTCCTACGCACACTACTGGGTCTTCTCAAACTTCTCCTTAAGTTATTCCAGTAGTGCCTCTAGCTCCTGTTCCCTCAGATCTCTCAAGTTCCTCAACAGACATGCGCCAAATCATGGCCATGCTCCAAACCATTCAGGCAAATCAGTTTGCCGCGCAAATCCAGTACTTTCAAGTGGTCACTGCGCAAGCTAAAATTCAAGAACAACTGGATGCGCAAGCTGCAAGGCTCGATGCTCATGCCAGTCTGTTACAGGCAATTGATTGTGCCATTAAGGGGGAGAGTTATACAAAGGCAACCAGTTCTGATGCTGCGCCTCCCAAGTTTGATGAATTGCGCCAAGACCTTGAGCATGACTTCAGCGTTCTTACATCTGCGCTTTCAAAGATTCCATCTGCTCATGGTCTGAATGAAGCTCTGTGCACCTTGGCAGGTACTATGAATGATGTTATTCAAGTTGAAACTACCAAGATTTTAAATTCACTTGAGAACTTCGCGCCAGGTGATTCCAGCTCTTCCTCCGCCTCCCTTGATGCTCTTAAAAGCCACATGACCAACTGCTTAGTTCAGTTTGGTGATTATTTCAATTCCAAGATGAACCAGGCTATGCTAGATATGCAAGCCAGTCAGAATATGGTTCAGGTGGAGCTGACCAAGATCTTGGTGGATGCGCAGAAGGAAATTTAAGACTTGATTTCGTCTTCTCAGCAAACTTTGTCAAATCAGATAGATACGCTGGAAAATGGATTCAATAGAGTCTCTGAAGATCTTCATAAGGACAATGATTTAATGTGCAGTGGGATGAAGACTTATGTCAATCAGGCTGTGGAATACAACGCCAAGTTTCAGCAACTGAAGATTGAGTTGATGAACATATTCACAAGCCTGCAGAACGATCTAAGGTAAGCGCTGTCAAGAATCAACATAGATTAGGATTTTAATCTTTTTGCTGCGTATATGTAAGTTTTTGATGCGCATGACTTTTTGCTTTTAATTTTTCTTCCATTGTAAAACTTGTACTCTTTAACTCATATATTTCAAGTTTTAATGAGAAGAATGCATCATTGCGTTTTCACAAAACCTTGTTCAATTCAAACCATTCGTTTGTGGAACAATGAATGCATTATTTAACTGAACTTCATGCGCATAATTATAACTGCTCATATTTCATTGCATGATGTTTACACATTCAGTTTAAACGCATACTTAAACTTAAACTCATAATTTTTTGTATGCGCTGAATGATATTTATGTCTTTCCCATATTTTAAGTTATTCTTTTGGATAGACTAAAAATCTATAACACTGGCTAGTGTGTACATTTACTTGAGACATGATTTACCATTTACATTTTTATGGACATGTTATTATCAAGTACAATGAATTGCGTTTGTTATGGTAGGTAATGGCATCAATCATTTAGGGGGAGATTGTTGGGTATGCTTATTACTTAACCCTCCTATTTATGTTAGAATTGATTGATACCATCACCTGAGTTTATTTTAAGGACTTTAGGACCCTATGTAAGAAGTTTTATAACTTCAATTTTTAGCTAAGTCCTCTTTATAGACTAGGCTTAGTGATTAGGGCTTATTGTTGAGTATGCTTATCTCTTAACCCTCATAAGTATGTTAGAATTGATTGATACCATCACCTATTAGTATTTTATGGACTTTAGGACCCTATGTAAGAATTTTAATAACATTAATTTTTAGCTTAGTCCACTTTATAGTATATGCTTAGAATATAGGTCTTGGAGGGAAAAGGAATGAAGAACTAATCAAGAATTTGGTCTCTGCGCAGGTTTTTGCTGCGCAGCATTCAACCTTGCTCAGTTTTCAAGTCTTCAGATTACCTAACTTGGAAAGCGCTCAGAAGATGTACGCTTATTAAAATTTTGAGGTGTGCAGAAACGACAAATTAAGCACACTCAGCATATCCAATGATGGAGATTCGCTCAGATGAAATAATTCAAATGAAGACAGTTGTCAACCTTCTAGAAGAAGCTTTTGAATTTGGTCTTCATGCTTTGACTCCAACGGCTCAAGGACTCCTGCGCACCAATCATATTGTGCTAGCTCATCATCCTTGATCAGAGTTCCAAACGGCTATAAAGGACACCTGCGCACCAACCATATTGTGCCAGCTCATCGTCCTTGTTCAGAGCACCAACGGCTACTTTTAAGATCTCAGCTATAAATAGCCTGCTCATCTTCATTTCCAAGTTGCTAGAGTTTTTGCTTACTAAGTATCCTTGAAGTTCAGAAGATTTCTGCTTAATATTCCCAGATTCAAGAACAACCTTCAAACCTTCATACCTTCAAACTCCTGCCCAGATCCTAAGCCTTATATCACCAGAATTCTTCGTGCTCTTCATCTCTTAGATTCATATAGCCCAGAATTTCTGTTACACACACACCTCTTGAAGCTTCGATCATATAGATCTTACTTCTTGAGAAACACCGGTTTAGTCTAGGATTTGCTCTTCATAGAATAGATTTTGATTTGAGTTTTGATTCTTTATAATCTTATAAAAGCTCCTCACATCAATATAAATTTCTTTAGAAAATCCAAGACTAACCATCTTGGTAGAGGACGTAGATCTTGCATCGATCGAACCTCTCCAAATAGCTTGTTCACTATTCTCGCTATTTGTTTCCTGCTTACTTATTTCTGAATTACTGCTTTGTTTGATCTTGCATCGATCGAACCTCTCCAAATAGCTTGTTCACTATTCTCGCTATTTGTTGGTAGTGGTGCCCTAAGCACGTTTAATAAACGTTGTAATTGTTGTCATTTATTTCATATCAATAAAGAGATGTTTTGATTATTATTGTTGTTCATGTTTACTTATAATAATCTCCGTCCCTAGTACTTGTTAAGCACTAGTATAAAGGCTAAATGATCATGGGATGATCATGTTAGATTTATGGGTACTTGTTTGGAACAAGGTACTGGACATGACCCGCTGTATGAGATTTATGTCATGGTCCATGTCGTACATATATCTCATATTAGTTATGTCATTCGAATCCTTAGACATGAAGTTATTATAGTCTTCCACTTGATGAACATTATGCTTGACATATTCAAATGCTACCTTTAACCGGGTAGTTATAAAGGGTATGATTGGCATAATCGGATTCACGTAGGGAAGAGTAATAAGCTAAATGGATTTGTCCCTCTTAGGAGAGATGTCAAGCTTAGGCCTCTCGTAGGAATGATGTTGATGAAAATGTTCAGCCGGACTCAAATGGATTGATTAGATCAATGTCATTTGGATTATCAACATATTCGGAATCGAGAAAGTATTGAACAAAAACAAGTTGACTTGTTGACCATGACTTGTGTTCAATGACATCGTGGACAAAGGGATTGTGACATGTTCTAAAGGAATGCGAACTTGTATCTAGTTATACTATTTGGGTAGGTATGACGGTTTGCTAGAACCTAATCATATCTTATGGTTTCATGTTTGAACCCATTGCCAACTTAATATAATCCTAGAGGGTCACACACAATAGAACGAATCTTAAATAAGGATTATATTGGAATTTTGGAAACTATGGGAATCTGGACAAGTGTGCGACCGCACAAGATGAGTTGGGCAGCCGCACAGTTTGGGTCAATAAGTACCAGAAACCTTCCAGATTGATGTGCGACCGCACAGGGGTTTTGGGCGGCCGCACACCATGTCGGGACTGGTTTCCTAATTTGATTTGGAAAAGAATTTTGGACGGGTTTAGTCACAAGTTTCCTATTTGGAATAGGTCTAACTTGTATATAAACAGCAAAATTTGGGCCAGAACAATACAATAACTTCTGTGCAAGTCTCCAAAGAGTTTGAGAGAGTTTATTTTGTTCTAAGACATCCTAGATTGAAGAACAAAATAATACACAAACTAAAATTCCATATAGTTCATATTGATTGTGAAAACGTATTTTACAATTTTGGTCTAGCAACCAAGATCAAGTGTTCTTGATATTCGTTTGTGGTGTGGATACCGCTAGAGGTTGAAGCTTATCATCTTCATAGTTCGTGTTCTTACTTTTGTGATTAAAGCTTCAAGTTCTCCACCAAGATCAAAGACCAAATTCAAAGTCATCAAGGGTTAGTTTTTTCTAGTATTCATATTGTTGTATTTGATTTAATCATATGAATGGATCTATGGGCTTTGGGTTTCATAAAATTTTAAATGCTATTTTCCGCTGCGCATGTTACTACGAAACCCAACAGTGGTATCAGAGCCCCCGTTCATGATGATTATTTCAATACTTAGATCATGTTGTGTGTATATAAATTGTTTATGTGCCTAGCATGATATGAATATTGGATTATGATGTTTATGTGTTATTTGATTTTATGTGGTTTATTGTTTTAAAAACTTTAATCGCACTATTCAATCGCAATAAAAATTATGGTGGATTTAAAATTATTTGGATTATCAATTTTTTGATTGGATCAAAGTTTTGATATTCTAGGGATTCAAGAATAAATTGTTTATTCAAGGTTTTGATGATCATGGTGATTAGATCACCAAGAACACCAAATCCTAATTGAATCGGGAAAACAATTTTGAGATAAATTTTGGAACTTTAAAAATTTTGTCTGATGCTACTGTGCGACCGCACAGAAAATATTGGGCGGCCGCACATGTTTGGGCGACCGCACAGATTTTCTTGGGCGGCCGCACAGTTGGTCAGAATCAGATTCTGGAATTTTGATGGGGTCCAACCGAATCAGTGACAATACCGGCCAGTCCTGCTGATCTGAAGCGGGTTTTGGGCAGTTGGTTTTGGTGTGGATCTTGGGGTTTGATTTTCCTATTTGTTTTGATCTTGTGATTCTAAGATTGGTTCAAGGTTTGGATGGCTAATCTACGTTCATCGAGATTGTGTTTCCCAAACTTGATCGCAGTCAAAGTTTCAAAGATAAAACGAAGTTAGAATTATGAAGAGTTCATAATTGCTAAAATTGAGAAACAAAGTTCTTGATTCAATGATTGGAAATCCATGTGGAATTGTGGATGCAATTGGCCTACGTTTATCGAGACCGTCTATTGCTTAGTTTCGGCCACATGGACTACTTTCTTGGTTTCTTGAATTAGTGCGGAATTGTGGATGCCTTATGGCTTAGTTTCGGCAGCACTTCTTGTTGTCTTGATTTGGAAGATGATAACTAAAGTTCAAAGAGTCTCATCCTCATAATTATAGAAAAACTAATGACACATAAATATTATGCTTAAATTAATGGAGATTAATTTAGTGGCTAAACTTGATGCGTAACATATTTATATTATGTGCTCATAAATGTGTTGTATGCTATATGTGATGAGCCTTCAAAGAAAGTTTAAGTTCTTTTTGCCATGCCATGATTAAAACACTTGTTTATACATGGGTGATTTTGATGTGGGTTCGCCTCCGCGAGGTGCATTAATTTTATTCATGTATGAGCAAGATGAGGTTCATTAATTAAATGTGGGCTTGCCTCCGCAAGGTGCATTAAATTGAATGGTTCCTACACGTTTAAAATGGTTGAACTTAATTAGGCGTCAAAACAGTTTTGGACCTAGGCAAAAGATGAGATTATACATGCTTTTTGAAATTGGATTTCTCAAAGAATCTCATAAAAGGATCTAAGAATCATATGGGATATGATTGACATGATTGTCTACCTAATTAATTTAGTTCTTGAGCGGTCCGCCTCCGTGGACTCAAAAGTTAAGTTAAAGTTGGATCTTAGCCCAATTAAATTATATTATACATCGGATGTATATGAAGGTTATATAATTTAGTGGGAGTATTTTGTTGAAAAATACATTGTTTATTTCTTTAATGAAAATTGGTACTTATTAAATTTTGGAAATTTTGCATATTTGTAGACAATGACTACTAACACTCAATCAGTTTCGTTGCGATCGATCCTTGAGAAGGATAAGCTCCAAGAGAATGGTACTAACTTTATGGATTGGATCCGTAGCCTAAGAATTGTTCTAAGGCAAGAAGATAAGTTGTACATTCTCGATGGGCCACTTCCTGCTGAACCAGAACCTACTGCCCCTAGGGCAGAAAGAGACAGTTACAAGAAACATCGTAATGATTCTAGAGATGTAAGCTGTCTCATGCTTGCTACCATGTGCTCAAAACTCCAATAAAGTTTAGAACATTTGGAAGCCTATGAGATAGGCGTGGAGTTAAGAGCCATGTTTCAAGAGCAAGCTAGGCAAGAGAGGTACAAGACCATTGTTGCATTCACTTCTTGCAAGATGAATGAAGGGAAACAAGTGAGTCCTCACATGCTAAAAATGAAAGGTTATGTAGAGCACCTTGAGAAACTTGTCTATCCAATCCCATTGGAGTTAGCCACGGATCTCATTCTTAATTCATTGCCTAAAAGTTATAATCAGTTTGTGATGAATTATAACATGCATGGAATGGATAAGAATATCTCCGAGTTTCATGGGATGCTTAAAACTGCGGAGATGAAGATTGTGGAGAAAGGTTCTCTCGTGCTCTTGGTTCATGATGGGAAGAAGGCTAGTGCCAAAGGAAAGGGTAAGAAGGTTGTCAAACCCAAGATAAGCAAGACAAAGGTTGCCAAGGCTTCTGAGGCAAAACCCGATTCACAAAAGGATGCAATCTGTTTCCATTGTCAAGAAATTGGTCATTGGAAACGTAATTGCAAGGCTTTCTTGGAAGAGCCAAAGAAGAAGAAGGGCAGCAAGGCTGCGTCGACTTCAAGTATCTATATGATAGATATTCTTCATTCTACTACTGATTCTTAGGTATTGGATACCGGATGTGGTTCTCACATTTGTTTAAATGTGCAGGGACTAAAGAATAGGAGACTACTTAAAGAGGGTGAAGTAGACCTACGCGTGGGGAATGGAGCAAGAGTTGCTGCATTAGCCGTAGGGACTTATGAAGTCACTTTACCTTCCAGATTAATTCTTGTTTTGAACAATTGTTATTATGTTCCAGATTTAAGTAGAAATATTATTTCAATTTCCTGTTTGGATAATGAAGGTTTTAAGTTTCTTATTGAGAATAAGAAATTTTCTATTTATTTAAATGATGTGCTTTATGGTATTACTAATTCATTTAATGGACTTTATGTCTTGAATGTCAAGAATGAAAATAATGACAATGTCTATCATATAAATAAGAAATCTAAACCTAATGATGTAAATCATACTTATTTGTGGCATTGCCGTCTTGGTCATATTAATGAGAAGCGTATCTCAAAACTCCATGGGGACGGTCTCTTGGATTCATGTGACCTTGGGTCATATGATACTTGTGAGTCATGTCTTCTTGGGAAAATGACTAAGACACCTTTTACCAAGCTAGGTGAAAGGGCAAGCGACTTATTGGGATTGATACATTCCGATGTATGCGGACCATTAAGTAGCAATGCTAGGGGAGGATTTCAATACTTCATAACCTTCACTAATGATTATAGTATATTTGGGTATGTTTACCTAATGAAACATAAAAGTGAAGCATTTGAGATATTTAGAATATTTTAAAATGAAGTAGAAAAACAACTTGGCAAAAGTATTAAGGCACTTCGATCAGATCGAGGTGGAGAATACTTGAGTCATGAATTTGATGATCATCTAAAGAATTGTGGAATAGTTTCACAATTGACTCCACCTGGAACACCACAATGGAATGGTGTGTCCGAGAGGAGAAATCGGACTTTGTTAGACATGGTTCGATCAATGATGAGTCAAGTTGATCTTCCAATATCCTTTTGGGGTTACGCTCTAGAAACCGCTGCATTCACGCTAAATCGTGTTCCAACTAAATCGGTTCAAAAGACTTCATATGAGATGTGGAGCGGAAAGAAAACTTGTTTATCTTTCATGAAGATTTGGGGTTGCGAAGCCTTTGTCAAAAGACTTGTCTCTGACAAACTTGCACACAAATCTGACAAATGTATTTTCGTGGGATATCCAAAGGAAACTAGAGGATATTACTTTTACAACCGTGAGGACAATAAAGTTTTTGTTGCCCGAACTGGTGTCTTTTTGGAGAAAGAGTTTCTCTCCAAAGAAATCAGTGGGAGTAAAATAAATCTTGAAGAGATTCGAGACCCAGAAAATGACATTGAACCAATAGTGGAACAAGAACAAGAACCACAAGGAGTTGTGGAACCTGTTCAAAATACACAAGCAACTCGCAGATCTAGTAGGTTACGATCCGAGCCCGAGAGATATGGATTTCTCGTAACGGATAGTAATGAGGTGGAAATCATTGAGAATGATGAACCGATAACCTACCAAGAGGCGATGTCTTCTCCTGATTCGGACAAGTGGCTTGGAGCCATGGAATCCGAATTGCAATCCATGCAAGATAATCAAGTTTGGAATTTGATTGATGCACCCGAAGGTGTAAAAACCATAGGATGCAAATGGGTCTTCAAGAAGATGACTGACATGGATGGGAAGGTGCATACTTATAAAGCTAGGCTTGTAGCGAAAGGTTATAGGCAAGTTCATGGTATTGACTATGATGAAACCTTTTCACCCGTAGCAATGATCAAATCTATAAGAATTTTGCTTGCCATTGCCGCATATCATGACTATGAAATATGGCAAATGGACGTCAAAACCGCTTTCCTAAATGGAAAACTACAAGAGGATGTGTATATGACACAACCGGAAGGTTTTGAACAGAATTCTAAGGTATGCAGATTGCAGAGATATATCTATGGATTGAAGCAAGCTTCAAGGAGTTGGAATCTCCGTTTTGATGAATCGGTCAAAGAGTTTGGTTTCATCAAAAACGAAGATGAACCTTGTGTATACAAGAATATTAGTGGGAGCATAGTGCTATTCCTTATTTTATACGTGGATGACATATTACTCATTGGAAACGATATTCCTACACTTCAGTCCGTGAAGACTTGGTTAGGAAAATGCTTCGCAATGAAAGATATGGGTGAAGCCGCATATATACTTGGCATTAAGATATATAGAGATAGATCAAGGAGGCTACTTGGTTTAAGCCAAAGTACATACATTGACAAGGTCATTAGAAGATTCCGTATGGAAAATTCTAAAAGAGGAACCTTACCAGTGTTAAATGGAGTTTCTCTAAGCAAGACTCAATGTCCTAAGACAAAAGATGAGCGTGAGAAAATGAACGATGTTCCATATGCTTCGGTAATTGGGTCCATCATGTATGCCATGATTTGTACTAGGCCAGATATATCTTATGCTTTAAGCATGACAAGTAGATACCAATCCGACCCCGGTGAAAATCACTGGATGGCTGTAAAAGCGATTCTTAAATACTTGAGAAGAACTAAAGATTCGTTTTTGGTCTATGGAGGAATGGAAGATGATCTCGTGGAAAATGCATACACGGATGCAAGCTTCCAGACCGACAAAGATGATAGTCGATCACAATCAGGTTTTGTGTTTATGTTAAATGGTGGAGCTGTAAGCTGGAAGAGTTCCAAGCAAAGTACAACCGCTGATTCTACAACGGAAGCTGAGTATATTGCTGCATCAGATGCTGCAAAGGAAGCTGTTTGGATTAAGAAGTTCATCACTGAACTTGAAGTGGTTCCTAGCATTGCTAATCCAATAGACCTTTATTGCGATAATAATGGTGCTATTTCTTAAGCAAAGGAACCAAGAGCACATCAGAAATCCAAACACATACTTATGCGTTTTCATATCATTCGAGAAATCGTTGATATGGGAGACGTAAATATATCCAGAGTACCTACTGATGATAATGTTGCGGACCCGATAACAAAGGGACTTCCACAAGCTAAACATGAAGGTCATGTTAGGTCCATGGGTATTAGATACATGGGAGATTGGGCCTAGGGCAAGTGGGAGATTGTTGGTAGTCGTGCCCTAGGCACGTTTAATAAACGCTGTAATTGTTATCATTTATTTCATATCAATAAAGAGATGTTTTGATTATTATTGTTGTTCATGTTTACTTATAATAATCTCCGTCCTTAGTACTTGTTAAGCACTAGTATAAAGGATAAATGATCATGGGATGATCATGTTAGATTTATGGGTACTTGTTTGGAACAAGGTACTGGACATGACCCGCTGTATGAGATTTATGTCATGGTCCATGTCGTACATATATCTCATATTAGTTATGTCATTCGAATCCTTAGACATGAAGTTATTATAGTCTTCCACTTGATGAACATTATGCTTGACATATTCAAACGCTACCTTTAACCGGGTAGTTATAAAGGGTATGATTGGCATAATCGGATTCACGTAGGGAAGAGTAATAAGCTAAATGGATTTGTCCCTCTTCGGAGAGATGTCAAGCTTAGGCCTCTCGTAGGAATGATGTTGATGAAAATGTTCGGACGGACTCAAATGGATTGATTAGATCAATGTTATTTGGATTATCAACATATTCGGAATCGAGAAAGTATTGAACAAAAACAAGTTGACTTGTTGACCATGACTTGTGTTCAATGACATCGTGGACAAAGGGATTGTGACATGTTCTAAAGGAATGCGAACTTGTATCTAGTTATACTATTTGGGTAGGTATGACGGTTTCCTAGAACTTAATCATATCTTATGGTTTCATGTTTGAACCCATTGCCAACTTAATATAATCCTATAGGGTCACACACAATAGAACGAATCTTAAATAAGGATTATATTGGAATTTTGGAAACTATGGGAATCTGGACAAGTGTGCGACCGCACAAGATGAGTTGGGCGGCCGTACAGTTTGGGTCAATAAGTACCAGAAACCTTCCAGATAGATGTGCTACCGCACAGGGGTTTTGGGCGGCCGCACACCATATCGGGACTGGTTTCCTAATTTGATTTGGAAAAGAATTTTGGACGGGTTTAGATACAAGTTTCCTATTTGGAATAGGTCTAACTTGTATATAAACAGCAAAATTCGGACCAGAACAATACAATAACTTTTGTGCAAGTCTCCAAAGAGTTTGAGAGAGTTTATTTTGTTCTAAGACATCCTAGATTGAAGAACAAAAATAATACACAAACTAAAATTCCATATAGTTCATATTGATTGTGAAAACGTGTTTCACAATTTTGGTCTAGCAACCAAGATCAAGTGTTCTTGATATTTGTTCGTGGTGTGGATACCGCTAGAGGGTGAAGCTTATCATCTTCATAGTTCGTGTTCTTACTTTTGTGATTAAAGCTTCAAGTTCTCCACCAAGATCAAAAACCAAATTCAAAGTCATCAAGGGTTAGTTTTTTCTAGTATTCATATTGTTGTATTTGATTTAATCATATGAATGGATCTATGAGCTTTGGGTTTCATAAAATTTTAAATGCTATTTTCCGTTGCGCATGTTACTACGAAACCAAACATTTTTATCCAACACTTTAAACCAAAACTTAGCACGTGCATTTTTAGTCTCTGCGCATTACCCTGCGCAGTAGCTGCTTATATTTCCGCAGTGCAATTCACACTCTCTCTGCGCGCTATACTTAGCTTATTTGAGAACTGTGTGCGTAAGCCATTGATTTGCAAAATGGTTTGAAAAGTATTTTTAAACGCTATTCAGCCCCCCCCCCCCTCTAGCTATTTTCATACCCTTGTTTCCCCTTTGGGACCAACAAGTGGTATTAGAGCAAACACCTTCATAAAACTTATTTTGTTTTTCAAGCTTAATAGCTTGGGTGCCGATTCAAGATGGCTTCAAAATCTTTGGCAATGGCTAACTATTCACATGTTCTTGTTCTCAATGAAAATCACTTCGACATCTGGAAGCACTGCATGCTCACTCATTTTGCGTCAATCAATGAGATCCTGCTCGACGTCGTTCTTGAAGGACCTTACATTCCCATGAAGGAAAATCCTAATACTACCACAAATAAGGAAACTCCTACAATCAAGAAGACCAAGGAGGAATGGATTGATGAAGAAAAGAAATGGGTTGGCTATGATGGAAGAGCAAGGAACATCATCTTAAGCACCATGGACTAGACATGTCCAAACGGTTCCGGTTCCGGTTCCCGGTTCCGGAACCGCCGGTTCCCGGTTCCCAAATGGCCGGAACCGTATTCGAACCATCTTAATCCGGTTCCCGGTTCTATCCGCCGGTTCCGGTTCCGGTTCCGACGGTTCCACCGGTTCCATCTCACCATCTAATAAGTATGTAATACTCCCTCCGTCCCAAAATATTTGTAGTTTAAAATGTAATACTCCCGCCATTTCAAAATACTTGTAGTTTAAGGAGTTGAGGTTTGTCCCAAAATATTTGTAGTTTTGCTATTATGTATACATTTTTGACATTGTTTATCAAATATACCCTTATTTATGATAGTGTTGTCATTGCAAAAGTATTAAATTGTCTTGATACTTGAAATGTTCCAAGAGTAATATAGTCTATTACACATGTATTAATTTTTTTTTCTTAATTTGTGTGAAAATCCTAAAACTACAAGTATTTTGGGACGGAGGGAGTATGTATATCAGTATATATATTAGCTAGCAGCCAACCTACCATAATGATCAAACATATTTAAAGTCATCTGATGCAGAGAACCGTTCGGTTCCCGGTTCCCGGTTCTCTGTTCCGGTGCTCGGTTCCCGGTTCCGCCGGTTCCTCGGTTCTGAATATGTTGGATTCGTATTCGAACCGTTTCAATCCGGTTCTCGGTTACGTTCGGTTCCCGGTTCCGGCGGTTCCCGGTTCTCGCCGGTTCCCGGTTCCGGTTCTACCCGCAGGTTCCGTCGGTTCCCGGTTCTATTTGGACATGTCTACCATGGACCTCTCTACGCACAACCAGATTATGAGCTATGCTATAGCAAAAGAGCTATGGGATGCTATTGAAGGCTACGTGAATGGTGACAAAGTCAGCAAAGAAAACAAAAGATTTGTTGTGCAAAGAAAATTTAACTAATTCATGAATATTGATGGTGAAACTCTCAGACAAACCTATGATCGTTATTATGCTATTGTAAACTCTTGTATTTCTCTGGGTAAAATTTTCACCAACAATGAAATTAATGCTCAATTCTTAGATGCGCTTGGTTCTAGATATGTGCACAAGGCAAGTCATCTAGAAGATTCTGGATTTTTGGATACTTGGCCTCTGCGCAGTTTGTATGCTAACTTAAAAGTGTTCGAGTTAAAACTTGAACGAATTGATGAAACTGAAGGAAAAGGAAAAATGATTTCTATGGTTGCGCAAAAGGAACCTGCGCCTGCTCAAACCTCAAACAAAGTCTCTACTTCCTCTTTACTAGAAATGGATGACGATGATTTCACCATGTTCGTAAAGCGATTTCAAAAGTTCAGAAAAATCTCAAAACCAGGTTCCTCAAGTAAAGCTCCAGCTAAGTTCTCTCGTGGTAGAGACTCAAAGAAAGATGATGACTTGGTCTGCTACAACTGCAGAAAGCCTGGTCATTTTGCCTCAAAATTCCCTACTCCAAAATTTGAGTACATGAAAAGGAACAATGCGCAGAGATCGTCAAAGCAGCGTGGAATGGTTGCTGAAGAAGACTGCGCAGAAAAGGAGCTCAAGACCTGGATAGAGACAAATACAGAGGACAGTGATGATGTTGACTTTGAAGATGGACTGCTCTGCTTAGTGGCGAATGCTGATGAGAGCGATTCATAAAATGACGTTCCAGATATGAACTCATCAAATGTGCCAAGGACAATAAAGAAGAAGAAAGGTCCCACCATCCATGAACTGGTAGAAATGGGACATCTAACTCCAAGTAGACAGAATGGCAAGTATCTATTTGCCAGAGCAGACTTATCAAAGAAAGTTGCAGCTGCGCCATCGCGCAAAGAATCTCTTGAAATTCCTGCTGAAATTGTAATAGAAAATAATGACTCTACTGCTGAGCGTGAGTCTATCTTTCAACAAGCTGAAAAGGTAATCAAGAAATTCAATTCTATGAAAGAAGTAGTGGACTTATCAATTGGAGAAATTTCACAGCTTAAGACGGACAAAACTCTTTTAAAATCTGAAATCACCCTCCTTCAGGAGCAGATTAAGAGCATGACTCCTCTTACTGAAATGAACCATTTCTTAACAGATCAAAATGCTCTATTTAAAGTAAGAAACGAAGATTTGGCTGCTCAAGTTGCTGATCTCACAAAGATCACAGATGTGTGAAACAAATCTCGTGTCACTATGGATCAAATACTAAAAACCCTAAAAGCCAGTGGAGATAAGGAAGGCTTGGGGTTCTCAACTAGTGACAACTTTAAATGCGCCGTTTGCTCTAAAAGAGAAAAGGATTTTACACTCCAGCAAACTATTGAAATTCCAAAAGCAAAGCATTCTGCTTCAACGGGTAAAGGATAGGATAAAGTTCAGAGACAAAATTTCCATTATGTCTACCCAAAGAAGCATACTGGGAAAGCCAAGGGTAAGGCTAAAGTTGACCCTACGCTTGATAACGCATGTTTTGACTATGGTTTCACTTCAACCTCGAATGTCAAATCTGCGCACAAGGGCCATGCGCATGAAAGCCATGCGCCTAAACGCCAGATGCACATTCTTAAGAAAAGCGCACCCAAACCTCAAAAGATGGTGTTTGTCAAAGCAGGTTCTACTACTCCAATTAAGAATGCTGCGCCAAAAAAGAATAAAGAGTTTGTAAAAACCCAATCTATAAGTGGCTTACATCATTGTGTTGTGTGTGATGGTTTAGGTCACAAGGCTGTAGAATGCCTTTTGTGATTTGCTCCTAATGCCAAGGGACGTAAAAATCCTAAGGTCAGGCAGGAGTGGGTTGTCAAAAGTTGCTAACTCTAGGACCCAAGAATAAAGGGGACCTGCATTTTTCATGTCTATCTTTCAGGTCTCCTGCTTCACTACGCACTCTTCACAAGCTAAAGCGCATATATGGTATCTCAACAGTGGATGTTCTAGATACATGACTGGAGATGCTAACGCTATTGAAGATGTTCATGAAGGAAGAGGTCCCTCAGTAACTTTAAGGGACAACAACAAAGGGCACATTGTTGGATATGGAAGAATTAGAAAAGATAAAGTGTGCATTGAGAAAGTTGCGCTCGTAGAAGGCCTCAAGCACAACCTGCTCTCCATATCACAATTCTGCGATAAAGGTCACGAATGCCACTTCACTGCAACGCATTGCTATATCAAAGATGGCATATCTGGACTAACTTTGCTCACAGGGACT
Organism: Campanula takesimana; assembly: GCA_026119855.1. Lineage (NCBI taxonomy): Eukaryota > Viridiplantae > Streptophyta > Magnoliopsida > Asterales > Campanulaceae > Campanula > Campanula takesimana. The sequence continues at coordinate 83,169 of JAOWBW010000866.1, forward strand.
CGTAAGACTAATGTTTAAATTATTGATCTTACTGCTGTAAACTCTATCACTAATCTTTGTTTTGTAGCAAAGAACGTTAGTGAAAGAAGCTGGCTATGGAATAAGCGCTTAAGTCATTTGAACTTCAAGTATTTGGTTAAACTTGGTCAGGAAAATCTTGTCAAAGGTCTTCCCAAAGTAGCTGATCATCATGATAGAAAATGCGCAGCATGCCAGCTTGGTAAACAACCTAAGCAGTCTTTCTCCAGTAAGATTCCTTCCTCAACTTCCAAATGTTTACAACTGCTTCACATAGATTTGTTTGGACCTGTCACCACCATAAGCATTGGAGGAAATAAGTATACCTTAGTTGTGGTGGATGACTACTCAAGATACACATAGGTCGAAATGATGATATCCAAAGATGACTGATATGATATCTTGACTGCTCTCTCTCGAAGGCTCCAAACTCAAAAGGAAGACGACATCGTAAGCGTTAGATCAGACAATGGAACTGAATTCAAGAATAACGGTGTTGCTCAATATTGCGATGACCATGGAATTGATCACAATTTCTCTGTTGCTGGAGTTCCTCAACAAAATAGCGTTGTGGAAAGAAAGAATCGCACGTTGATTGAGGCTGGAAAAACAATGATAGCAGAAGCAAAGCTTCCAAAGTATTTCTGGGGAGAAGCTGTTAACACTGCTTGCTTTACTCAGAATAGATCCCTCATCAACAAAGCCTACAACAAAACTCCATATGAGCTATGGAGAGGAAGAGCGCCCAACATTGCTTTCTTCAAGATTTTTGGCTGCAAATGCTATATCCTCTACAATGGCAAAGATCATAGAGGTAAATTCGATTCTAAAGCAAATGAAGGTATTTTTGTTGGGTATGCCAAATATTCTAAAGCTTTTCTTGTTTTTAATAGAACTACTCTAGTAATTATATAATCTGTACATGTTACTTTTGATGAACATTCACTCCTTGAGTAATAATTGGCTCCAAATGATACTGATGATTCTGCTGAGAATGTTGAGATAGGTACGCAGCCTCAAACTGCATCTGCGCAGAATGATAATCAAGTAAATCAGAATCAAGCAAGTCCATCTGATGCACCAACGCCAGATACTGCGCCAGAAGTTACAACTCCTGATGCGCAGACACCACCTTCTGCGCATAACGTTTCTCCGCTTCAGCAAATCACTTTCGATGATCTCGATGCTAGAGCAAATGAAGTGCCAATAGAAAATCTTCGTATTCCTACTACTCAACCTAACATACCTCCCGAGGTCTGAAGTTAGAGATCATCCAACAACAAACATCATTGGTGATCTCAATGTAGGGGTTCGTACAAGGAGAGCATCAAACTTTGATGAGTATCATTCTTTTATCTCTCAAATCGAACAAAAGAAGATTGATGAAGTGCTCCAAGATTCAAGTTGGGTTGTTGCTATGCAATAAGAGCTTAACCAATTTGAGCGCTGCAAGGTTTGGACTTTAGTACCCAGACCTCATGACCAAGGAGTTATTGGTACAAAATGGGTATTCAGAAACAAGATGGATGAGAATGGAAGCATCACCTGAAACAAAGCTAGGTTGGTTGTGCAAGGCTATAGGCAAGTGGAAGGAATCGACTACGATGAAACATTTGCGCCTGTAGCAAGACTTGAAGCTATAAGAATTTTCTTAGTTTATGCCTCTCACAATAAATTCAAGCTTTATCAAATGGATGTGAAAAGCGCATTTCTTAATGGTGAACTACAAGAGACGGTCTACGTAGCACAACCACCAGGATTTGAAGATAGCAGATTTCCAAATCACGTCTTCAAACTTCAAAAAGCTTTGTATGGACTTAAGCAAGCTCCAAGAGCATGGTACGATACTCTATCAAAATTCCTGCTAGAGAAAGGATTCAAGCACTATAAAATCGATACAACTCTTTTTATTGTTAAGTATAATGATCATTCTTTACTTGTTCAAATTTATGTCGATGATATTATATTTGGTTCTACTAATGAGTTACTTTGTAAGCACTTTGAAAAGCTCATGAAAAGAAAGTTTGAGATGAGCATGATGGGAGAACTCACATTTTCCCTCGGGCTTCAAATCAAACAATTGAATGATGGCATCTTCATAAATCAAGCTAAGTACACAAGAGACTTGATCAAACTTTATATCGAGGTATGATTGGCTCTCTCCTTTATCTTACTGCAAGTAGGCCAGATATTATGTTTAGTGTTTGTGTCTGTACGCGCTATCAAGCAGATCCTAGAGAAGCGTACTTAACTACTGTTAAACGCATTATTCGTTATCTTTCTGGAACTGTTAACCTTGGACTTTGGTACACCAAAGATTTGAATTTCGATTTGCTAGGTTATTCAGATGCAGATTACGCAACATGCACAATTGACAGGAAGAGCACAAGTGAAACATGTCATTTCCTTGGAAATCAACTTGTTGTGTAGGCAAGCAAGAAACAAGCTGTTGTGTCCATCTCCACAACAGAAGGTGAATACATTGCTGTTGGAAGCTGCTGCTGCCAAATCCTATGGATGAAGCAACAACTAGTGGACTATGGAATTAATGAAGGAAATTGCCCAATTTTCTGCGATAATATGTCCACCATAGCAGTCTCCAACAATCCTGTCATGCATTCAAACACAAATCACATCGACATCAAATATCATTTTCTCAAGGACCACATAGAAAAAGGAAACATTCATTTAGAGTACGTGGGCACAGATAATCAAATTGCTGATATCCTCACAAAGGTTCTTGACGCAAAGAGATTCGTCTTTTTGAGAGGAGAAATGGGTATGCTTGAACTCAGCTAACTTGTCCATATAATTTGTTATTACTAACAATCTTGTGTTTGCTTGATAAGTGTTCTAAATAGGTCAAGTTTCATGCACCTACGCAATACCTGCGCAACAATATGATGCGCATGAAACAATCCATTTATGAGATTTGAAGAATCTCTGCGCTATTTAAGCTCTGCGCATGATTTTAACATGCGCACTTCTCGTGGATCGCAGGTAAGTCTTCTATTAATTAGAAATTGCACATAGGTCCCTGACTGAAAAGTCAACGCTAATTCACAAGGGTACTTGTGTAATTAAAATTTTCCCTCGCTTTAATTTTTGAATTTCCTTGGGAAATTACCATTTTACCCCTGCGCATGTCCCATTGTCATAAATGCAAACTGCGATTGATGACAGCGCCCCTTCGAATGTCTGCTCACCATTTAATGAGCAAGGTGATGCGACAGTAGTCAGCTTTTTTTCGCTGTCACACGCGCGCGCAAGGTCTGCATGCGCGTCTCCCATTCGGCCACGTCAGACTGCTAACGTGCGCCTGTCCTTTCACTGACTCAGCATTTATGAGGACGCTGACTCGACTGAGACCTGCTTAGAAACTCACACTCACACACGTGCTAGTTTTGCGTACGCGCGCATCCGGTTGGGCCACGTCATCACAGCACGTGTCCCACCTTGCTTTTCCACCAAACTCGCCGCCTTTCACCAAACCGGCCGCTGATGTCATGCGATATTTTTCCCTTTTCGGTATAAAATTTTTTGACTTCTCTCTCTCTCTCTACTGCTCACTATTCTCCTCTCTAAAACCTCCATTTTCTCTCTTTCTCTGAATTCTTTCACCAACTTCCAACAATTTCCTCTTTCATTCTCTTTGACCTTCTTCCTCCTCTCTACAACTCCCTCATCTCTCTTCCATTTTCGTAATTTCTTTCTTTAAAATGGCTCCCAAGAAGAAATCTAGCCAAGACGAACCAGCAATTATTATCTCTTCCTCTTCGAAATCTTCCTCTTCGTCTTCTTCTTCCGAGTCGGAGCAAGTTCAGCAGGTTGAACAACCCACCGTCGACGACATGGTATGAATTCTTGAACTTTATTTTCTGTATTTCCGCCATTGTTGTTCTTAAAGGTTTAAAACCCTCCCTTTCCGATTTCTTGTTTGTTGTTCTTTTTTGAAATCGTTTGTTGTGTTGTGTTCGATTCTCCCTGATCTACTGGTACATGTCCTTTATTTCATGATCAATGCTCGTTTTGAGTGATTTCTGTCAATTTTTTGGTTCGAAAACCACCGAGCAGTCGAACAGTTCATCTTCATTTTCTGGGTTTGATTATGTGTTTTTGGTACTTTCTTTTACATGATTGTGTTCGTCCTGTTCATACGGTCATTTTGATATACTTTTTGTTGGATTTGGACAACTTTTGATTTTTCATGCTCTTGGTGTTCTTTGTGTTCATGAACAGTTCTTCCGTATTCATCAAGTTCTTGATTTTCCTCTTATGCTTTGGTCCGCCTAAGAATTTCTAAGTGTTTGTGTTTTTGCGCATGATTGTGTGATTTTTGCGCATTATTATTCTATCTTTTTGACAAGTATGGAGTTACTGCACATAGGTATATCTGCGCTATCTGCGCATGCGCATAGCTCCATGCGTAATATAACTTGTCTAAACTATTCTTTTATTTTGCACTGAATCCCTTCTACTTTATCTGTGGATGGGAAGTAAATCAGAAGGATTTAAATCAAGATGCGATTGGGCGGCGATTAATCAGGCATCTGCGCTCTTCAGGGATCCTCCCACTATTTACTCTCGATCAACCTTTCTATGTGCCATCATTGGTTGATGAATTTTTTGAGACGGCGCGCGTTATCAATGCTAAGCACAAGGGTGAGAGTACGCAGATCATAAGGGCCACTGTTCAGAACTGCGATATTCTTGTTCACCCAAACCATCTTTGCAAACTCTGCAAATTCGAGGTGGATGATGCGCCAGACACTTATGACCTGACTAAGCAGAACAAGCTATCCCAGAAGCTTGTGGATGAGCCAACACTTGTAAAGAGATGGTCTGCGCATAACCGCAAGGAATTTGGTGAGGTGATGTATCACCTGTGCACCTTAGTTGGAGACTCCCTTAACTGCAAGAATGGAAACAAATGGAAATTCATCTCTAAGCAGTGGGAGTACTGTGCAGCCATCTATCAGAAGGATGCGCTCAACTGGCCCCAGATTATATGGGATGAGCTGACCAAAGCTATGATACGCGTTTTGACGCTGGGAAGCCCAAGTACCGCACTCACTGCAGACTGCTCACCAAACTTCTTCTTTAATATACTGAGCTTGCTACTTTTGTGAGCAAGAGGCCAATCTTGAAGCAGTCATGCTCCTCCAAGTACTACACCAGATCGCAGCTTCATCTGCTGCGTGATGAAATTGGGAATGCGGACTATTATATAATCTGGAAATCTGACTCTGATCCCAACAGAGAGCCTTTGCTGGGCACATAACCAAAGGATGGCAAGGCAAAGAAGAGCGCAGGCGATCCAACTGCTGCGCCTGCGCACGAAACGGCTGAAGAGGCTTCTAAGCGCAAGGGCAAAGGCATTGCGGAGCATGGTTCGAAAAAGAAAAAGGACATCCCCAACGTCCAGTCCACCGCAGGCATTAAGATTCGTGAGCCTGCGCCTGCTGCTCCCAAGCCTCCCTCAAAGAAACGCAAGGCTGATGCGCCTGCGCCCTCTCCAAAGAAGACCAAAACTGTAAAGGGTGCCTTCTAATGTGTCCCAACTACTGCGCATGATTCTTAATCACGCATGGATCACACTGGTGATTCTGAGGATGTTGAGATTCAGGGGGAGACTCTACCTAAGGACCCTGTTGCGCAAGATCCTCATACCCCTGCTGCGCTAGATGCTACTCTTTCACCTCCTCGCCGCAAGCAAAAGGTGCGCAGCAGCGCTAAAGGGTCCAAGAAGAGGACCACTCCATCTCCTCCAAGCTCTCCGCGAGAACCCACTTCTAGCACTTTTCAATACGTCAATATTCTAATTGGGAATTCTCGCAGAGTTACATCTGTTTTGGATGAAGGGCTAGATATTGTCCCTAAGGAAGATAATGATAATGATGCAATTGATCAGGTTGTTGATGATGGCGCAGACCCTCCTACAACTACTCCTGCTGCGCCCCCTGCCCAACCTGAGCCTGTTGCGCCAGAGATCCCAGCACCTACTGCTGTTGCTGATCCTGAAGATTCTTTTAAGGATGGTGCCACTGCATCTGATAGCAGTGACCATTCCTCTGCCAAGAGATCTCCTGCGCACAGGACCCCTCCAATGGATCCCATCTCCACCATATCTCCTCCCAAGACAACAGAGCAACCGGCTCCTGCCTCAACAGTTCCTACGTTCTCCACCTCTTCACTCTCTTCACAAATGAGCTCCAAATCCTTCAAGCCTTAAATACAATTCAAGTGAATCAAGTGGCTACGCAGTCTCAGATGACCCAATTTATTACTGCGCAGGCAGTAATTCAAGAGCATCTTGATGCGCAGCGATTGGAGATTGCTGCCATTAAGGGTGAGAGTGCTTCAAAGGCAAGTGCAAGTACCTCCGCCGACCCCTCTGCGCAACAAGTTCCTGATGTTCTAGATCAACTTGTCCTGGACTCACTCAAGTCTATTAGCGTGTTGCTTGAAAATGTATGCACCCATGAAGCTATTGACCGTGGGTTCAGGGAAATTCTAAGGCGTCTGCGCAAGAATTTAACTAATGGTTTATATGAGGGGTTTGCCAGTTTGGAAGCGCAGATGCTAGAGAAGTTTGGCCAAGGTGGCCCTGCGCAAGCTAGTGCGCTTAACATGGAAAGTGTTCGGGGGTGCATAACTCAATCCATGACGGATTTTGCTGATGGGTTTAACGCTAGGATGGACCAAGCAATGTTCGATATTCAAGCCAGCGTGAACACTCAGCGCCTCCATACCGACACTAACCTTGAAGCTACGTAGGCCACCATCATCGACACCATCACAGTTACTGAGCAATCATACTTTAACCAGATGACTGGGCATCAGATGGCCTATGCTGCGAATTTTCGAGAGCTGCAAGAAGATAACAGGGATGTGCGCAGAGGGATGACCACTTATATTGGAGAAGCAGTGGCTTTCCAAGATAAATTTCAAGCCCTCAAGATTGAACTTATAAACAAGTTCAACAGCCTGCAGAACGAGCTGCGCGAAGCCCTGCACCGGATCAACGTAGACTAGGTCTATGTAATTTTTGTTTTTGCGCAAGGTATTCCTTTTTGTACGCATTGTTTTTGTTTTTCTTATTCAAACTTGTAAACTGCAACTATTATCATTCCAAGTTTTAATGAGAAAAATCGCACCATTTGTTTCAAAACCTTGTTCAATTCAAACTTTTCGTTTGGGGAACAATGAATGCATTATTTCACCTCATGCGTATAATCATTAACTGCTCATATTTCTACTCATGATATTTAAACATTCAGTTTAAACGCATACTCAAACTTAAACTCATATTATTTGTATGCACTGAATGATATTTCTGTCTTTCCCATATTATAAGTTAATTTTTTGGATAGACTAAAAATCTATAGCATTGGCTAGTGTGTGCATTGACTTTAGGCATGATTTACTATTTTCATTTTTATGGACATGTTATTATCAAGTACAATGAATTGCCTTTGTTATAGTAGGAAATGGCATCAATCATTTAGGGGGAGATTGTTGGGTATGCTTATCTCTTAACCTTCATAAGTATGTTAGAATTGATTGATACCATCACCTATTAGTATTTTATGGACTTTAGGACCCTATGTAAGAAGTTTAATAACTTCAATTTTTAGCTTAGTCCATTTTATAGTATAGGCTTAGAATATAGGTCTTGGAGCGAAAAGGAATGAAGAACTAAGCAAGACTTTGGTCTCTGCGCAGGACATCTCTGCGCAGGTCTTTGCTACGTAGCATTCAACCTTGCTCAGTTTTTAGGTCTTCAGATTACCTAACTTGGAAAGCACTCAGAAGATGTACGCTTATTAAAATGCTGAGGTGTGCAGAAACGACAAATTAAGCACACTCAGCATATCCAACGATGGAGATGCGCTCAGATGAAATAATTCAAATGAAGACAGCTGTCAACCTTCTAGAAGAAGCTTTTGAATTTGGTCTTCATGCTTTGACTCTAACGGCTCAAGGACTCCTGCGCACCAATCATATTGTGCCAGCTCATCATCCTTGATCAGAGTTCCAAACGGCTATAAAGGACACCTGCGCACCAATCCTATTGTGCCAGCTCATCGTCCTTGCTCAGAGCACCAACGGCTACTTTTAAGCTCTCAGCTATAAATAGCCTGCTCATCTTCATTTCCAAGTTGCTAGAGTTTGTGCTTACTAAGTATCCTTAAAGTTCAGAAGATTGTTGCTTAATATTCCCAGATTAAAGAACAACCTTCAAACCTTCATACCTTCAAACTCCTGCCCAGATCCTAAGCCTTATATCACCAGAATTCTTCGTGCTCTTCATCTCTTAGATTCATAGAGCCCAGAATTTCTGTCACACACACACACCTCTTGAAGCTTCGATCATATAGATCTTACTTCTTGAGAAACACCGGTTTAGTCTAGGATTTGCTCTTTATAGAATAGATTTTGATTTGAGTTTTGATTCTTTGTAATCTTGTAAAAGCTCCTCACATCAATATAAATCTCTTTAGAAAATCCAAGACTAACCATCTTGGTAGAGGACGTAGATCTTTCATCTATCGAACCTCTCCAAATAGCTTGTTCACTATTCTCGCTATTTGTTTCCTGCTTACTTATTTCTGAATTACTTCTTTGTTTGATATTATCAGATTGGTATTCTTGCTTATCAGATTGGTATTCTTGCTGCTGTGTTTGTTATTGCTTATTGCCTTAGAATCCTTTTTATCCAACACTTTAAACTAAAACTTAGCGCATGCATTTTTAGTCTCTGCGCAGTAGCTGCTTATATTTCTGTTGTGCAATTCACACTCTCTCTGCGCTCTATACTTAGCTTATTTAAGAACTGTGTGCATAAGCCATTGATTTGCAAAAGGGTTTGAAAAGATTTTTTAATGCTATTCACCCCCCCCCCTCTAGATATTTTCATACCCTTGTTGCCCCTTTGGGACCAACACTTATACTTTGAATTTGAGGTCTCATGTGTAATTGTCTAAGTGTGATGCGCATGACTCCCATGCGCAGCACCCATTTGCGCACTCAATGCGCATGGCTTCCATGCGCGCACAGTTTTGCCTTAGTCAATTCTCTCATTTCCTGATCTCATATTCTAGAAGCTTGGAAAGCGTCAAGTCAAGATACGCTTTTTGGAATGAACCAAAGTGCTGATGTGTACATACGAAAAAATAAGCACACTCAGCATACACGTAGATGGAGACGCGCCTCAAGTTTGAAATTTGAAATGAAGACAGCTGTCATCCTTCTAGAAGAAGTTTGAATTTTCTCCACTTGCTCTGTCTCCAACAGATATAAAGGACACCTGCGTACCAATCACATTGTCCTTGCTCAGAGCTCCAACGGCTAGTTTTTGAAGCTCCACTATAAATAGCCCGCTCATCCTCATTTCCAAGCTGCTTGTATTTTGCTTTCAGAAAGAAACTTTGAAGATTTGAAGATTGCTTGCTCATTTCCAGAATTCTCAAGAACAGCCTTCATACCTTCATACTTTACCAAGCCCAGATCGTAAAGCCTTGTATCACCAGAATATCTTGTGCTCTTCATCTCATAGATTTATAGAGCCCATATTTCTGACACACACACACCTCTTGAAGTTCCGATCTCATCGATTTTACATCTAAAGATACACCGGTTATTGTCTAGGATTTGTTCTTTCATATATTATAGATCTTTGAGTTAGTTTTGTTCTAAATCGTTGTAACCTGTATTACTCACTCATAATAAGATCTCCATTAGAAATCCAAGACTAACCATATTGGTAGAGGACGTAGATATTTTCTCGATCGAACCTCTCCAAATAGCTTGTCTATTTATTGTGCTTTTCATTCTACATTTAAGCTTTTATGATATATTGCTTTGTTTGATCTTTGTAGATTGTCTTGCACTATTTGCATTGTGTTTGTGTGCTTTCTGCCTTAGTACCATTTGGCGCCTCTCTTTAAGCTAAACTTAGTGCGTGCGTTTTTACACTTCTACGCATATACCTGCGCATAAGTGATTGCTTTAAGTTTCCGCTGTGCATTTCACACTCTTGTTGCGCGCTATACATAGCCAAAATTAGAGTTGTGCGCATTAGCCATTGATTTGCAAAAGAGTTTGAAAAGAATTTTAAAACGCTATTCAGCCCCCCCCCCCTGTAACGACCCAAAACCACCCTAATTTTCATAACTTAAAATGGAACTTTTATGTGCATTTTATGTGTTAGAAAATATTTTTATGACTTGCATATATTATTTGAGTATATGTGGAGTATGTTTATATCCTGAGAATGTTAGTATAAGTGTTTGAAAGTATACTCCTACTTGTGGGACGCTAAAATATTAACTTGAGTTAAATGTTAAATAAGTATATTATAAAATTATACTATTATTCTTGGGAAGGGGAAATTAAATGAAAGTATCCCTAAATGAGTATATTAGTATATTAGAAAAATTATATTTATAATTGATACTTGTAATTGTTATTTTGCGATTTGGGTAATATTTGTTATACTTGTAATTTTGGGATAAAGGGAATATTTAGTATATTGGTTTGATTGGGCTCAAAGTAGTATTAAAGTTGTTTTGAGACTGATTTTGTAGTCTTAGTAAAGTGATAAACGTTAAGTGTTGTACTTTTGGGACGGTGGAACGAAAGGAGTATAATTTGTTCAAGTTTTGGCCTGGCGGGTGTGTTGGGCGGCCGCCCAAATAGGGCGTGCGACCGCACACTTATCTGGAAGATTTTTGTCTTGGGACAGAGTGTTTTGGGCGGCCGCACAGTCTGGTGTGGGCGACCGCCCAGGGTTGCCGAATAGTTGAGTTGTTTCATTTCAAGGGATTTAAAGTTCAATCTTGGTCTAGGTCTTAGGTGATATCCTAAAGTACCTAGAGGTTTGTTTTGGAATACTCTTGTGTTCGAAATGGTTCCTTTGTGAACATAAGTGTTGTGGAATTTAACTAAGTATTAAATGGATATTATGGAACATCCTTTTGATGTGTTTTGGATTAATTGTGAATGGGTACAAGCTTGTGAGGTGACTTAATGTCAAGGGTAAAGGATTGTGTTGTGAACTCTTTATGAGTGTTTCTTTCGTGTGCAACTTGTGATGTGTTTGGCTTGGTTCCCTACTTTGGAATCATGCACTGGTTGTTGTTTAAGCAAGTATTCATTACTGTGCTCTCGTGTAAAGTCCAGCTGGTACTTCTTGTTGTGGTGTCGGGACAGTGGTAGGATTACATCATTGTAAGGATTTTATCATTGGTTTCCCATTGTTTATGATATCGGGCAGTGGTAGGGATTACAATGGCACACGAGCCAAGTTCATTGTAAGGCTTCTATCATTGGTTTCCCATTTTTAACCCCCTTCCTTAGGCCAAAGGTTGGGCACTTTGGGTTATGACTTGGTGTCATTTTCCCCCTCTTGTTGTTGTTGTTATTGTTTGGTTCATGAACCCGTTTCAGCCCTTTGGTGCTGCTCAGTTGATACCTCTCTGATGGTTATGTTTGTTTCGAGTACGGGATCCCAGCTTCAGCTATTTATGCTACTCAACTGGTTTTCTCAGATGGTTATGTTTATTTCGAGAACCTTGGCTCACAGTATCCACGTATGAGTGTTTATTTCCGCCTTATGTGCTGCATGATGAGTTGGTCGTTATTTCCAACTGTATGGGACGGTTGGCGATAGGGAGCCTCTCATGTTATGTGCTATATGCTATATACTATTTGATTATTTGTTGATATTGTTTCTTTATGATTACCATATCAGCATGTAACGTAGTTGCATTTTAGTAGCTTACTGAGATTCATTCTCACCCCTTATTTGTTTACTGTTTTAGATAAAGGCAAGTCCAGGAAATAGGACACTTGCACGGGAGGACGTCGTGGTGGTAAGAGTTTGGGATATGAGTCTTGTAAAGGCTACATTATGTAATGTATAACCTTTTGGGGTAGAGTATCCGTGACTTCATCATCTTTTAAAACTTATATTTTGGAAAATGTTGGTGTTTGTGTATTTGTAAACAAAGTTTGTAAGCCTTCGGGCTAAGTACTTCCTTTTGGAAGTTGTTTGTAAAGTTATTTTAAAGTGTTAAACTTTTATGAAAGTTCATTTCGAAAAAAAAAAAAAGGTTCCTAAAATGTTTTATGACGTCTTCCGATCGTGTCCCGAGCGTGGGGCCAAGTTGGACCACGGGTCTGGGGCGCGACAGTTGGTATCAGAGCTAGGTTGTAGATGGTCTAGAATGACTAAGTGACCTAGGAGGGTAGTTGTGTAGAGAGTGAGTAACGTTGAGTGTTTTATGCAGGTACTTATTGAAAAATGGTTGGAACAGAAGGAAATCAGTCAGGGCCTTCAGGGCTGGGTAATGCTAGAGAAGAGGTTCGAACAATGTTCCAAGGTATGTTTGAAACTGTAATGAAAAAAAATTGACGATATAGTGGAGCATAAAAGCAAGGTTGAAGCCTCAGATGTGACAAAACAAGGAGAACAATTAAAACCTCAACCCCAGCTTGGTGATTGATAGAGTGTTGCGCACTTGTGATGTGCAAATTTGTGAGCATGTTTTACTTGCTGGTTTAGTTATTTTTCCATAGCAAGATTTTGATATTATTGTGGTGGAGTTTTATATGCTAGTGTGCTTTAATTAAGCATGATAGATATATGTGTTTAGCATTCATGCTATTTATGCATTAAAGCCTGAAAATTGTTATCAGAAAGTTGTGCCTGGTATTTGGTTTAGGGGGTTAGCAGCAGAGTGTTTGCATCTAAAATTGAGAATGTACCATTTCTTTGAGAAATCTCAGATAGATTTTCTATTGAGTAGTATATGTTACTTGATGAGAAGCTTGGGTTATCTTGAGTTGTTATGGTGCAGTGTTGTAGTGTCGAGATCTAGTCCAATATGCTTATAACATCGGTTGAGTTACAGGAGTAGAAGCTTTAGCTTGAGACATTTCTTGATAAGGGATTTATCACGTTTAGTATCTCTACGAGGGGTGCATCGATATTGTTAGCATGAAAAGACGTGGATTTATAACTTGTTATCTTATATGAGTGATATGTTTAATCAACTCCAGAGATCTGTGGTTTATTCAGAATTTGACTTGAAGTGATTATCATTAGTTGAAAATTTGAGTTGGGTGTATGTCAAAGATGGTTTTTCATACCAGGTATGGGCATCATAAATTGTGGTCATAGTGTTTGAATTGACAACTACTTCAGTGGTATTGTTGGATATGCTGAGATGTATCTGTAGCAGTAATTGGATTGTTTTATGAGAGGCAACAGTTGTGAAATCAAGGCATTGTGTCTTCTTGTTAGAGGATATATTATTTTGAGGAAGTTTCAACTCAGACATGGTTATTGATTCTTTAAATATGGAAGCAACAGTAATTGGAAAAATCCTACTTCAGTAACAGAGGTATGTAGCTTGTTGAGATTGGCATATGGTTAGAGATTCATTGATGGATTTCTAAGGTAGCTACACAGTTAACTGTATGACACAGGAAGATACACTTTCTCGGTGGATTGGTAAGAGTGAAACGAGTTTAATTGTTGAAACGAGAGTTGATGACAACTTCAGTATTGATATTGCTTAATGGATTTGATTAATGTTACAGTTAACTAGAGGAATGATCAGTGTTACTATTTTCTAGTGGATATATCGAGTTTTACCATTATATTGGATCTAATCAATTCATTGTTCTTGGAGATGCCTCAAGGAGTAATTGAGATATTCATTCATTCAGAATGGTATGGTAGTTATGTATGCTTCGAGAAGATTGATTCATTATGAACCAAAATTATCCTACCCATAACTTGAGATTGATTGCGATTATACATCCATTGCATTAGCGAATGACTTTTGTGGAGCTATATTTGAAGTGATTACCGACCATGAGAGTTGACGTATTTGTTTCCTCAAGAAGAGTTATACATGAGACAATGCAAGTAGAATACATGTTATATCATCCGGGAAAGGCAAGTGTAGTAGAGGAATTAACATTTTGGAGTTTTTGTGAGTTGAGACATGGTGTGATTTTGCGATGGTGGAAGCTTTAAGTTTCTACTTTATTGAATGATTTCAACTATAGAAAATTACTAGTGGAATGAACGATGATAGACAACACGATTTTGTTCGTTGCTAGTGATGGAACTTTAACTTTTGTAGCAGAGTATGTAGTCGACACTTAGTGGAACCAACATGCATAACGGAATTTAACTACAGATACTTGAAGAGATACACAAGACCAATTTAATTATGAATCCAAGTAAATGTAGAGTATTGAGATAAATTTGAAGAGTTACATTTTATTTGTTTGACACGAGAAATTCTAAGTATTCAACTAAGTCTTTGAGCTGCGAATAATCTGGAAGTAAAATATCAGTGATCAGTTGGCTTGTCACAAACCTTTGAGATTTTTGAGTGGATATGAATCTATTGCGAAAGGTTTCATTGGAGGAGTTACCCTGAATAGTTGAGAACAATGGTGTTGATTGATAGCGGATTGGTTACCAAGTTTTCTCACCTTATCTATTTTGAGGGTATAAATGTTAATTCCAGTTGTTACTTATTTGTTCAGAAGATAGTGCGATTTCATGGGATGCCTACGAGCATGGTATGGGATATGGGTTCCTTATTTACATCTTGATTTTAGTAAGCAATTCAGAAGGCTTTGAATTCAGAATTGGGATTTAGTACGGGTTTTCATCTTCAGACAGATGGCCAGTCAGAAAGAACCATTCAGATTCTTGAGGATATGTTGAGAACTTGTTCAGTCGATTCTTAGAATTCGTGGGATATACCTTACTTCTCGTGAGGTTTGCTTAATATATAAGTTCTTTTGAGATTTTGGGAAGAGTTGGAGATTGGGCTTATCATCTTGTGTTACTTCCTTCTCTTGACAAGGTTTATAATGTGTTCCATGTGTCGATGCTACGCAAATTTGTTTATGATTCTTCTCATGTATGTCTAAAGTTTTAGAGGATATTGAACCAAGTATGTCCTATGAGGAGCATCCAGTTCAGGTGATTGATTCTAGAATTCGAGAATTGAGAACTAAAAGTATTCCTCTTGTTAGAGTTGTGTGGAGGAACCATAATGTAGAAGAATAAACTTAGGAGCTTCGGGAGGAGATTGAGAGGAAATACCCTTGGTTATTTGACACTGTTGGTAAGTTACCCTAAAATTCGGGACAAATTTTCTTTAAGGGGGAGTGATTGTAACGACCCCAAAACCACCCTAATTTTCTTAACTTAAAATGGAACTTTTATGTGCATTTTATGTGTTAGAAAATATTTTTCTGACTTGCATATATTATTTGAGTATATGTGGAGTATGTTTATATCCTGAGAATGTTAGTATAAGTGTTTGAAAGTATACTCCTACTTGTGGGACGCTAAAATATTAACTTGAGTTAAATGTTAAATAAGTATATTATAAAATTATACTATTATTCTTGGGACGGGGAAATTAAATGAAAGTATCCCTAAATGAGTATATTAGTATATTAGAAAAATTATATTTATAATTGATACTTGTAATTGTTATTTTGCGATTTGGGTAATATTTGTTATACTTGTAATTTTGGGATAAAGGGAATATTTAGTATATTGGTTTGATTGGGCTCAAAGTAGTATTAAAGTTGTTTTGAGACTGATTTTGTAGTCTTAGTAAAGTGATAAACGTTAAGTGTTGTACTTTTGGGACGGTGGAACGAAAGGAGTATAATTTGTTCAAGTTTTGGCCTGGCGGGTGTGTTGGGCGGCCGCCCAAATAGGGCGTGCGACCGCACACTTATCTGGAAGATTTTTGTCTTGAGACAGAATGTTTTGGGCGGCGCACAGTCTGGTGTGGGCGACCGCCCAGGGTTGCTGAATAGTTGAGTTGTTTCATTTCAAGGGATTTAAAGTTCAATCTTGGTCTAGGTCTTAGGTGATATCCTAGAGTACCTAGAGGGTTGTTGTGGAATACTCTTGTGTTCGAAATGGTTCCTTTGTGAACATAAGTGTTGTGGAATTTAACTAAGTATTAAATGGATATTATGGAACATCCTTTTGATGTGTTTTGGATTAATTGTGAATGGGTGCATGCTTGTGAGGTGACTTAATGTCAAGGGTAAAGGATTGTGTTATGAACTCTTTATGAGTGTTTCTTTCGTGTGCAACTTGTGATGTGTTTGGCTTGGTTCCCTACTTTGGAATCATGCTCTGGTTGTTGTTTAAGCAAGTATTCATTACTGTGCTCTCGTGTAAAGTCCAGCTGGTACTTCTTGTTGTGGTGTCGGGACAGTGGTAGGGATTACATCATTGTAAGGCTTCTATCATTGGTTTCCCATTGTTTATGATATCGGGCAGTGGTAGGGATTACAATGGCACACGAGCCAAGTTCATTGTAAGGCTTCTATCATTGGTTTCCCATTTTTAACCCCCTTCCTTAGGCCAAAGGTTGGGCACTTTGGGTTATGACTTGGTGTCATTTTCCCCCCTCTTGTTGTTGTTGTTATTGTTTGGTTTATGAACCCGTTTCAGCCCTTTGGTGCTGCTCAGTTGATACATCTCTGATGGTTATGTTTGTTTCAAGTACGGGATCCCGGCTTCAGCTATTTATGCTACTCAACTGGTTTTCTCAGATGGTTATGTTTGTTTCGAGAACCTTGGCTCACAGTATCCACGTATGAGTGTTTATTTCCGCCTTATGTGCTGCATGATGAGTTGGTCGTTATTTCCAACTGTATGGGACGGTTGGCGATAGGGAGCCTCTCATGTTATGTGCTATATGCTATATACTATTTGATTATTTGTTGATATTGTTTCTTTATGATTACCATATTAGCATGTAACGTAGTTGCATTTTAGTAGCTTACTGAGATTCATTCTCACCCCTTATTTATTTATTGTTTTAGATAAAGGCAAGTCCAGGGAATAGGACACTTGCACAGGAGGACGTCGTGGTGGTAAGAGTTTGGGATATGAGTCTTGTAAAGGCTACATTATGTAATGTATAATCTTTTGGGGTAGAGTATCTGTGACTTCATCATCTTTTAAAACTTATATTTTGGAAAATGTTGGTGTTTGTGTATTTGTAAACAACGTTTGTAAGCCTTCGGGCTAAGTACTTCCTTTTGGAAGTTGTTTGTAAAGTTATTTTAAAGTGTTAAACTTTTATGAAAGTTCATTTCGAAAAAAAAAAAAAAGGTTCCTAAAATGTTTTATGACGTCTTCCGATCGTGTCCCGAGCGTGGGGCCAAGTTGGACCACGGGTCTGGGGCGCGACACCCCCCCTCTAGCATTTTTCATACCCTTGTTGCCCCTTTGGGACCAACAATCCGGCCTTCAGAAAACTCACATTTTGACCCAAAAGTTGGTCGTGTTATGTAGCTAAGTCCCGAAACTGACGAAATCAGTCAGAAACTTAACGAACATCACGAAAGTCACGAAAAAAAAAAGTAAACAAAGACTCAAGGTTGACTTTGTCACTTAGTCAAGTCTAATACTAACGGAGTCACTCGGGAACTTAACGAAAAGTAACGAAAGTTAACAAAAAGTAACAAAAGATAACAGAAAAGTGGAAAACAAAGACTGTGTATGCAATCGGGACATGAGAGGTCCAAGGCGGGGTGTCTACAACTCATCGATGTGTTTAGCTAATGATCCTCCCTCTTGCACCTTGAAATTCCCCATCTTGCGAATCAAATCAACCTTGTTGACTGCAGATGGTGTTTCAAATCTCTCAGTAAGATAATCAAGTAGCTCCTTGGTGGTTTTAGCCTTCTTGGTGGTCTTAGCGATCCACTTCGACAAAGTAGATCTAATCATCCCTAGGGTTTTCCAATCTAGGATATCCCAATCTTCATGTTTTTCGCCTTCTAGTTTGACTCCTAATAGAGGTTTATAGAGATCCTTACCATACAAGAGATCTTCTATCTGCATCCTCCAAAACGCGTAGTCAGACCCATCAAACTTCTCCAATGCTTGTTTATCCTTACCCATTCTTGACTGCTTGAATAAACCCTTGTCTCATCTAACCATCTCTGATGCTAGTTGTTGTGGTACAGACCCTCCAAACACAAACAAATCGCAAGAACATAATATGCAAACCCAACAAGTAAGAACGATAAAAGAAGCAAAAACAGTAAAGACAACCCAAAGAATTGTTTACCCAGTTCGTAAATATTTTTTACTACGTCTGGGGACACTACCAAGTCAGGATCTTGCATTATAATATGTTAATATGGAGTTACAATGAGTTTTGGGGCGGAACCCTGCTTAAATACACAGCCTAGGATGAGTCCTAAACCTAGACATATGAAAAATCCCGAAATCCTGCACTTTCCCGAATTCAGGTCGCGGCGACCATGCGCCAGCTTACCTTCTTCGCCAGGTCTGATTCTTCTGTCAAAGACCAGGCGCCCGCCTGGTATAGATCAGGCGCCCGCTTGCTCCCTGTGCAATTTTTCTTCTCCTTTTGTCTCCTTTAAGATCTCTACTCCAACAATTTTCTCCCTCCTTGTTTCTGTGCGCTCTCTCTTCTCTCTCACAGTTTAGATCTAGCTAGATCTAAATCTAAATCTAAAACAAATATGTGCATTGTGCTTCATTTATGTGTGCGCGTTCGTTTGATTTTTGTGTGTGCATCCTTGCACTGGTTTGATTTATGTGTGTACATGCTTGCGCTATCAGTGCGTGTACGGTGAGCGAGTGTATTTGTGCCTTAGCAATGTTGATGTCTGCGTTGTTTAAAGCGTTCGATTTTGATTTTGAACTATATGACATTTTTTTTTATTTTGTTATGGTCGAATAGAGGTGGCAGTGGGTGACTGTTTGGCTGGGACTGTAATTTGATTTTACTAAAAAAGGCGGTTGATGATGGTGGTGGTAGGGTCCTGTCAAGGTGGAAGGGGTGGTGTTGAACATTTAATTCAAAATCAATTAGTATAGAAGTTTTTTTTTTTTTTTTTTTTTTTTTTGAGCAAATTAGTATAGAAGTTGAAAGTATGTTTTTATAAAAGAAAAAAATGAAGCTATGTTGGATCACCGGAAAATGTATAAAAAGAATGAATAAATTTCATTGTCCAATAAAATACACTAGTTATTTTCCTAATTTTCTACTTAATAAACTTCTAATCCGTACAGGATGCCGGCATATTTCTCCGTCCCATTGTTTACAAAGTAAACGTCTCTAATCTTCTGAAACGCATGCCACGTTAGCAAGCTATCAGATCCGGCCTGATGACACTTTCCGACAGCCCGGTTCACATCAAGCAATCGGGCGACCCGGTCCAACCCACCGTACAAGCTTTGACAATACTTCATCAACTGCTTCACGTCATAAACTTTATTTCCAAAAAACACCCTAACAGTTTCCATGAACTCGCCCAATTCCGCCGGCAACTCCCGGCGCGTGAGCACCTTCACCAGGTACCCGAAATCGTACGCGCTGTGAAACGTCACCCAACTCACTGACTCATTGCACACGAGTCCGGACGACATCATCAACTCAGCGAAACGGGCCGAGTCAACCCCTTCGACGCGGTTCCTCTCAAAGTCAATCCCCTGCCGCCTCAACAACTCGATGGAGTCCGGCGCGTAGGAGTCACGCGAGACGTCGAAGTCACTGAAGTTGAACTGCCAGATGAATCCCGGAAGCTTGCCGTCGGCGTCGGTGAGGGTTAGACCGAGCTGTATGAGGTTGAGGGCGTCGACGTTTGACTTGAGAAGAGTGTAGCGATTAACCGAGGAGGGTGATGGTGATGGTGATGGGTGGAAAACAACGCCGGGAAATTCAGTATCCATGGAGATGTAAGGGTAGTGATCGATGAGATTACAAATCAATTCAAATTCGGAGTCAATATTATGCGACCATACTTCACGAATCACGATCGACATAATGATATTGGTATACAGATTGAAAGTGAGTTAATTGTGAGTTGGATTGGGAAATGGGAGTAATTGATTTGAATTATATATGGATGGGAGGGAGGAGAAAGAAAATGAAAATGAAAATGTTGGGGGATGTTGCTGGGAAGGAGGAAAACACAAGTAAACAAAGTGTGGTGGGTGGGTCCGGTTCAAAGTCCACGCGTTTGTGTAATTTGACTAAGGGAGTGAGGAAAATGGAAAAGGAAAGAAAGAGTAACGCAGAAATGGTCCATATTCATTTCATACCTTCTTTCTGTCCGCTTTCCTTCCATTCCAATAATTCACATACACACAATTCACATTAGTCATTAGTTTAATGTGTTTCTTCATTCAACCCTCGTGCGCTATAATTCCCCCTCTCACTCTATAATATAAATGCTCTTATCATCTCCAAACCGTTACACTCTACGTAAATACCAATACTAGGGCACAAAACAAAGTCACAAAATCATGCTTACATAATGAGGTGGCGATATTTTATTGGTTGTAGCGATAGTAGACCCGCCACACTCTAATTAAAAACACCAATAAAATCACTACACCTACGATTTTGTGAGTGAGATTTTGTGAATTTTTTGTACCCCTAGTATTATTCCTACGTAAAACTTTTAACCGCAACTACACGGTTTTAAATGGTACAGTTTTTTCAGTTCTTCAAAATGGTATGGTTCATTCAGTTCTCTATTTCGGGATTGATTGGTTCTGGATAAATTTCGATTCCTCGACAAATATGCAGAAGCTTGAGCTAACAAGTCTGAAATAAAGATATCAAGTAATACTCATGTAGGGGTGAGATCGTAGGGGTGATAAGGGAAGAACCTATCGAAAGGAGGGTGGCGGAAGTGGATTGAGGGTAGGGTGACGATCGCCGCCGTGCTAGGTATGGTTAGGAAGAAAGGAAGTCGAAGGACTCAATGAAGGTTTGCTGTAATAATATCTCATTTCGTCTTTTGCTAACTCACTATATGTGCGTCTATATATATATATATATATGGTCGCGCTCCTGTGAGAATCATTTTATATGAGAACCGTGAGAACCAATCATAATTGTTTTGGTCAATTTTTTGTAATTTAACTTGATGAAATGAAATTGGGTATAATGGAATGAAATTGCAAAGGATTCAAGAACAAGATGACACGATAATTAACGAGGAAAGCCCTTGAACAACTTGTTCGCCGGCACAAAACCTCAAAGATGGAATATTATTGATAGTGATGATTGTAGTACAAAGAGATAAATAAGAAGTATAAAATTTAGACGAGCTAATAACTAAGTGCGTGTGTGTTCATTTACAGATGGTGTGTTCTATTTATAATGGAATATGGAGCCACAAACTAGCCCTTTTATCCAAGATTATCGGGGAGTTTGTTAAGTGTTATCCACATTCGGAGTTGATAGCCTAGACTCCTTCATTGACTAGGTCTTCATTCGAGTTACAAACGTTACTGATCATGCTCCATTATTTTCGTAGGAGTTACCTGAAAAATAGGATGAGAGATGTGATTAAGTAAAACGTGTTTAGTGATATACCTGTAAGTCTGTATGGTGACAACTTGAAGAATCAAGATGCTGTGCCAAGTTGAGACATTCAAGATGAAAACGCAGATAAAAATTTCAGCCCAAACAATAACCATTAGATTAAAAAAAAATCAAGGATCCAGATGTTAGATACATTGGATACACTTAGATACATTAGTTAATTTTCGAAAAACAATTGGATACATTAGTTTTTAACATAGTGTATCCAAGTGCAACACTTAGATACAATACTTATTAACCTATTGTATCCAAGTGTAATCGAATTTTTTGTAATGTATCTAAGTGTATCAATTGTATCTAACATATGGACCCTTGATTTTTTTTTCTAATCTAATGGTTATGATTGGTTCTCACGGTTCTCACGATATTTAGGTTCTCATTTGAGCACCTACATACATACATACATATATATATATATATATATATATATATATATATATATATATATATATATATACACTTCCTCCGTCCCACCCGAAATAAGATTTTGGTAAACTTGACTTTACTTTGACCGAGTTTTTTGAAGAAAATATAATGATCCAAATAAAAATTTAAAAATTGTTATTGTATCACAATTAATAATATTCTCAATAACAATTTTTAAATTTATTTTAGGATAATTATTTCTTATTTAAATTACATGGTCAAAGTATAAAAAAAGCTACCAAAATCCTATTTCGGTCGAGACAGAGGGAGTATATATATATATATATATATAAAACGACGTAGTTTTAATTTATCGGTTCGGGACATGACGGGATATCGGTTTGGTATTTTAACACTAAACCAAAACCAGAACCGAAATTTCGGTTATATTAAAATCAAGTACCGCACACTTAATGGTATCCTCGGTTTCGGTAATTTTTGTTCGGTGTTTTTGGTTTGGCACGGTTTTCGGTGTTTTCGGTATTTCTTGCACACACCTAAATTTTTTTCCTTATTATTATGTACAATTTTGAAATGATTTCGACTACTTATAATTATTGTAATGAGAATTTTGAAATTGTTATGGATAGTATTATTAATTGTTTATCATTAATAAGTTGTAAAAAATTTAATTGAAAAAAAAAACTTTTCGAAATAGTGAGAGTATTATCTCCTCCACCCAAATAACAAGATAAACCGATAAAAAAAAGGCAGAAAATAAAAAACGGAGCGGCCAAGGGGGATTTTCTCATCCGGAGTGGACGTAGAAGATTTTCTGTTAGAACGGAGCTAAACAAAAATCATATAAAAAATAAGTCATTATTAGTGATTAGAAAAAATATTTCAACTTGCTAGTCTCACCACGGCTACTTTCATGCTTCATGTCATTGTTTTGACCTCAGCGGTGCGGACCAAGTTCCTTCTTTGCAACTCGCTCCAGGCTTATCAACACGCCTAGATCGCAAGTGGCCAGGAAAGTAACTGAAAGGAAAACGCGGGCAAATGTCAGAAAATACCGAATATTGCACCGCACCCAACATCTTGCAGGCGAAAACCATTTGAAAAGTAGCCGATTATCAGACGGATCTGGAGAAAATCGCAAGTTTGACAGTGATGGGTTTTGAGGCAACATGCGCAACAGAAGAAAGCAATATGAATCAAATAAAACCCTAAGCCCCAAGTTCCATTCATGATGATTATATTAATGGCAAGATGAATTTAGAATACTAACCGTTGTAGAGCGTTTAAATTTTTTGGATCTTCAAATCTTCAAGTCTTCAAGCTTTAGATTTGATCTCCTCAATCTTCAAGTTCATCAGATCACGATTACAGGAACACGAACTTGAGATGCTAAAGCAAGCATCCTCTATGTGTATCAATACGCGAACGAATATCTAGAACCATTCTAGATCTGGATTGCTAGACCCATTAGAAAACACTTTTCTAATCTTCAAAGGCTATATGAATTTTGTGCATTCTTGATCTTTGATTCACAATCTTGGATCAAGAATTATGTTTCTCAAACATACTAAGTTGCATTAGTTTAATGGCTGATTAAAGATGTATTTATAGTCCCTAGTCATTAACCCTTAATGAACTAGAAGACCTAAATCCCGTCACCAATTAAACTACACAAAATATGGCTTCAGGGGTTCTGGTACGGTCGTGCTAACAAAGTGGCACGGTCGTGCTAACAAAGTGGCACGGCCATGCCAATGGTGCCGACAAAAAACTCCCTTGGCGCATTATGGCACGGTCGAGCTTGTCATCTAGAACGGTCGCGCCAGTTGGGCCGGACCTGCCATATTTTCAGCTTTTTCCAATTTTAGCCTTTTGATCAATTTGTCCTTTTGTGTGTGACCCTATAGGATTATATTAAGTTGGCAATGAGTCCAACCAAGGTCAAACCCATAAGTCATGAGCGGACTCTAGCAAGCCATCATGACTACCCAATTAATATAACTTAACGACGTTCGTTCATCCTTATAGAACATATCACAATTCCTTTTATCACACGATATCATATTGGACATAAGTCATGGTCCACGTCAACTTATATTGTCCAATGCTTTCTCGATCCCGAGTAGATTGATATGAGCAAATGATATTGAACAGTTCAATTCATTTGGGTACGGTCGTACAGTATCATCAATCTCACTCATCGAGAGGCCAAGCAGATATCTCTATTGAGAGAGGGACAAATCCCATCTTGACTTATCATTCTTCCCTACATGAATCCGAGTATGCCAATCGTACCCTTTATAACCACCCGGTTAGGGGTAGCGTTTGAGCACGTCAAACATAATGTTCATCATGTGGAAGACTATGATAATCTCAGGTCTAAGGATAAATGATATAACTATTATGAGATTTAATTATGACATCTGACCATGACATAAATCTCATAGGTGGGTCATGTTCAGTACGTGTTCACCAACAAGTACCCATAAGCTTAATTTGTATCATATACACATGATCATCAATTAAACTTATACTAGTTCTTCATAAGTACTAGGGACGGAGATTATTATAATAAACATGTAAAACATATAATAGTCCAGGGTTGTTATCTCCATAACAAATGAGAACATGATGCAACGTAAGGCCTTTCTCAAGGGCTTAGGGCATAATCTCCAACAATCTCCCACTTGAACTAGGCCCAATCAATGTGTTTTCAATACCATTGAGCTTAGCTTATGACCATCATAACAGCGTGTGGAGAATCTTATGTAGGAAGATTATCCTTGTTATCTTCATAAAGTATTTTGCATATTTTGACATTTCCCATATCAACGATTTCTCGTAGAGATGGAAACGTATGAGTGCGTTTGGATCATGGATGAGCCTTTGGCACCTTAACTTGTGCAATAACCATTATTTCACAATAAAGGTTCATAGGATTAGTAGTACTAGAAACTATTTCTAGTTTTACTAATAACATCTATATTCAAACAACTCCCTTAGTTACAACTCTTGTAACTAAATACTCAATATTATTCATAGAATAATTTATAGTGTATTTGCTTGGAACTATTCCAACTAATAGCACTTACTTTAAACTTATGTTTATACTGCGATTTAAATTACCCTTGTCGATGTGGAAGCATGCATCTATGTAACATTTACTAGATCATCTCCCATGTCAACAACCATCAAGAATGTATCCTTAGTTCTTCTTAAGTACATAATGATATTCTTGACCACTTTCTAGTGACTTTCACTAGGATATGATTAGTTTGTTCTCATCATACTCCAAGTATACGAGTTATCCCGTCTAAGTACATAATATGACATTCATGATAGATCCAATTGCCGAAGCATATGGAATCCTAATCATGTATTCTTGCTCATTAGTCTTCCACTAAGACTAAGTCTTGCCAAGAACATTGTCATTAGACAGCCTTGCAAGTTCTTCTCCAAGAGTCTTGCATACTGAACAATTCATTACTTTGTCTTTATAAGTACTTTGACACAAACCAATCAACTTCCTAGATTCAAATCAATAGATATTAATTTCAAGGATATAAGCGGCTTCTTCCTAAGTCCTTCATTAAGAAACTCTTTCAAATGAATTATATGTCAACCACATATACTAGACTAGGAATTAGACTATGCTCCCACTAATTTCTTAGCAAACACAAGTATCATCTTTGATGAATTTTAAATGATTTGAACACTTCATCAAAATGATTGTTTTAACTCCAAGAGGCTTGCTTCAACCCATCCCATGGATTTCCGCAACTTACATACTTTATTAGAATTTCTAGACTATCAAAACCTTTAGGTTGTATCCAATACATCCTTAAATTAGTTCCCGTTAAGAAACGTTGTCTTGATATCTATTTGTCAAATTTCATATTCCAAATATGAAGATATGACAATGAGAATTCTAATAGATTAAAGCATGACCATGAGTGAGAAAGTTTTATCATAGTCAAAATATAAGTCAACCTTTTCACATTTAGTCTTGCTTAATTAGTATCTTCCTTTGCTATCCATGTAAGTTTCTCCAAGAAAACTCACTTCCATCCTTTGGTTTTTACATCTTAGTTTAGAATGATCAAGTTCCAAACTTGATTATACTACATGGATTGCCTTTTAGATTTTATGACTCGAAGTCATTAATCTAATATGGAGAGGACATTGCATTTTGATAGGTGGTAAATATATCATTCTCAATGAACTTTACCTCAATACTTTCTATTTCAAGAAATCCAATATTTCTAATTATAGATTGTATCCTATCATATATGCAAGTAACTTGTGCAACTTGAACGAATTTCACAACTCCTTGTAAAAGTTTGTTCAATTTCCGTCTAAGGTTCTATGTTATTTTCAATGTCTCGAACCATTCGAGATATATTTTACTCCCACTGGTTCTTTTAGAGATAAACAATTTATCAAGAAAAGTACCGTCATCAACAAACAATTTGTTTCTTAGAAGTAAAATAATATCCTCAAGTTTCCTTAGGATATTCATGAAAATACATTTATTAGATTTAAATGTGAGCTTGTTCCAAACAAGTCCTTTCAAAGAGGTCTCACAATCTTAAATATTCATGAAAGACAAACCAAATTTTCTTTCATTCCATATCACATATGGTGCCTTTGAACCTATTTTGATGGAACTCAAATTAGTGTAATTATAGAGGTTTCCAATGTATAACCCCAAAATAAATAGTGGAAGATCAATTTGACTTTATCATCCAATGAACCATATCCAATAAGGTTCTATACCTCCACGTAGACACATCATTCCAAAATGGTGTTCTTTGTGAAGTTCATTGTGAAACAATTTCACAACCTTAACGATGATTATCAAAATTCTTTGTTCAATTATTCATCATCTCAATCGAATCGGAGTCTTTGAATAGTTTTACCAAGTAGTACCAAAATACTCTTTTAGCATTGCTACTTAATGGACCATATGCATCAATAAGTATTAGGTCTAATAAGATATTAGCCTTTTACTACTCCTAGTAAAAGATGTCTTGGTCCTAGTAAATACGATTTGCATAAATCACATGATTCAAAATTATATGACTTTAAAACTCCGTCCCATGGAATTTTAGATATGCGTCTCTCATTTATTTGATCAAAACAATAATACCTTAGGAATTTAATAATTTATGTTATAATCTTATTCATTATTTTGTTCTTCAAGATTTAGGATATAAGATTTATTTATATGATTTAACAATACGATAAAGCAAATCATAATAAATAAATCCCTTTTCTTATTCCAAATAAGAAATAAATATCCTTCATTATCTTATAACAAAATAATACTTTCTACTTAATAAATAAAGCCACTTCATAAGTGTTCTACGAACAATGTTGCAACTCTTGCATCATTACTATCCGTAGATTAACTTTACTTTTAAGTAGTCTTTCTATTTACCAATTCTTGCACATTTATACAAAAGTGGGATCCATATTCGGTATCCAATACCCAATATTTAAAAGTAGAGAGATTAATTTTATAACATAAATATCCGAACTGGTAGTCTCATTACCATTCACTTTCTTTGATCATCCAGAATTTCGATTGCAATTTTAAATGGTCAATCCAATTGCCATATTACAAATTTGCATTATTTAGAGTTATAACTTTAGCCACAATTATTTCATTTAGGTTTGACAACATTTGTCTTACCTTTATCTTTTAATCCTCCTTCCTTTTAGAAATTCATTAAGTCAAAAATCAAATTTTTTGCTTATGTCATCATCTTTCCGCACTTTAGTTCAGATATTGAGAGCACAAACTGTACGGCCGAAACTAAGCCAAAAGGCATCCACAATTCCGTACATCATTCAGAAATTTAGAGAACAGTCCATATGGCCGAAACTAAGCCAAAAGGCATCCACATTTCCGTATGAATCTGTAGTCTTGTTTCTAAATTCTATGTCTCACCAATTTAACTGATTTCAGCAATCAAGAACAATTCAGGATTCTGATTTCAGTTTATCTGAATTCTGAATTGACATCACTTTTCAGGAAACACAGTTTCATAAACCAGCCATCTGAAACTAGATTCAACCCAAAGTAGTTTTGAACTTGATATTTAATTTCAAGAATCACGGTTTCTAAAACCAGCCATCTGACAATTAAATTCAACTCAAAATATTTATAAAAGCGGTAGATTTAAAATTTCCAGAATATACCTTAAAATTGCTTTCCTTGATTCAATTAGGATTTGGTGTTCATGGTGATCCAATCATCATGATCATCAAAACCAAGAATAAACAATTTATTCATGAATCTAAGATCATCAACAAGTTAATCAAATTAAATTTTAATGATCCTACGAAACATATTAATCAAATTAATATTGCAATTTAGGTTCCTTCGGATTGAGCTGACATCCGTTACGGTCGTCATTCAATTAAGAATGCATAATTTTTGTTCTTGCTTTAAAAAAATTCTTAAGCTCATGATCCAATCAAAGAAATTAGTTTCATTCTCTTTTAACTTTTTCCTTTTAAAGAATAGATCGCGGTAAAAAACATAATTAAAGTATGACACAATATTCTACACAAATATGCAAATAAATATACACCTATATTTCATACCAATCATTTAAGAGATAAATTATTTGTATTTCATAAATACTCCCAGTAAATTATATAACCTTCATATACAACAATTGTATAATATAATTTATGTAGGCTAAGATCCATATTTCACCCAGTTTTGAGTCGGTTAGGGCACGACTGCTCAAAACCAAGTTATTTAGGTAGACAACTCTTGTCAATCATATCATATATGACTCTTAGATCTTTTATGAGATTTTGTAGACATTCAATGTCAAACATGTTTTAATCTCATCTTGTGCCTTAGGCCCAAAACTGTTTTGATAGCCTAATTAAATCAAACCACGTTAAACGTATAGGAAACTCTGATTCACTCATCTTGCTCATACACTGATAGAATCAATGCACTTCGCTATGCCGTAGCCTGCATGAAAATACCCGGTGTACTCACAAGTGTTTTAATAGTGGATTGGCACATGATTTAAATTTTCAAGAAGGTTCTTTCATATAGCAACGCGCATAACAAAGGTATAATTAATCCAATTAATTAATGAATGGATACTATGTGAATATAATTATGAATTTTAGATTTTCATAGAGTCCCACTCTAGGTATAATACATATTGAATAATGAATTCTTTCATAGAGTCCAACTCTATTAAGAATGCATCACTTCATAGAATCCAATTCCATGAACAATATGTATTCTACTATGCATCTCCAAGTCTTAAAACACGAATTCTGAAATCTGCACTGCACGCGAACTGCACGAAAAATTTGCACGAATTCGTGCATTGCATGCGAACTGAACGAAAATTCTGCACAAAATTCTAGACTGCACGTGCGCTGCTGCACGTAATCTGAACAAAAATTCTGGACGAAAATTCTGCACAAAACGTGTATTGCACGCGAACCGCACGATCGCAATTTATCATATCTTGATCCTTTAAGAATTCAACTATTTATGATAATCAAATTATCATAAACATCAAACCCTAAGAACAAACAATTTGTTCTTCAAGATCAAGAATCATCAATTCAATAATCCAATTAAAGACATTGATGATCCGATAAATAGATTAATCATATTAATCATGCAACTTGAAAACCTTATTCATAATCATACTATATCAAATATATAATTGTTTCACCAAACAATTCACATAAATCCCTTATTCTAAATTCTCATCATGCTAGATCATATAATCAAATTATATATTAAACATGATAATATTAACATAACCATACATGAATGGGGCTCTGATACCACTGATGGGTTTTGATGCAACATGCCTAGCGGAAGAAAGCAATATGAATCAAACAAAACACTAAGCCCCAAGATCCATTCATGATGATTATATTTGTTGGTAGTGGTGCCCTAGGCACGTTTGATAAACGTTGTAATTGTTATCATTTATTTCATATCAATAAAGAGATGTTTTTATTATTATTGTTGTTCATGTTTACTTATAATAATCTCCGTCCCTAGTACTTGTTAAGCACTAGTATAAAGGCTAAATGATCATGGGATGATCATGTTAGATTTATAGGTACTTGTTTGGAACAAGGTACTGGACATGACCCGCTGTATGAGATTTGTGTCATGGTCTATGTCGAACATATATCTCATATTAGTTATGTCATTTGAATCCTTAGACATGAAGTTATTATAGTCTTCCACTTGATGAACATTGTGTTTGACATATTCAAACGCTACCTTTAACCGGGTAGTTATAAAGGGTATTATGATTGGCATAATCGGATTCACGTAGGGAAGAATAATAAGCTAAATGGATTTGTCCCTCTTCGGAGAGATGTCAAGCTTGGGCCTCTCGTAGGAATGATGTTGATGAAAATGTTCGGCCGGACTCAAATGAATTGAATAGATCAATGTCATTTGTATTATCAACATATTCGGAATCGAGAAAGTATTGAACAAAAACAAGTTGACATGTTGACCATGACTTGTGTTCAATGACATCGTGGACAAAAGGATTGTGACATATTCTAAAGGAATGCGAACTTGTGTCTAGTTATACTATTTGGGTAGGTATGACGGTTTGCTAGAACCTAATCATATCTTATGGTTTCATGTTTGAACCCATTGCCAACTTAGTATAATCCTAGAGGGTCACACACAATAGAACGAATCTTTAAAAGGACTAAATTGGAATTTTTCAGAAATTCTGGCCAGGCGGGCGACCGCCCAAAAGGGACCGGGCGACTGCCCAAAGTTGGGCGACCGCACAGCCTTCTTTGGGCGGCCGCACAGTGCTGTCGGCAGAAACTTTCCTAATTCGATTAGGAGAAGTTTTTGACACAAATTTCCTATTTGGAATAGGTCTTGCTTGTGTATAAAAAGGGGATTTCGGCCAGAACTTCAGAGATAGCCTTGTGTGAGTCTCCAAAGAGTTTGAGAGAGGTTTTATTTTGTTCTAAGACATCTTGGATTGAAGAACAAAATAATACACAAATAAAAAATTCCATATAGTCATATTAAATTGTGAAAGTGTGTCTCATAATTTTTAGTCTAGCAACCAAGATCAAGAAGCTCCTTGATATTCGTTCGTGGTGTGGATACCGCTAGAGGGTGAAGCTCATCATCTTCAAAGTTCGTGTTCTTACTTTCATTGTGATCAAGCTTCAAATCTCCACCAAAGAACAAAGCTAAAATTCAAAGTCATCAAGGGTTAGTTTTTTTTTTCCTCTATTCATATTGTTGTATTTGATTTAATCATATGAACGGATCTATGGGCTTTTGGGTTTCATAAAATTTTAAATCCTATATTCCGCTGCGCATGTTACATCGAAACCCAACAGTGGTATCAGAGCACCGTTCATGTTGATTATTTCAATACCTAGATCATGTTGTGTGTATATAAATTGTTTATGTGCCTTACATGATATGAATATTGGAATATATGATGTTTATGTGTTTTGTGATTTTATGTGGTTTATTGTTTTGCAACTTTAATCGCACGATTCAATCGCAATAAATATTATGATGGATTCTAAATTGTTTGATTATTAATCCTGATTGGATCATGGTTTTAATAATCGGGGAAAGACAATTTTGAGACAAAATTTTGAACTTTAAAAATTCTGTACATTCTGATCCCCGTGGGCGACCGCACAGAAGGACCTGGGCGGCCGCACAGTTTTGGGCGACCGCACAGGACTTTTTGGGCGGCCGCACAAAGAGATCAGAGAGTCTGATTTTGGTCAAAAAAAATAAGAATCTGGAATTTTTCAAAAATCAACAAAAACCAGTAACAGAACCAGTCCAGACCTGCTGATCTAGAATGGGTTTTGGGTAGTTGGTTTGTGTGTGGATTTTGAGGTTTGATTTTCCTATTTGTTTTAGTCTTGTGAATCTTAGATTGGTTCAAAGGTTTGGATGGCTAATCTGCGTTCATTGAGATTGTGTTTCCCAAACTTGATCGCAATCCAAGTTTCAAAGATAAAACGAAGTTAGAATTATGAAGAGTTCATAATTGCTAAAATTGAGAAACAAAGTTCTTGATTCAATGATTGGAGATCCATATGGAATTGTGGATGCAATTGGCCTACGTTCATCGAGACCATCTATTGCTTAGTTTCGGCCACATGGACTACTTTCTTGGTATCTTGAATTAGTGCGGAATTGTGGATGCCTCATGGCTTAGTTTCGGCCGCACTTCTTGTTGTCTTGATTTGGAGATAATGACCAAAGTTGAAATAGTCTCATCCTCATAATTATAGAGAAACTAATGTCACATGAATATCATGCTTAAATTAATGGAGATTAATTTAGTGGCTAAACTTGATGCGTAACATGTTTATATTATGTGCTCATAAATGTGTTATATGCTATATGTGATTAACCTTCAAAAAAAGTTTTAAGTCTTTTTGCCATGCCATGATTAAAACACTTGTTTATACATGGGTGATTTTGATGTGGGTTCGCCTCCGTGAAGTGCATTATTTTTATTCATGTATGAGCAAGATGAGGTTCATTGATTTAATGTGGGCTTGCCTCCGCAAGGTGCATTAAATTGAATGGTTCCTATGCGTTTAAAATGGTTGGACTTAATTAGGCGTCCAAACGGTTTTGGGCCTAGGCAAAAGATGAGATTAAACATGCTTTGGAAATTAGATGTATATGAAGGTTATATAATTTAGTGGGAGTATTTTGTTTGAAAAATACATTATTTATTTCTTTAATGAAAACTAGTACTTATTAAATTTTGGAAATTTTGCATATTTGTAGACAATGACTACTAACACTCAATCAATTTCGTTGCGATCGATCCTTGAGATGGATAAGCTCCAAGAAAATGGTACGAACTTTATGGATTGGATCCGTAGCCTAAGAATTGTTCTTAGGCAAGAAGATAAGTTGTACATTCTCGATGGGCCTCTTCCTGCTGAACCAGAACCTACTGCCCCTAGGGCAGAAAGAGACAATTACAAGAAACATCGTAATGATTCTAGAGATGTAAGCTGTCTCATGCTTGCTACTATGTGCTCAAAACTCCAACAAAATTTGGAACATTTGGAAGCCTATGAGATAGGCGTGGAGTTAAGATCCATGTTTCAAGAACAAGCTAGGCAAGAGAGGTACAAGACCATTGTTGCATTCACTACTTGCAAAATGAATGAAGGGCAACAAGTGAGTCCTCACATGCTAAAAATGAAAGGTTATGTAGAGCACCTTGAGAAACTTGGCTATCCAATCCCATTGGAGCTAGCCACGGATCTCATTCTTAATTCATTGCCTAAAAGTTATAATCAGTTTGTGATGAATTATAACATGCATGGAATGGATAAGAACCTCTCCGAGTTGCATGAGATGCTTAAAACTGCGGAGATGAAGATTGCGGAGAAAGGTTCTCCCGTGCTCTTAGTTCATGATGGGAAGAAGGCTGGTGCCAAAGGAAAGTGTAAGAAAGTTGTCAAACCCAAGATAAGCAAGGCAAGTGTTGCCAAGGCTTCTGAGGCAAAACCCGATTCACAAAAGGATGCAATCTGTTTCCATTGTCAAGAGATTGGTCATTGGAAACGTAATTGCAAGGCTTTCTTGGAAGAGCAAAAGAAGAAGAAGGGCAGCAAGGCTGCGTCGACTTCAGGTATCTATATGATAGATATTCTCCTTTCTACCACTGATTCTTGGGTATTGGATACCGGATGTGGTTCTCACATTTGTTTAAATGTGCAGGGACTAAAGAATAGGAGACTACTTAAAGAGGGTGAAGTAGACCTACGCGTGGGGAATGGAGCAAGAGTTGCTGCATTAGCCGTAGGGACTTATGAAGTCACTTTACCTTCCGGATTAATTCTTGTTTTGAACAATTTTTATTATGTTCCGGATTTAAGTAGAAATATTATTTCAATTTCTTGTTTGGATAATGAAGGTTTTAAGTTTCTTATTGAGAATAAGAAATTTTCTATTTATTTAAATGATGTGCTTTATGGTATTGTTAATTCATTTAATGACATTTATATCTTGGATGTCAAGAATGAAAATAATGACAATGTCTATCATGTAAATAAGAAATCTAAACCTAATGATGTAAATCATACTTATTTGTGGCATTACCGTCTTGGTCATATTAATGAGAAGCGTATCTCAAAACTCCATGGGGACGGACTTTTGGGTTCATGTGACCTCGAGTCATATGATACTTGTGAGTCGTGTCTTCTTGGAAAAATGACTAAGACACCTTTCACCAAGCTAGGTGAAAGGGCAAGTGACTTATTGGGATTGATACATTCCGATGTATGCGGACCATTAAGTAGCAATGCTAGGGGAGGATTTCAATACTTCATAACCTTCACTGATGATTATAGTAGATTTGGGTATGTTTACCTAATGAAACATAAGAGTGAAGCATTTGAGATATTTAGAATATTTCAAAATGAAGTAGAAAAACAACTTGGCAAAAGTATTAAGGCACTTCGATTAGATCGAGGTGGAGAATACTTGAGCCAAGAATTTGATGATCATCTAAAGAATTGTGGAATAGTTTCACAATTGACTCCACCAGGAACACCACAATGGAATGGTGTGTCTGAAAGGAGAAATCGGACTTTGTTAGACATGGTTCGATCAATGATGAGTCAAGTTGATCTTCCAATATTCTTTTGGGGTTACGCTCTAGAAACCGCTGCTTTCACACTTAATCGTGTTCCAACTAAATCGGTTCAAAAGACTCCATATGAGATGTGGAGCGGAAAGAAAACTTGTTTATCTTTCATGAAGATTTGGGGTTGCGAAGCCTTTGTCAAAAGACTTATCTCTGACAAACTTGCACACAAATCTGACAAATGTATTTTCGTGGGATATCGAAAGAAAACTAGAGGATATTACTTTTACAACCGTGAGGACAACAAAGTTTTTGTTGCCCGAACTGGTGTCTTTCTAGAGAAAGAGTTTCTCTCCAAAGAAATCAGTGGGAGTAAAATAAATCTTGAAGAAATTCGAGACCCAGAAAATATAATTGAACCAATAGTGGAACAAGAACAAGAACCATAAGGAGTTGTGGAACCTGTTCAAAATACACAAGCATCTCGCAGATCTAGTAGGTTACGATCCGAGCCCGAGAGATATGGATTTCTCGTAACGGATAGTAATGAGGTAGAAATCATTGAGAATGATGAACCGTCAACCTACCAAGAGGCGATGTCTTCTCCTGATTCGGACAAGTGGCTTGGAGCCATGGAATCCGAATTGCAATCCATGCAAGACAATCAAGTTTGGAATTTGATTGATGCGCCCGAAGGTGTAAAAACCATAGGATGCAAATGGGTCTTCAAGAAAAAGACTGACATGGATGGGAAGGTGCATACTTACAAAGCTAGACTTGTAGCGAAGGGCTATAGGCAAGTTCATGGTATTGACTATGAAATATGGCAAATGGATGTCAAAACCGCTTTCCTAAATGGAAAACTGCAAGAGGATGTGTATATGAAACAACCAGAAGGTTTTGAACAGAATTCTAAGGTATGCAAATTGCAGAGATCCATCTATGGATTGAAGCAAGCTTCTAGGAGTTGGAATCTCCGTTTTGATGAATCGGTCAAAGAATTTGGTTTCATCAAGAACGAAGATGAACCTTGTGTATACAAGAAGATTAGTGGGAGCATAGTGCTATTCCTTGTTTTATACGTGGATGACATATTACTCATTGGAAACGACATTCTTACACTTCAGTCTGTGAAGACTTGGTTAGGAAAGTGCTTTGCAATGAAAGATATGGGCGAAGCCGCATATATACTTGGCATTAAGATCTATAGAGATAGATCAAGGAGGCTACTTGGTTTAAGCCAAAGTACATACATTGACAAGGTCATTAGAAGATTCCGTATGGAAAATTCTAAGAGAGGCACCTTGCCGGTGTTACAAGGAGTTTCTCTAAGCAAGACTCAATGTCCTAAGACAAACGATGAGCGTGAGAAAATGAATGATGTTCCATATGCTTCGGCAATTGGGTCCATCATGTATGCCATGATTTGTACTAGGCCGGATGTATCTTATGCTTTGAGCATGACAAGTAGATACCAATCCGACCCTGGCGAAAATCACTGGATAGCTGTAAAAGCGATTCTTAAGTACTTGAGAAGAACTAAAGACTCGTTTTTGGTCTATGGAGGAATGGAAGATGATCTCGTTGTAAATGCTTACACAGATGCAAGCTTCCAAACCGATAAAGATGATAGCCTATCGTAATCGGGTTTTGTATTTATGTTAAATGGTGGAGCTGTAAGCTGGAAGAGTTCCAAGCAAAGTACAACTGCTGATTCTACAACAGAAGCTGAGTATATTGCTGCATCATATGCTGCAAAAGAAGCTGTTTGGATTAAGAAGTTCATCACTAAACTTGAAGTGGTTCCTAGTATTGCTAATCCAAAAGACCTTTATTGCGATAATAATGGTGCTATTGCACAAGCAAAGGAACCAAGAGCACATCAGAAATCCAAACACATACTTAGGCGTTTTCATATCATTCGAGAGATCGCTGATAGGGAAGACGTAAATATATGCAGAGTACCTACTGATGACAATGTTGCGGACCCGCTAACAAAGGGACTTCCACAAGCTATACATGATGGTAATGTTAGGTCCATTGGTATTAGATACATGGGAGATTGGGCCTAGGGCAAGTGGGAGATTGTTGGTAGTGTTGCCCTAGGCACGTTTGATAAACGTTGTAATTGTTATCATTTATTTCATATCAATAAAGAGATGTTTTGATTATTATTGTTGTTCATGTTTACTGATAATAATCTCCTTCCCTAGTACTTTTTAAGCACTAGTATAAAGGCTAAATGATCATGGGATGATCATGTTAGATTTATAGGTACTTGTTTGGAACAAGGTACTGGACATGACCCGCTGTATGAGATTTGTGTCATGGTCTATGTCGAACATATATCTCATATTAGTTATGTCATTTGAATCCTTAGACATGAAGTTATTATAGTCTTCCACTTGATGAACATTATGTTTGACATATTCAAATGCTACCTTTAACCGGGTAGTTATAAAGGGTATGATTGGCATAATCGGATTCACGTAGGGAAGAATAATAAGCTAAATGGATTTGTCCCTCTTCGGAGAGATGTCAAGCTTGGGCATCTCGTAGGAATGATGTTGATGAAAATGTTCGGCCGGACTCAAATGAATTGATTAGATCAATGTCATTTGTATTATCAACATATTCGGAATCGAGAAAGTATTGAACAAAAACAAGTTGACATGTTGACCATGACTTGTGTTCAATGACATCGTGGACAAAAGGATTGTGACATATTCTAAAGGAATGCGAACTTGTATCTAGTTATACTATTTGGGTAGGTATGACGGTTTGCTAGAACCTAATCATATCTTATGGTTTCATGTTTGAACCCATTGCCAACTTAGTATAATCCTAGAGGGTCACACACAATAGAACGAATCTTTAAAAGGACTAAATTGGAATTTTTCAGAAATTCTGGCCAGGCGACCGCCCAAAAGGGACCGGGCGACCGCCCAAAGTTAGGCGACCGCACAGCCTTCTTTGGGCGGCCGCACAGTGCTGTCGGCAGAAACTTTCCTAATTCGATTAGGAGAAGTTTTTGACACAAGTTTCCTATTTGGAATAGGTCTTGCTTGTGTATAAAAGGGGATTTCGGCCAGAACTTCAGAGATAGCCTTGTGTGAGTCTCCAAAGAGTTTGAGAGAGGTTTTATTTTGTTCTAAGACATCTTGGATTGAAGAATAAAATAATACACAAATAAAAAATTCCATATAGTCATATTAAATTGTGAAAGTGTGTTTCATAATTTTTGGTCTAGCAACCAAGATCAAGAAGCTCCTTGATATTCGTTCATGGTGTGGATACCGCTAGAGGGTGAAGCTCATCATCTTCAAAGTTCGTGTTCTTACTTTCATTGTGATCAAGCTTCAAATCTCCACCAAAGAACAAAGCTTAAATTCAAAGTCATCAAGGGTTAGTTTTTTTTCCTCTATTCATATTGTTGTATTTGATTTAATCATATGAACGGATCTATGGGCTTTTGGGTTTCATAAAATTTTAAATGCTATATTCCGCTGCGCATGTTACATCGAAACCCAACAATATTAATGGCAAGATGAATTTAGAATACTAACCGTTGTAGAGCGTTTAAATTTTTCGGATCTTCAAATCTTCAAGTCTTCAAGCTTTAGATTTGATCTCCTCGTTCATCAAGTTCATCAGATCACGATTACAGGAACACGAACTTGAGATGCTAAAGTAAGCATCCTCTATGTGTATCCACACGCGGATGAATATCCAGAACCATTCTAGATCTGGGTTGCTAGACCCATTAGAAAACTCTTTTCTAATCTTCAAAGGCTATATGAATTTTGTGCGTTCTTGATCTTTGATTCACAATCTTGGATCAAGAATTATGTTTCTCAAACATACTAGGTTGCATTAGTTTAATGGCTGATTAAAGATGTACTTATAGTCCTTAGTCATTAACCCTTAATGACCTAGAAGACCTAAATCCCGTCAACAATTATACTGCACAAAATCTGGCTTCAGGGGTTCTGGGAAGGTCGTGCTCACAAAGTGGCACGGCCGTGCCAATGGTGCCGACCAAAAACTCCCTTGGCGCATTATGGCACAGTCGAGCTTGTCATCTGGCACGGTCGTGCGCACAGAACGGCACGGTCGTGCCAGTTGGGCCGAACCTGCCAGATTTTCAGCTTTTTCCAATTTTAGCCTTTTGATCAATTCGTGTGACCCTATAGGATTATATTAAGTTGGCAATGAGTACAACCAAGGTCAAACCCATAAGTCATGAGCGGACTCTAGCAAGCCATCATGACTACCCAATTAATATAACTTAACGACGTTCGTTCATCCTTATAGAACATATGACAATTCCTTTTGTCACGCGATATCATATTAGACATAAGTCATAGTCCACGTCAACTTATGTTGTCCAATGCTTTCTCGATCCCGAGTAGATTGATATGAGCAAATGACATTGAACAGTTCAATTCATTTGGGTATGACCGTACACTATCATCAATCTCACTCATCGAGTGGCCAAGCAGATATCTCTCTTGAGAGAGGGACAAATCTCATCTTGACTTATCATTCTTCCCTACATGAATCTGATTATGCCAATCGTAGCCTTTATAACCACCCGGTTAGGGGGTAGCGTTTGAGTACGTTAAACATAATGTTCATCATGTGGAAGACTATGATAATCTCAGGTCTAAGGATAAATGATAGAACTATTATGAGATTTAATTATGACATCTGACCATGACATAAATCTCATAGTTGGGTCATGTCCAGTACGTATTCACCAACAAGTACCCATAAGCTTAATTTGTATCATATACACATAATCATCATATGATCATCAATTAAACTTATTAAAATTATCTTTCAACACCCCTGCCCTCTTTTACCTCCCCACCCCTCACCCACCCACCCCTCACCCTACCCACCCACACCAATTTTTTTTACTCTTATTAAAATTATTTTCTAACAACTCCCACATTCGCGCTCCCTACCCCCATCACCCACCCCACCCCACCCCCCACCCAAAAAAAAAAAAACTTTTTTACTCATATTAAAATTGTTTTTGAACACCTCCCCCACCCCCACCACCCAACCACCCCCACCTACCCCACCCACCCCCTACCCCACCCACCCACCACCCCCCACCCCAACCCAAAATCCCCACCGACATTCAAATTTTTTATCATAATAATTCTTTTCCTCATATTAAATTTGAGGCTTTGACCAATAAGTCTCTAGGCCAAATAAAAACTACCAATAAGGACAAACATTTTGAAAACCTACCAAAAAGTCCTTGGCCCTTTTCCTGGACCAGAATGCCCTTCACCCACCCAGCCCCAACGTCTTTTTCTCCCTCTCTTTTTCTCTTCCTGTTTCTCTCTCTCTTTTTTTTCCACCTAAAATTTTAAAATGACATATCTTAAAATCTATAAACTGAAAAAATGATCTGAAACTATTGTTTTAATCGTGTCGGCAATACGAATCAAACAAGTACACTCAACACATAATTCAAATTTTATAAATAAAAAAAATAATTTTTCACTTGTAAAAATTTGAAAAAAAAAATATTTTTAATTTCTCAATTAATTTCACAATTTTAAAAAATAAAATTTTCACTTTTCACTTGTAAAATCATTTTTCAACTAATTTTTCAGTTGTGTGATTTCACAGTTGTGTCATTTTTTCATTTTTTGTTTTTAAAAACTGATAAATTCATCTCTCAATTTTTCACAATCATTATAATAACTGAGACATGCATTTCACAGTTGTTTACACATGAATTTGAATATAATAAATGAGATATTCATTTAACAGTTATTCATAATTGAATAAAAACTGATAAAATCACCTCTCATTTTTCCCAATTGATGACTCAATTTACCGGTTTAATTATATAATAAATAAGACATTCATTTCTCAGTTATTCACATATGAATTTGAGTACAAGAACTGGTACATTCATTTCTCAGTTATTCACACACGAGTTTAATATAAGAACTGATAAATTTATTTCTCAGTTGTTAACACATGAGTTGAGTGTAACAACTAAGAAATTCATCGCACAGTTTTTATAAAGGAAACTCATTTTCAGAACTATGTGTTGTCAAATGATCTTTAAACAATTGTGAAATAAATTTATCTCATTTTTTTTTTATTAAAAATGAGTAATTGTTCAATTGTGAAGAATTAATACTCCTAACCCAAAAAAAAAAAAAAAAAAAAAAAAACAACAACAAATGTGAGGTTGTAGTGTTAAATATATAATAGTCTACTAATGGAACAAGTAAGAAGCTTAGCATAGTGGTTAAGAGTCTTAGCCAATACCAAGAGGTCTTGGGTTCAAACCCTCCCAAGAGCAAATAATTTTTATTTATAATACTTGGGGTTGCAGATGGTTGTGGCGGCAGGGGTCGGAGGTCCGGCGAGACGGCGGTTGGGGTTGCAGATGGTTGTGGCGGCAGGGGTCAGAGGTCCGGCGAGACGGCGGTTGGCCGGAGGCCTGGCGGTGGCGGACCGGTAGCCGGTGGCGGCTCGCCGGTGGTGGTGGTCGGCGGCGGGCGGTGGTGGTCAAGTGTAAAGGTGGCAGTCAAAATGGTCAAAGGTTAGAGGTGTTGGAGGATTTAATTTGGGTTGAGGGTATTTTTGCCATTTAAAGGGTACGAGGGATTTATTGGTAAAATTGATTTGAACCTAAGGACCCTAAGGTAGAATTTGAAATGTTGTGTTTTTATTGGTAAATACCACATTCCCCTATGGACTTATTGGTAAAAATCCCATTAAATTATTATTTTTTTTCATATGAATTATTTTCCAGAAAACATTTTCCGTAGATTTACCAAACAACCAAAAACATGTTTATGTCATTTTCCGGAAAACATTTTTCATTTTCCGGAAAACATTTTACAGGAAATCATTTTCCAGAAATTGTTTTACGCGAAACAAACGGAGCTTAGATAATCAATTCTCTCTGCGCCTAAATTGTAATGAATCGTCTGAATAGTATAAAGGAAGAAAAGAAACTTGCTGGAAAAGTGGAAAAGTCAAAGAGTCAAATTTGGAAAAGTCAAATGCTCTGTCACCGGCTTGAAAACGGAGATCATTTTGCAAGTTCAAGAATTAAAGTGCTTCCAACATCATGCAAAAATCAATTCTCCACGAGATCTCAACTCATAATGCTTAACATGCACAGACCCAAATCGCCTTTGGGACAGTTCCAGAAAGTGGGAATCTCGGTTAGTTTGCCTAAAATTAAATTGATGCTATGTTTAGGACAAAAGTCGCAGCGATCCCAAACAGAATGAGATTCTTGAAGAGTCCAAGCAAATCTCGAGAGAGTATAAATCGAAAGCTTGAAAGAGTATCGAAAACCTCCCAAAACTAAAGAATAAAAAAGTGGCGAAAAAATACTAAGCTTAAAGGTGCTAAACAAAAGAATATGTTTACAAAGATCGTCAACTAGTGGAGAAAATGTTAACGCAAGGAAGTTATTGTTGGGTTTTGCACTATGATGCGCAGCGGAATAAACCC
Source organism: Campanula takesimana (assembly GCA_026119855.1). Lineage (NCBI taxonomy): Eukaryota > Viridiplantae > Streptophyta > Magnoliopsida > Asterales > Campanulaceae > Campanula > Campanula takesimana. The sequence continues at coordinate 125,167 of JAOWBW010000866.1, forward strand.
AAAAGCCTAGATCCGTTCAAGATGATTAAATTAATACGAAGTTGAATTTAGAATACTAACCGTGATGATGCTTTAAAATTTTCGGATCTTGAATCTTTGTTCTTCGCGCTCTTGAATCACGATCGCATGAACACGCCTTGAATCGATGAATCACGAACTTGGAGGAGTTGAGATCAACGCCCTCAATGTGTATCCACGCACGAACGAATATCAAGAACACTTCTTAATCTGGACTGCTAGATCCAAAGTGGCTATATGAAAACTAGGGTTCTTGTTCTTGAGGAAGAAGAAGACTAGTTTTTCTCTCTTGGAGGCTTTTAATATTGATTACAATAATCACTTATGACCTAGGGTTTTAAGAGGGTATTTATACTTTTAAAACCCAACTAGTTTAGGTTTAAAAGTCTAATTCCCATCAAAACTCGGAGTCAAAATTAAAATCCCGTCAAGCAATAGGTCCGGCCGGGTAGCACTAAAGGTCCGACCGAGTGTGGACTAAAGTCCGCCCGGATCTTGCCTTGGGTCTGGCCCGGTCAGTCCCTTGGTCCGCCAGGGTCCTATTCATGTTCCGGATTTCCTCTTAAAATCTAATTTTAAAACTTTTCCATTTTAGTCCTTTTCGAATTCGTTCTTTTGTGTGTGACCCCATAGGATTATATTAAGTTGGCAATGTGATCAAAACCATTTGATAACATAAATCATGAGCGGACTCTAGCAAGCCATCATGACTACCCAATTAATATAACTTTGTCAAAGTTCGTGAATCCTATTATAGATAATATCACAATCCCTTTGTCCACGATGTCATTGAGCGTAAGCCATAGTCAATGGTCAACTTACAATGCCCAATACTTTTCTCGATTTCAAATAGTTGATAATACAAATGACATTGATCGTATTAATCCATTTGAGCATGGTCATACATTTCATCAATACTATTCATCGAGGGGCCCAAGTTTGACACCTCTCACGAAGAGGGACAAATTCCATCTTGACTTATTACACTTCCCTACATAGCTTCGATCATGCCAATCATATCCTTTATAATTACTTGGATAAGAGTAACGTTTGACTATGTCAAACATGATCTCCATTATGTGGAAGACCGTAATAATCTCAGGTCTAAGGATTCAATGATATAACTATTTTAGAGGTTTAATTATGACATCATGACCATGACATAAACCTCATAGTTGGGTCATGTCCAGTATGTATTCACCAACACACACCCATAAGTTTAACTTGTATCACATACACATGATCATCGAATTAAACTTATACTAGTTCTTCATAAGTACTAGGACAAAGATAATTATAACAAAACATGTAATAACAACAATAATAATCTAAAACATCTTTTTATATAAATGAAAAGTGATAACAAACATTGTCAAACAACGTGCCAATGACTTGCCTAGGGCATATACACCAACAATCTCCCACTTGCACTAGGCCCAATCACTAATGTATCTAATACCCATGAACCTAACATGACCATCATGTTTAGCTTGCGGAAGTCCCTTTGTTAGTGGATCAGCTATATTATCATCCGTTGGTACTCTACATATCTTCACGTCTTCCCTCTCTACGATTTCTCGAATGAGATGAAAACGCCTAAGTAAGTGTTTGGATCTTTGATGTGCTCTTGGTTCCTTTGCTTGAGCAATATCACCATTATTGTTACAATAAAGGTCTATTGGATTAGCAATGCTAGGAACCACCTCTAATTCAGTTATGAATTTCTTGATCTAAACAGCCTATTTAGCAGCATCTGATGCAGCTAAATACTCAGCTTCCGTTGTAGAATCGGCTATTGTACTCTGCTTAGAACTCTTTTAGCTTACAGCACCACCGTTTAGCATAAACACAAAACCAGATTGCGATCTATAGACATCCTTATCGGTTTGGATGCTTGCATCTGTATAACCCCTTACAACAAGATCATCTTCCAAACCTCCATAAATCAAGAACGAGTCTTTAGTCCTTCTCAAGTACATAAGAATTGTCTTGACTGCTATCCAGTGACTCTCACCAGGATCTGACTGGTATCTGCTCGTCATGCTCAAAGCATAAGAGACATCCGGTCTAGTAAATATCATGGCATACATAATGGATCCAATTGCCGAAGCATATGGGATCCCATTCACGCGCTCCCTCTCATCAGTTGTCTTAGGATACTGAGTCTTGCTAAGACTTTTACCATGTAACACTGGAAGGTTACCTCTCTTAGAGTTCTCCATACAGAATCTTTTAAGAACCTTGTCAATGTATGTACTTTGACTTAAACCAATCAGTCTTTTAGACCTATCAAGATAGATCTTAATTTTAAGGATGTATGCGGCTTCACCCATATCTTTCCTTGAAAAGCATTTTCCTAACCAAGTCTTTACATACTGAAGTGTAGGAACATCGTTTCCAATGATCAATATGTCATCGACATATAGCACTAGAAATAGTACTACGCTCCCACTAATTTTCTTGTATACACAAGGTTCATCTTCATTCTTGATGAAGCCAAACTCTTTGACCAATTCATCAAATCGAAGATTCTAACTCCTTGAGGCTTGCTTCAATCCTAGATGGATTTCTGCAACTTGCATACCTTATTAGAATTTTCTGGATTTACAAAACCTTCATGTTGTGTCATATACACATCCTCAAGTAGATTCTCGTTAAGGAACGCTGTTTTGACATCCATTTTCCATATCTCATAGTCAAAATATGCAGCTATGGCAATTAAAATTCTTATAGACTTGATCATTGCTACGGGTGATAAGGTTTCATCATAGTTAATACCATGAATCTGTTTATAACCTTTCGCTACAAGCCTAGCTTTATAAGTATGCACCTTTCCATCCATGTCAGTTTTCTTTTTGAAAACCCATTAGTTAAGACTTGATCTGGACTGCTAGATCCAAAATGGCTATATGAAAACTAGGGTTCTTGTTCTTGAGGAAGAATAAGACTAGTTTTTCTCTCTTGGAGGCTTTCAATATTGATTACAATAATCACTTATGGCCTAGGGTTTTAAGAGGGGTATTTATACTTTTAAAACCCAACAAGTTTAGGTTTAAAAGTCTAATTCCCGTCAAAACTCGGAGTCAGAATCGAAATCCCGTCAAGCAATAGGTCCGGCCGGGTAGCACTAAGGGTCCGATCGAGTGTGGACTAAGGTCCACCCAGATCTTGCCTTTGTTGGGTTTCGTAGTAACATGCGCAGTGGAATTAAGCATTTAAAATTTTCATGAAACCCAAAGCCGTAGATTCGTTCATATGATTATATCAAATACATACAATATGAATACTAGAATACTAACCCTTGATGACTTTGAATTTAGCCTTTGATCTTGGTGGAGAATTCGAAGCTTGATCACGAACAAGTAAGAACACGAACTTTGAAGATGATGAGCTTTAGCCTCTAGCGGTATCCACACCTCGAACGAATATCAAGAGCACTTGATCTTGGTTTCTAGACCAAAATTATGAAACACACTTTCACAATTATATTGAACTATATGGAATTATGAATTCTTGAACTAGGATTCCAAATCTCTAAACAAGAATATTTTTCTCTCAATGAACTAGGTTAATTAACCTTAATGGCTGGTGAAAAAGACCTTATATAGGTCCTAGTCCTTAACCCTTAAGGACCTAGGATTCCTAACCTTAAAACTGGCACGGTCGTGCCCTAAAACTGGCACGGCCGTGCCACTAGGGTCGAGCCTGGCCTCCGAAATCTGATTATTGGCACGGTCGTGCTCTATAATCGGCACGGCCGTGCCTAGCACGGTCGTGCGTTATAACCAGCACGGTCGTGCCATCAGGTTCGAGCCATGCTTCCCTTATGCCGATAATTGGCACGGTCGTGCCCTATAAGCGGCACGGTCGTGCCCGACCAGAAAAGCTCAAATCTTCATAATTCCAATTCAGTCCTTTGGGATTCGTTCTATTTGTGGTGACTCTCTAGGATTACACTATGTTGGCAATGAGTCCAAACATGAATCCATAAGATATGATTAGGTTCTAGCAAACCGTCATACCTACCCAAATAATGTAACTAGATACAAGTTCGCATTCCTTTTAGAATATGTCATAATCCTTTTGTCCTCGATGTCATTGAACACAAGTCATGGTCAACAAGTCAACTTGTCTTTGTTCAATACTTTCTCGATTCCGAATATGTTGATAATCCAAATGACATTGATCCAATCAATTCATTTGAGTTCGGCCGAACATTTTCATCAACATCATTCCTACGAGAAGCCCAAGCTTGACATTTCTCCGAAGAGGGACAAATCCATCACAGCTTATTATTCTTCCCTACATGAATCCGATTATGCCAATCATACCCTTTATAACTACCCGATTAAAGGTAGCGTTTGAATATGTCAAACATAATGTTCATCAAGTGGAAGACTATAATAACTTCATGTCTAAGGATTCAAATGACATAACTAATATGAGATACATATATGACATTGACCATGATATAGATCTCATAAAGCTGGTCATGTCCAGTACCAAACAAGTACCCATAAATCTAACATGATCATCCCATGATCATTTATAGCCTTTATACTAATACCAAACAAGTACTAGAGACGGAGATTATTATAAGTAAACATGAACAACAATAATAATCAAAACATTTCTTTATTAATATGAATAAATGATAACAATTACAACGTTTATTAAACGTGCCTAGGGCACCAACACCAACAGCCTTGGGTCCGGCCGGGTCAGTCCCTTGGTCCGCCCAGGTCCTATTCTTGTTCCAGATTTCCTATTAAAATCCAATTTTAAGACTTTTCCATTTTAGCCCTTTTCGAATTCGTTCTTTTGTGTGTGACCCCATAGGATTGTATTAAGTTGGAAATGTGATCAAAACCATTTGATAACATAAATCATAAGCGGACTCTAGCAAGCTATCATAACTACCCAATTAATATAACTTTGTAAAGTTCATGAATCCTATTATAGATAATATCACAATCCCTTTGTCTACGATGTCATTGAGCGTAAGCCATGATCAATGGTCAACTTACAATGCCCAATACTTTTCTCGATTCCAAATAGTTGATAATACAAATGACATTTATCGTATCAATCCATTTGAGAATGGCCATGCATTTCATCAATACTATTCATCGAGGGGCCCAAGCTTGACACCTCTCACGAAGAGGGACAAATTTCATCTTGACTTATTACATTTCCCTACATAGCTTCGATCATGCCAATCATATCCTTTATAATTACTTGGTAAAGAGTAACGTTCGAATATGTCAAATATGATCTCCACTATGTGGAAGATCGTAATAATTTCAGGTCTAAGGATTCAATGGTATAACTATTTTAGAGGTTTAATTATGACATCATGACCATGACATAAACCTCATAGTTGGGTCATGTCCAGTATGTGTTCACCAACATACACCCATAAGTTTAATTTGTATCCCATACACATGATCATCGAATTAAACTTATACTTGTTCTTCATAAGTACTAGGGACGGAGATTATTATAACAAAACATGTAACAACAAATAATAATCTAAAACATCTCTTTATATAAATGAAAAGTGATAACAAACATTGTCAAACAACGTGACAATGACTTGCCTATATACACCAACAGTTATATGAATTACTAAGCAAATAACTCCTCAACTCGCTCATAAATAATCGAGCTAAGGTGTGGGGGGCTTCTGATGTGCACACACAGAAATGGCCATGTAATTATCTTGAGCCCAAGAGGGCAAAATGGTCATTACAAGAGTAGGTTTAAGGCACATCTTCCATTATAAATAGAAGACTCTCTCTACTCCCCAAACCCTAAATTTCGTTTTATATTGAGTTATATATTATTGAGAGAGATACTGATTCTCACTCCCGAGGGTTTTGGGGAGAACCACCTCCTACAACTCACGGTGCCTTGTTTTGTAGGTTACTACCAGAGATTCAACCCAAAGGACTAATACACCCCTCGTATAGCTTTGGTACCCTCGTATGTGAAATTTTTGGTAGCATCAGAACATTTGCTGAGAGCATGAGATGAGTCATCAAATTACCTTTTAAACCATTTACACCTCCTACTATAATTTAGCGTCTCTTCAACTAAGCATAAAGATGGTCCCACAACTCTAGCATTCATATCCGTCTCACTTTTCCTTCATTTTTTTAATCAATTAACTTGATTATAATTACACCATTTCCTTGCTTGATTATAATTACTCCATTTCCTTGCAGTATCTTGAAATGCGCAGATGTCCTTCCAAGAGAAACTTGGACACTGCCTCACATTAGCATTCAAAAAATCTACACGAAAATTTTTTGACTTTTAGCACACTAATAATTAGCGCATCTGGATTAGCAATACGCCAACCGAGCCTCCAAATATTGTAGGAATCATCAACGTTGAATACATGAATACAAAGTATAAAACACAAAAGGCTCTCAACAAACTGGAGAGAATACAGGCTCTCAACAAATGGAGATAATTTAACGGGTCTCAACAAAAGGAGGGAAGACATGAAACAAAGAAGGATTAGTAACATAAATTCCGATTGCATTGAAAATGTTAGATCATAATAGAAACTGAATTTGTAAAACCTAAAAATAAATTTGAAAAATTAAATCCCTAATTTCACAATTACAAACTGAGAAATTGACAACTAATAAAGGTGAAATAAGGGATGAATCAAAACAAAACAAAAGAAACAAAAAAAAGCAAGGGAAGAAGAATAAGATGAAGATCGTTAGAAGGAAAAGATGGAATATGACAGAGACAGGGCCGGCCCTGTGGGTAAGCGAGGGAAACGGTTGTTTAGAGCCTGTGGGTAAGCTAAGGGGTAAGCGAAGGTAGTCCTAATAATTAGATATTACATAATAATTATTGATATTAATTCATACAAAAAGTGTACTCAGAGATAATGATGGCCAACACTCAATCAGCATACTATTCAAATCAATCGGGAACATTCTCACATTAACAGTTTACATAAAAAAAAAAATACTCCCTCCGTCCCCTTTGATGCTTCACCTATTACCCAAATGGGTGTCCCGTTAAAAGCTTCACCATTTTTTAAAATGGTAAAAAATGTGGGCTCCACTTATCAACCCCACTCACTTCTTCATCTCACATACTTAAATTGTGGGTTCCACTTGTCATACCCACTAACTTTTCCATCTCACACATTTAAATTGTAAGCCCCACTTGTCATACATACTAACTTCTTCCCTCTCACAACCCTTCTAACACTCATCACTTTTCTTAATTTGTGTGCCCTCACCAAAATGGTGAAGTTTCAAATGGGAGGGAGGGAGTATTGAATTATCAAAAATAATGAATTATGCTCCCTTCCAAACAAATGTCAATTGAAGGAACTTTCTCACACCTACTACTTTACACATGAATAGACAACCCCTATCAGTTCTAGAAAAATACTTGGTGGGTTCTGAGGAAATACTGTTCACCTGAAAGTTTAAACTGACTCCATTACACAATAAAATATTATTATTTTCAGCTGAGAAATGAAGAAAAATGGATTAAAATGTTAAAGAAAGAGTTAAATCACATTACTAAAAAATTAATCAAAGCTATATACTATAGGAAAAAGGATGTACAGAGAGAAGACACTGATGAGGGGATATTTCAACTCCTTATTTAGATCTTGGGTCAGTTCCAATGAGGTGATTGTTTATACATGCCATCCTGTGATGATGATGTTCCATAATTTAAGTCGAGGTTGTGTAGTTGTTCTATAAGCTGGGAGCGTCGTTCCTTGAAAAAATCGAGACGAGTTGTTAACTCTACCAAAGTGGATGATGCTGCTGATTGATGTCTTGAGTAATCAATTACCTACAACACATAGCTCCGTTAGAACCAAAAAAACTGACAAAATAAGAAGAGGAATGAACGTCCATGAAGAAAAGTATCAGACTTGGGAAAGAGGACGGAGATTGTTATGAACTCAAAATTGTATCCTGTCAAAATACAAAGTATGCGTGTTCCTTTTTGGCTCGTCCCATTGAAGTGTAACATTTGCTTCCAGTGAAAGCGTTTTTAAAACAAATTGATAAAACTATCCATAATTGGACTCTAGTTTGAATTTCATTGTTTCCAGGGGCAAAATTTTAGAGAATTTATCAATTTTCTATTAGCCGAATATTGTGATGTCAATCACAATATTTCGGATCCCATGTTTATAGCCTAGGATTGTATATTTGCATATATCAATATCTTCCTAGAATAGAGTCCAATATTTCCTATATTAGTTTAGGTCTTTGTATAGCTCTATATATTCTGTGTATAATTTCTGAATCAATCAAGGAAACAATTTTCCCCAAAACTATTTCTTGTTCTTGCCGTATGCAGTCTAAGATGGTATCAGAGCCACCGATCTATGGTGGCCTGACTTCCGCTGCTTCTACATGGGACACGTGCAGGCCCAACGGCCCACGATTCTGCTCCGCGCCACCCGATTAACAAGTCCACGTTGTAAGCCTTGGCAAAGCCCGGCTACACGTGAAGGGGCGTGTAAGAGACAATTATCCCACATCTTCTAAAGAGAGAAACATGGACCGGTATATAGACTTGAGGAGTTACTCCCCTTATCACCAATTGGTTTTAAGGTGGAACCTCTAATATAGTCCATTGCCGGCCCAGTCCAGCCCATGCTAACACTCGGGCCTCTCGCTTCTTCTTACCCCATCTCTAATTCCGTTCCAGCTATCCTCTTTTGAACAGAACATCCCTGCAGATTTCCAGCTTGCGTCCGGCAGTCCCTCCACTTCGGACAGTTCCACTCACTCCCCTGCCAGTTCCAAATCTGCAGCAACTACCCCCTCTAGTTCGGCTGCTGACCATTCTACCTCTACAACAGGTTCCACATCGACACCTCCTCTTCGCTACAAGAATTTGTCTGAATTATACGTTGCTACATCTCCGCACACTCTGCCTTCTGCACTAGTAGCTATTCATAATGACCCAATGTCATATGAGCCTCGTACCTTTAAACAGGCTTCCAAGTTTCCTCACTGGCATGTGGCGATGCAAGAGGAACTATCTGCACTGCATAAGAATCGAACTTGGTCTCTAGTTCCTCCTCAACCTCAGATGAACGTGGTTGGGTGCCGTTGGATCTTTAAAGTCAAAAGAAAAGCCGATGGTTCTATTGAGCGACACAACGGTTAGTCGCTCAGGGCTTTACTCAACAAGCTGGCCTTGATTATGATGAAACTTTTAGTCCAGTTGTCAAGCCATCCACCATTCGAACCATTTTATCAATTGCTCATTCTCGTTCTTGGGATATTAAGCAACTCGATGTTCGTAATGCTTTTCTCAACGGTATCCTTCATGAAGAGGTATACATGAAGCAACCACCTGGCTTCATTGATCCGTCTCATCCGACCGCAGTGTGTAAACTCCACAAAGCCCTATATGGTTTGAACCAGTCACCAAGAGCATGGTTTCAGCGTCTTCATGAGTTCTTACTACAACATCACTTCTTCAACAGTCGTTCTGATTCGTCGTTGTTCGTAAGACACTCCTCGGGCACCACCACCATCATTCTCATTTACGTAGATGATATTATTGTCACCGGTTCTTTGAGTGAAGCTATCTCCTCCATCATTGATGCTATTTGTGGTACGTTTGATAGCCACCGTCTGGGCGATCTTAGTTTCTTCCTCGGACTTGAGGCATCTCGTGATCCGTCTACCCTTCAGCTGTGTCAGCAACGGTATGCTCTTGATCTTCTTGATCGTTTTAACATGTCTGACTGCAAACCAGCTTCCACGCCATCTGCTCCTCATTCTCGACTGTCTGCTCTAGAAGGCGACCTAGTGCCCGATCCCACTACTTACCGGAGCCTTGTTGGGGGTTTACAATACTTAACCCTTACTCGACCTGATATTGCATTCTCCGTTAACCAGGTGTGTCAATTTATGCACCAGCCTCGGTCTACTCATCTCATTGCGGCTAAACGGATCCTCCGCTTCGTTAAAGGTACATTGTCTCTTGGGCTCACCTTTCACCGCTCTCCACATCTGTCCATATGTGCGTACTCTGATGCTGATTGGGCTAGTGACCCTGATGACAGACGGTCCACTATTGGCTCATGTATATTTGTTGGTCCGAATCTGGTGTCTTGGACAGCAAAGAAGCAGTCTACGGTCTCTCGCTCTAGTAGTGAAGCCGAATATCGCGCCATTGCTACAACTACCACTGAACTACGGTGGTTCTCTTATCTATTTCGGGAACTTCGGCTTCCCTTTTCTTCACCGACATTATTGTGTGATAACATTTCGGCGATTCATATGGCCCGCAATCCGGTTTTTCATGCACGTACTCGCCATATCGAAATTGATTATCACGTTGTTCGGGAATTAGTCACAAAAGGGTTTTTACAACTGCGTTATGTTTCCACCGGTGATCAACTCGCAGATATTTTCACCAAGGGGTTGTCTAAACCAAGTTTTCAAGCTATCTCTGTCAAGCTTCGCCTTCCCTACGGCCGTCTCGCTTGAAGGGGGGTATTAGCCGAATATTGTGATGTCAATCACAATATTTCGGATCCCATGTTTATAGCCTAGGATTGTATATTTGCATATATCAATATCTTCCTAGAATAGAGTCCAATATTTTCAATCAAGGAAACAATTTTCCCCAAAACTATTTCTTGTTCTTGCCGTATGCAGTCTAAGATTTTCAACTCATTTCTGAATGTTGGTGATCGTTCAATTCTTACTCTTCTGGGGACATACTCCCTCCGTCCCACCCGAAATAGGATTTTTGGGTTGGGCACGGGAATTAAGGAAAAGTGTTAGTGGAGTAGGTGCTCTGAGTATAAAAAGTAAAGTAGGAGAGAGAAAGTGGGTTAGAGAATAATGAGTGAAAAGTTGTTGTGAGTGTGAATGTGGGTCCCACTAAATAAAACACTTCTATTTTTGGGTTGTCCTAATTCGAATGGGACATCCAAAATGGAAATTTGTCTTAATTCGAGTGGGATGCAGGGAGTAGGTTGTAAATGAAAACAACGTTAAATTGAGCCATAAAATATGACCAACATAAAGTTGAAAAGACCATGAAAATATCTTCTTCTTTTAGATGCTTTTTGATTTTATAGAGCAAGCAACTACTATTTCAGAATTATCCAAATTACGGATCTAACCTCTACTGTCCGTAACGTGGATGGCATATCAACAGCGCCGTAATCGTCCATGGATATACTAGTGGAGGCCTCATTACTTTTAGTGTCATTCAAGCTTGTTGAGTCAAGAAAATGCTTTTGAGCAGGCTGTCGATTACTGCTGCCAGATGTTAATGGCTGTCCCTTGATATTTCTTGGATCTGTACCAAGTGAGTTCTCTTGCAGTAAGATAAAAGCAAAGATCAACAACAATTACTTAAATGTCAGACTTAGGTAAGAGAGCTAAAAAAATGCAGTAAACGTTGTCTTTCTATGCATCATTAACAAATTTCAATTAGGGGACATTCTGAAAATGTTCACTTTTTAGGCAATTAAATGGCAAACATGCATAAATATCCTTGTTATCCACTTTCTAAACACTCAGTTGCAAGTATAAAGCGGCTAGTGAAAAAAATGGTAAAAGAAAACATTCAGGGACAAAGTTTCTCACAAATAGGACATTCATTTTGGGATAGGAAATTTGAAAATGGACATTCATTAAGGGATGGAAGACGTACTACCAACATTCAAAAAATTATACGGAAAACATAATATTGAAACATACACGACGAGAGGATGTAGTAACTAAACCTTCTGCATAACATTATCTTATAAAGAGAGGAAATGATATATACCTATATTAAGGTATGGAAAGTATAAATAGCACCAAGAGTTACAGTAATATGCTAATCAATACTGTAATATGCTAATCAATCGCAAGAAATAACATTAACTTTGATATAGTTGATGGACTGAAAACAACCAGCTTCTGCAATTATATTTAAGGTGTATATGGAATGTGAAGAATATGTTGATGACTGCTTTAAGGTTGAAGCACTCACCCATGATCTAAGATCACTTCAACATTTACTATTAGTTTCAGTGGGTTTTTTTGTAGTTGAATAGAAATTCAGATCCTTTTTCTGGAGGCTAGGAAATTATTTTTAACTTGGAGTCTTATCCTCTCTACGGACTATTAAGCTCATTTAAGTCATTTTGTTCAGATTCTGCATCATGCCTTCAGGAAACATATTTCCACTTCCCATTCTTTGATTAGTGTTTACTATCTTCGTATCAAAGTCCGGATTTCATGTCACGGGTTCAAGTCATAGAAAAGGCTACCAATGAGAGGACTACCTGGAGCAGAGTGTGAGTCATCCAAAGAAAACTACCACTAGAGTGATAGCTACCTAGAGTGAGAGTTGTCGGGACAACGGATGAGGAGCATGGTGGATTGTCATGATTCTAAATGGGACCCAACCTATGTATGGGATAAAATGGGGTCAACTTGTGGTACAGGACTCGAGATTAAGAAAACATACCTAATGGCATTTCATCAGTAGCGTAGCTTTTGGTGTAATGGTCAAGGATCATAATACCCTCCAGCAATGAAGATTAGAAGCCGGAAAAAAGAGAAGGCTCTTAACATAACATCTGAACCAGTTCTAGACATACCATCTACTATCTTCTTTGATAGATGATAATCTGTCCCAAAAGAAAAAAATTAGCTTATTCCGTTTTAAAGGTCCCAAGTAGACAGTCACATGTCCAGTTTTTAAAAGTTTTCAGAGCCAGTTGGAAATAATACCCCTTTTGATTTAGTTGTGATATGGAGAAAGAAAATGGATTGCACTGATTTGATACCTCTTGAGAATAAAGGAAATGCACAAAAGTTTTTCTTAGAATTCATACGAGTCAACATAGGACATTATTTGAACAACAAAGGGATAATATGCTTCCCCACCAATCCTCAAAGCTGTGATGATTTTGTGTAGACAGAGACATTGACTATACATTACCCTGATGCCAAATGGAAGGCCATAACTTAATGTTGTACAATAGATAACAATGACAAGCCCTCAATCGCACATTATAAGTGTCATGTAGGGAACTATTGGCATTATTATGATATTTCCTCCGTCCGAGAAAGATAGTTGATGAGACCGAGCCTTATATGACCGGATTGAACCCGGTCTAAATCAGTACGACCGAGTCCGCCCGAACCGACCCTGAACCCTGAGGACCGAACCGAATAAGCCCGCAGGAGAACAAGCTCGAGAGACCCGGTTTCCCCGATGACCATGACCGAGATGGCTTTACCTCCTGCTATCCTAAGGGTCCCGTACTGATCTCTGAACCTCCTGTCCCGAGCCCGCGATGCCCAGCTGGCACAAACGTACAATGGACGTTAACTATTCGTACCTGACATACCATAACGGTTGGTGGTGGAACCATGATTCCCTGACAACACGCCACGTTCCTATTCCCTGACTGATCCTGTGAGGGCCTGCCACGTGTTTATCAAGTACCAGGGCAGTTGGTACCTTGGACTTATCCCCCTCATCTGCCCATATAAATACCCCTTTTCGTTCCCATGGGCCAGGTATGTGCTCTATCCTAATCACACACATAAGGTCTTCACTGATCTTTCTTCTTAGGTTTTCCTCAGAGATCTTACTCTCACACCCGAGGGCCTAAGCCGGATTCAAACCCGGCCCTGGTCTTAATGGTGTTCTTGTTTGTGCTGTGGTCAGGAACAGGATGCAATCAAACCGGAGTTCTATCTCCATGACCCCAGATTTCTAGGGCGTCATCAGTGGTTCCATTGCCGGGAATCGAACATCTTCCTAGTGCAATCTTCTAATTTAGTTGATTTTCCACTCTATTTTGATTCGAATCTTCCATTGCAAGATTATCAATTCAAGCTCTGTTTATTCCATCTTAAACTGTAACCGTTCAGTCTGATTCCTCTGTTTTTTAAGGTTCTTAAAGTATATCCCATTCTTTCTGTTGACTCTTGATATACAAAATCTTTGCAATGACTGGAAAAGAAATCTTGAATCCAAATACTAGCCCTTCGAGACAAGCGCCTCAGGGATCAGTCTTTGCCAGATTGGGAGATAAGACGCTTAGCGGCAACTCTTATACTCCCTCTCAAAAGGCAAGGAGAGAGGCGGATCTGAGAGATCGTATTGAAACTTCAAAAGCTCTCAAAACTCAAAAAACTCCCATCACTCCCCTCACTCCTGACCAAATTCAAAAGAAAATCCAGATCCTGACGGACAGGCAGAATCTGGTAGCGGAAGGGCTACAGTTGAACCTGGCCCTAGAAGAGCTATTTAATGCCGAGGCCAATGCTGGAATCCCTCCTAAAAAATCAAAAACTCATGGTCCGACAAGTTCTAAAAGCAGATCCAGTAAAGTTGTAGGGGAAAAAAGGCGGACAATCCTCGTGGACGATGATGAGGAGAGGGATGAAGAAGAAAGGGAAAGTGAGGAAGGAGAATCACAGCCTAGAAAACCCAGAGGCCAGTTTAAAGGGAAAGCAGTTGTTAAAACCGGTGATAAAATTACAGAAACAATAAAAAGGGCTAAAACGGGGGAAATGATGGATCAAAAGTTCCAAAGAATGGTTGCGGAGTTATGGGAATCCAAGCAAAATGTAACAAAGTGCGTTGGACCCATGGATGCTTTCGCATCATGGATCAATGACTCCCCAATCCAAAGAGGAAAGTTACCCACACTGGACGTGTATGATGGCTCATCTAATTCAAAAAGCCATGTTGGGCGATTTGAAGGGCAGATGACTCTATTTTCAACAGATGAGGCCGTGAAGTGCAAAGCTCTTGCCTCCACTTTTAAAGGGAACGCGTTGGGATGGTTATTGGCCCATAAACCCCGCTCTATCTGCAGCTATGAGCAATTACGAACTTCATTCTTGAAACGTTCGTGGGCGCGGGGGAGGCCGCAAGGCCAAAATCGGACCTGTGCGGCATTAAACAATATCCCGGGGAGAACACGAAAGCATAAATCACTCGGTTCAGAAAAATGACCGAGCAGATTGTGGACTTAATAAAGAACGACATCGAGCTATGCTTCTTAGGGGGATTAACATCCCACACTTTGAGGTAGGAGTTTGCTTGCCGAAAACCTGAGGGGACAGAGGAGATGTATAATAGAGCCATCGCTATGGCCGGAGTAGAACCCTCATTCATGGATGACGCCCACAGAAGCGTAAGGGATAGGATCGTGCCCGATCATGATCCCCGTCACCACTCAGGCTATACGGGGAGTAGCAGTGGCCGAGGCAGAGGCAGACCAAGGGGCATGCCTAATATTAAAAGAGGCGATGACAGCGCTTTCACTCCTTTGATCGCCCCGAGAACTGAGATTTTATGGGCAGAAGCTTTACCTCCCCCACCTCCGCTGGAGAGGAAGCCTTATGAGGCAAACAAAAAGAAATGGTGTGGATACCATGAAAGTCACAGGCATACAACGGATGACTGTTTCCAGTTAAAGAAAATAATACAACAGAAGGTAGAGGCCGGGGAGTTAAAAAAGTGGATCACAGGGTCCGGCGGTAAAGGGGAGGCCCCACGGGGATGATGCAGACGGGGAAGGACGTTATGACATTCAATATATCGGGGAGGAGGCCCCAAGCAACACCCAGCTTTCTAATCAGATCAAACAGTTGGAGAAAGTATTTCTGATACCTGCGTACCCGCCTGAGCAGGAAGAATTAATTGGGTTCAAGAGGATCGAGCTGGCCTCCACGCTTTTTCACTCCACCCAACCATTAACAATCAAAATGTCCATTGGACGGGCGGACATCAGGAGAGTATTGATTGACATGGGGGCATAGTTATTAAAGGCTCTAGGCGCACCAAGGCGCAAAAGGTGTGCCCGGAGCCTAGGCGCAAGGCGCTAGGCGGGGGCGCGCCCGAGTGACGATGCCCGCAAAAATGCCTTAAAATACTAAAAGTATAGTATACATTATACAACATCGAGATAAGCAATAAATGAAATGCAAGTAGTAAATCAAACATACATTATAAGTCATAAAAGAAACAAACATAAATAGATGTTCAAACAAGCATAAAGAGAAGTTCAAACCGAAGGACTCTAAGTCTAAATCCTATATAATGATAAGCAGTTGTTAGTTTGAAGGAATTCCTAGTTATTGCTACTCTTATACAAAGTTATGGTGCATGTACATGAGAGAGTCATGGGAGAGGAAAAGTAATAGTCACGCATTATGTTTAATTACAATTTAATTGATGGTCGATTGTTGTGCCCGGAGCTAGGCGCAACCAGGCTCCAAAACTGAGCCTCTCTGTGCCCGGGGCTTAGGCGCGCGCCTAGGCGCGCCTTTAATAACTATGCACGGGGGCCTCGCAAGATATCCTTTATTTCAACTGTTTGGAGGAGATGGGAATGTCCGAGGCACACCTTACTCCGTACACTGGTCTGCTAGAAGGGGTTCACTAATCACACGGTCAATGCCAAGGGAACAAAAGATTTCGATGTGACTATTGGGGTAAAGCCATTTGAAAAAACTGCTCGGATAACTTTTATGGTGATCACTTTGAAATCCCAGTACAATGCAATACTCGGAGTGACCGCACAAGCAGCACTAGGAATCGTGGCTTCGATCCCGCACCAAAAAGTCAAATTCAGTACACCCGCAGGGATAGCATGTGTTGAGAACAAGCCCGAGCTATTTTTAAAAATCATTGAAAAGAAAAGAAGAGAGAATGCGGGGATGAACAGACCAGGGGCTCAAAGAGAGGAGAGAAGGGCGAAATTAAATGGAAAGGAGATCCAAGATACTGCTATGATTGGGACCCTGTCATTTCACTCCACCCGATCAGAACTCAAGCAGAGCAGGAGAGCCCGCCGAAGGGCAGCCGAGGCCGAGCAAATAGAGATCGTGATTGACTCACTGCATGACCGGGAGTTAACAGACATCCGCCCTATGATGCTCTAGAGGATGTGGTTATAAATCCATCATACCCCGAGCAGACGATAAAGGTCGGGCTGGAAATCCCCGCGGAGGAAAGAAAATTTTTGATAGAGCTACTGAGAAAAAGCCTGGACGTGTTCGCCTGGACCATAGAAGATATGAAGGGGATAAGTAGGGAAGTGATCGAGCATGAATTGAATATCGACCCCACGTTCTCCAGGATCCTTCAAAAAGAAAGATATTTTTCCCCGGAGAAGAGAGCTGCGATCAAGGTAGAGGTGGATAAGCTGCTGAAAGCAAAAATCATAAGCCCGATCAAATATCCGATATGGTTGGCCAACGTAGTAATGGTGACAAAAGCGAACGGGAAATAGAGGATGTGCGTGGATTTTACAGATCTAAACAAGGCTTGTCCCAAAGATTGCTACCCCCTTCCCCGGATCGACCAGTTGGTGGACTCTATTGCCGGGCATAGGGTATTGAGCTTTATAGATGCGTATTCAGGCTACCATCAAATTAAAATGAAAGAGGCTGATGTCCCATCTTGCGCCTTTTACGCCGCGGGAAAGACCTACACTTACAACAACATGCCGTTCGGTCTCAAAAATGCGGGCTCAACGTATCAAAGAATGGTAGGCATCGTTTTTGATGACCAGTTGGGCCGGAACCTGGAGGCGTACATCGATGATATGGTTGTCAAAACAAAGGGGGCCTCTCATGATATTGACGTAGCGGAGACCTTCACCAATCTCCGGGAGAACAATATGAAGCTTAACCCCTCCAAATGCGCCTTTGGAGTAAAGGCAGGAAAGTTCTTGGGTTTTATGGTGAACCAGAGAGGGATCGAAGCAAATCCGGAAAAAATCACGGCACTGATAAATATGCAACCCCCCAGATGCATTAAGGAAGTACAAAAGCTTAACGGCCGCATCACGGCTTTGGGGAGGTTCATTGCCAGATCAGCCGAAAAATGCCTGCCCTTCTTTAAAACTCTAAAAAAGGGAAAAAAATGAAGGTTTTGAATGGAACGAGGAGTGCCGAAATGCTTTCGAGCAAATCAAGGCCTACCTAGGAAAACCGCTGCTCTTGAGCAGCCCTGTCCTGGGTGAGGAACTCTATATTTTCTTGGCCGCGACAGATCATGCGGTGGCCGCGGTTTTAGTAAGGGAAGAAGACGACCTTCAGAAGCCCGTGTATTACGTATCCAAGGCATTATCCGCAGTAGAAAGTCGCTATTTAAACATTGAAAAGCTTGCCTTCGCCTTGCTCATGGCCGCTCGGAAGCTGCGGGCATACATCACCGCCCATCCGATCACGGTTTACTCTGACACCCCGCTGAAAAAAGTACTCCATAAGCCCGAATCCTCGGGGAGAATGCTGTCATGGTCCATAGAGCTAACCGAATTCCAAATTACTTATTCTCCAAGGAAGGCCATCAAGGCGCAAGCGCTGGTGGATTTTGTGGCGGAGACCACGTTTGAAATAGAGGAAAAAGAAGCGAACAAGAGTCAGCCCGTGGAAGCAAAGAAAAAGCGAGACAAGGAAGCGAAAGGTGTTGAAGGGAGACCGGAAAACTCTTAGTCATTAAGCGTAGATGGATCCGCGGGAAAAACTGTTAGTGGCGCTGGAATCCTTTTGATCGCCCCGGAAGGTCAAAAGTTTAAGCGGGCTCTAAGGTTCAAATTCGCAGTCTCTAACAATCAGGCCGAGTACGAAGCATTGATAGCGGGCTTGGAATTAGCCCGGGACATGAAGGTACCTAAATTAATTGTGAAGAGCGATTCGCAGCTCGTGGTAAATCAAGTCAAAGGGGAGTATGAGACAAATCACCCGGTGCTGCTCAGGTACAAGGAGCTCGCAATAAGCCTATTGAAGGAATTTGAATACCACGAGCTAAACCAAGTCAACCGAGCTGAGAATTCCGAGGCTGAACTGCTTTCGAGGATAACAAACGAAGACATTACCAAGCTCAGTGTTGACTGTTGGATAGAATTTACGGAGCGCCCAGCCATTGACAGGGTAGAGATCCGCCAAATAGGAGAGACAGTGAAAGATTGGGTTGACGAGATCATGGAGTATGTCGAAAAGCAAACCCTCCCCGACAATCCTGACCGGGCAAGAGTGTTGATGAAGCAGGCCGCCAGATACACGGTCATTGATGGCGTGCTTTATCGGAGATCTTTCACCAAACCATTGCTGAGGTGTGTGAAGTTTGAAACCGTTACGAACTTGTTATATGAAGTTTATGAGGGCGTATGTGGGGGGCACCCCGGGGCTCGAACACTGTCCGATAAAATCAGATTCCTTGGGTACTACTGGCCGACCATGAAGAGAGATGCAGAGGAGTATGTCCGCAAATGCGATCAGTGCCAAAGATTCGCCAACATTCCGAGGCAGCCATCCACAGAGCAAAGTTTGGTAGTTCCAACTTGGGCATTTGATATGTGGGGGATTGATTTGATTGGGCCTAACCCCAAAGTGCCCGGAGGAGCACAGATGGTAGTGGTCGCAGTAGATTACTTCACGAAGTGGGTGGAAGCAAAGGCCCTGACTAGTACTACCGAACCCAACATTATCAAGTTCGCTCACGACCACATATACTGCCGGTTTGGTTTTCCGCGGGCTATTGTTTCCGATCATGGACCTCAATTCCAAAGCAAGTTTACGGCGGAATGCAAAAGACTCAACGTAGAGCATCGACATTCCTCAGTAGCGAGACCCCAGGGGAACGGACAAGCTGAGGCCGCGAATAAACTACTCATGGCCGCGTTGCACAAAAACCTGAAGGGGAGAAGTGGTCGTTGGATGGAAGAACTCAGTACTGCTCTGTGGGTTGTCCGCACCACTACGAGGAACTCAAATGGAGAAACCCCCTTTTCTTTGACATATGGGTCGGAGGCAGTCGCGCCCGTGGAAGAAGCTTTGCCCACCTACAGGGTAGCCCATTTTGATGAAGCAAAGAACGAGGAAGCCCGGAGAAAAGACTTGGACTTTCTCGAAGAAAAACGGTTGCAAGCACGGGCAAAGATGGTCAATTACAAACAGAAAGCAAAAGTTCATCATGACAAGAAGGTAAACAAGAGATCGTTCGCCGTAGGGGACTGGGTGTTAAGAAAAGTCGAAGTCACGGGAAGGCAGCCCGGATATAACAAACTCGCGCCCAACTGGGAGGGGCCTTATCAGATAGCCCGCGTAATCAAAGAAGGGACTTACAGGCTCCTCACCGTGGAAGGGAAAGACTTGAAGAATGCTTGGAACAACGACCACTTGAAGAAATACAACCCTTAAGAATTGTATTCCCCCCTTAGTTAGAAATTCGCCTCTTTCCTATCTCTACATTGTAATTTTGATGTAATGGCTCTATGAGCGGAAAAAATCTGAAAGAGCAATGATATTATGCTTGTTCCGTTAAAACGAAAGATTCTAGACATACATATCAAAGAAAAGCGTGTATACGGCAAAATATAACAAAGTGCCAAACCGCTAAGGCTCCGCGCCTGAAATACCGTTGCGTGAATCTTCATGCATGATGCGCGGTCATACGCCCTCGAGCTAGACCGCAAGCCTGTCAGGGAAATACCGTTGCATGAATCTTCACGCACGATGCGCGGTCATACGCCCTCGAGCTAGACTGCAAGCCCGTCAAGGGATACCGTTACGTGAATCTTCATGCACGATGCGCGGTCATACGTCATCGAGCTAGACCGCAAGCCCGTCAAGGGATACCGTTGCGTGAATCTTCATGCACGATGTGCGGTCATACGCCCTCGAGCTAGACCGCAAGCCCGTCAGGGAAATACCGTTGCATGAATCTTCACGCACGATGCGCGGTCATACGCCCTCAAGCTAGACCGCAAGCCCGTTAAGGGAGACCGTTGCATGAATCTTCATGCACGATGCGCGGTCATACGCCCTCGAGCTAGACCGCAAGCCCGTCAAGGTAAATAACAATGAATACCAGATATTCTAAGTTCAAGGAACATTTACATTAATCAAGCAAAAGGACTCCACAGCAGGCTGGGGCCATAGCCTCGGAAAACAGGATGAGAATATGAAACAAAGTGGTCAAGGAAAAACAAAGACCAAAATAATGATAGTAGGACTAGAACCAGCATCATTCCCACCATAATCCATCCCATCTCCTCCATCATCACTGGCATCTTCATCGGAGCCGCCGTTGGAATCATCAGAGTTTGAAATAATGAGTAGGCAGGTAGCAATAAATGCTTGGCAGTTCCAAGGCAATAAGCAAAATGGCAACAAAGTACGACGATAATTAATATGTCAGGGAGATATGGAGATCAAGATCAGAGCAAATAGATACATAGCAAAGTCAAGTCAAAATACAAATAAATGTTCAAGTCTTTGGAATCTAGGACTATTACAAAAAGTCCCAGGGCGCAGCCCGGTCTGATCTTCAATTGGCCGGAGGAGGGTTGACTTCCACTTCTGGAACAGAATTAGAGGCATTAGGATCAGCCGCAGAACAAGCCAGAGCTTCAGAGGCTTCGGCTAGAGCGGAGGCAAAAGTCGAAAAAGGGAGAACAATACCTTCGACATAGGGGCCATTGGGGCCAAAGACCTTCTTCAGAGCTGCGGCCAGAGATAAGGCGGATTCATCACCCGTAAACCGCAAATCATCTATCATTTTTATCAAAGGTTGAACGGTTACAGGTGAGACTGGAGGCAAAGCATTCCGAACCGACTCGGGCAAGGCTTCAAGCTGATAATCGGCAAAGGGCACCAGGGAGTGACCATTAAAGCGTTCCGGATCCGTGGGCACGATGGAACAAATAATAGTTATCTCCTGAGCAGTATATTTCCCCGTAGCCGCAAGATTCCGGGCAATAGTATGCACCGCCTGCTCATACTGCTCATTGCCCGCGACGGATATTTTCTCGGAATACTCAGCAGACTCCTTGAATTCATCAACCGCCTTGATCCTCTCTTCCTCCAAAACCCGCTCTCGCTCATTTTCATAGCGCATCTGATCAAGAAGTTTACCGTCCAGCTCATCCACTCTGCTGGATAGCTCCTCGGACTTCTTCTTTTCCGCCTCTAAAGATTTCATAAGCTCAGCATTGCGGGCATCTACCTTCACCCTCTCCGCTTCAAATGCCTTCCGGGCAGCGACCAGATCCTCATTTAATCTGGATACTTCCGTGGCCGCGCTAATGACCTCAGCGTCCTTGCCTTCCAGTTCCTTGCATGTGGCGGCCAGAGATTTGGATAGCTTATGAATTTCTTCCCTCGCCTCCAGAAGCTCTTTGTTCTTCGCGGCGATCTGAGTGGCATCTGCCTCATGACAATTGCGCATATAGATGATATCATTGGCAACCTACAAAAAGCAAAGGGAGTTACACCAGGGTAAGAAAGGGGCCTAATGACAAGCCAAGCCGTGAAAATACCTCGGTCAAAGCCAAGCCCGCATGACCCGCGGCGGCAATAGGATTGGTAGGGGCCAAGATATTTTGTTGATAATCAGAGAAATGAAGACGATGTAATAGTCCATCGCCCACATAAGCGTTAGCGCTATGGCGGTTGTGGAGATCCACCCCGTATACGTCAGGAGCTTTGGCAATTTTAAGGCCAAACTCCTTAGCACGGTCTCTGTCCTCAATAAACTCCACCGGATAAAGGTTGGAGCACACAGTCCCTTTGGTAGGGGACAGAACGGTGAAGTCAGAGGAGGAGCTGGTCTTGTGATGCTTATTTTTTTGGGGTGGTATAGGGTCCCCGGTGGCGGACCTCTTCTTTGTTGGATCGAAAGGAGCACTGCCCGAATCGTTGGAAGTCTGAGTTGAGTAGCCGGTACCGATTAGACCCTTGCCACGGCCAGCACCACGGGGATTTGGTGGCAGGTTCCGAGTCAATATAGGCTGAGAAGAAGCAACCGCTCCGGACTTATCCACTTTATCCGTGACGGGGAGTTTGTTACCCGGAGCCTCCGTCCTCTTTAGAGCGTCCGCTCTCCTTTGTTTTTCGGCAAGAGCAGTAGCCCGAGCCGCTTGCTTAATCTCGGCGGCATATTTTGGAGGCATCGTATCGGTTGGATCTGCAATCAAGGATGATGATCAGATAAATAATGATAGAACGAGGAAAACAAGAAAACAAGAAAAGCAATCTAAAAGAGCACAATAAAAGAGACCGAGTAAGCCAGGATCAGAACATATCTCCCCCGAACTACAAGCCCAGCACTCAGAAATAAAAGCAAAGGACTGATGAACTTTCCAGTCAGGATTTCGCAATAAAGGGGCCATGTTAACCCTATGCTGGGGGCCAGAGGCACGACGCGGGGCCACCCCGGAAAAAATCAGAAGTTCTTCATCATTAATAATAGCGGGGACATCATACACCTGGGGAATCTCAATCACCGACTGATCATCCAGAGTAACCCTCTTCTTAAATCGAGCAAGATAAGCCTCCATCGCAGCGCTCAGTTCGCGGCCTTCTTCTGGACCGGGAAAAAATCTGGCGAGAGACCGAGATTGGCGCTATATTGTCAGGTCGGGGAAATGGCCAGCCTAATCGATTTTGAATAACAAAAGGGTATCTTTGCCACTGATCAAACTTGTTGGTAGCCGCGGATAATATTTTCTCAGATCGGGGTTTAGATTTCAAACTCAAACAGCCCGCAGTGATCTGATGGGTAAAATAAATATGAAGCGCAGATAAAGAAGGCTCATACCCTAGGACGTGACTAACAACTATAAAAGACACCAAATAGCGGACGGCATTGGGGGTCAAGTCCATCGGCAGACAATGGGTAAACTCAAGAAATTCACAAATAAAGGGATCTAAAGGAAGGCGGAGCCCGTTATCAAACTGAGCCGGAAATAAGATACATGCAAGGTTGCCTACCCGGATCAAAGGGGGAGTTACTGATCTGCCACCCATAAGTGATTCATACTCAACAAGACCGTGGACGAGGTAGACTTTGGAGTCAACACGAAACTGCGATAAATATTCATCGTTAGAATCCTCCTCGCCCTCATCCCTTAAGCCCGCTCCAGAACAAGAAGCACCTGCTTGACTGGTTATCCTATTATCAGGACCCTCTGGGAAAGAATCTACAATCCTAACGGGGGAGCGAAGCAAGTTAACTTTCCAGGCAGTATCAGGAGCCAGCCTTTCTAATTGCTCGCGCGAATCCGTTAGGGTGTCGGAAGACCCACCTTCCTCAACACTTCGGGCAGGTTCATCCAATAAAAAGTCATCGTCATCGCCAGCCCGCTCTGAGGCATCCCCACTGCTGGTCACCTCAATCACACCAGCATTCATTATAGTTTCGAATTCCTGATCATGAGCGGGCATAGCATCATCCAAAGGGGTATACATCCAAGTCTTGGGATCAGACCCACTCGCAGACACCCGGTCTCCACCTGACCTCACCAACATTCTAGCATTACCGGCCATATCTACATTATTGGGGAATCGAGTTAAAACGGCCTTTACAAAAATCCCTAACTGTTCCTCACCCCCCAGAACCCTCATTCTTTCGGAATCAAAGTGGACCGAGGGACCTGTCTCCCACAGCAGGGGTAGAATCCAGGAATCCCAGTCATAGACTATCCCTATAGTCTTGAAAGCATCCAAGGAAAGCCTTTTCCAGGCATTTATCAGATATCGGTAAATACCCCCCGTTCGTCGACAATAACCATAAAGGTCAGGACGAAGCATTCTCCCCAGGTCCAGTTCATCCATGGTCAAAGTCAGAGGTTTTTCGGCAAAACTTTATAAAATCTAAGGTGGACCATGGATTCTTAAGAAAGGGGCGATTCTGTCGCGACCCCGAACCCGCGGGACCGGAGTACGCGAGCTGGACGTTGACTTAAACAATAAACTCTAAAATAATGAAGACAAAAATTTTCCTTTTATACCAAAAGATGATAACACAAGTTTTGAAATCCAACTTGAACAACAAAATATAAACTAGTGTAAGCTCCATAAGCTTACACCCAAAATAATAAAATATACAAATTCTAACGACGTCAAGTTTGGTACAACTATTCCCAAAAAAGGGTTACACATTTATGTAATGTAAACCCACCAATAACAACTTGCCCAAAAGCTCAACCCTCGCGACGTCCTCCTCGTGATCAGCGAGTCTAATCCTTTCCTCCTGGGGGGGGGGGTTAAGGAAAAACAAAGATAAAAGAAAGGGGGTGAGATAAATCTCAATAAGTTACTAATGCAACTACATGACATGCTATGATGCAATAAGCAATAACAATAATAAATATCACTTAGCACGTAGCATTTATCAATTAGCAGATAGCAGCGGAAATAAACAATTAACAAAGGATATTAGCCAAGGTTTCTCAACTGAAAGAGCCAAATAAAGGTCGTTGCGCAGCTTCAATAGTCAACAATCAACATCTTCATAGTAGCATGAAAGCTGAAGAGAAAACCCCCGGTACCGGAACCAATAACCAATAATAGCAAGGGAATATGACACAAAGTCATAACCCAAACCAAACATCTAGAATGCTCACAAAGGAGCTAGCTCATCTCACATCCAAGGCCAATCTGGAGGAGGGTAATAATGGGGCAAAACAATGGTCAACATCATAATGGACTTGGCTTGTGCCATCATAATATTTCGTATCGCCCGAAACACACACAAATACCAGCTGGACTTTCAAGTAAAGGCTAAGTAATAAAATACTAGCACGATAAACAACTAATGATTCCAAAGTAGGGAACCATTCCAAATAAATTACCACAAAGGTAAACCAATCCAACAACACATCAAAGATGGACTACATTCCCAAAATGATACTTAATCAAATTCCATAACATATTTATTCACAAAAGAACCAATTCCAATTAATAAAGTGTTCCACGATGTTAACTTATGTTAATTTGAGTAAATAAACTTAAACTAGGAAGGCCACTTAGTTTTAAACAAGCAAAAAGGCTAAATTCCAGAACAGGCGGGCGGGCGGGCGCGCGCATAGGGGCAGGCGGGCGCTTATTTGCCCAGAAGTTTGGCCGCAGGAAAAGGCCATGCAGGCGGGCGCCTGGCTCAGCGCGGGCGGGCGCCTGGCTCAGCGCGGGCGGGCGCTCGGTCGACGGGCTTGGAGGGATTTCAGCTGGGTTTACCAAAGTTTCTCACCATTTCTCATATCAACCAACAATCAACACTTCCCACAAGATCAACAAGGTACCCAAACAACATTTAAACTTAAGAGGGACCAAAACAACATCATCTATCAACCCCAAACACGATTTCAATCCCCACATTTGATTTATCACAAAAATCA
Source organism: Campanula takesimana (assembly GCA_026119855.1). Taxonomy (NCBI): domain Eukaryota; kingdom Viridiplantae; phylum Streptophyta; class Magnoliopsida; order Asterales; family Campanulaceae; genus Campanula; species Campanula takesimana. The sequence continues at coordinate 151,364 of JAOWBW010000866.1, forward strand.
CCAAAAACAACAATAAATTCCAAATAAATTCTAAACCATCACAAATCATCAAATAACCACTTCAAAGCTTCATATAACATCATACAAAATGAGGATGAACAATTTTAGCATATAATGGGGGAAAAGCAACTTACCCGGATTTTCTCAAAGTTGACGGAATTCGAATATTCTTAGCTCTCTACGATCCTATCGACGATCTAAACACATTTCATAAAATGAGCACTAAGAAATAGAGGGAGGAAGATGACTAAAATGAAGGAAATAGGGAAAGAGTTCTTACCTTCACAAATGGAGGAGAGAGAGAGAAAAAGAGTGTGCTGAGAGTGAGGGAGAAGGTGAGGGAGAAGGTGAAGTAGGGAGGGAGTAGGAAAATGATTTTGAAAACTTACACTTAGGCCCCCTCCTCACTACCTAATACAAATAAACCCATATCACCCTTCTACTCATTTAACACAATATCAACCAAATAATGCTAGACACAAGTTAATATTATGAGATATAAAATGTGCACATAAGAAGATAATCAAATAAATAAATAATTAAATAATTATTTAATAATAAAATAGAGACGGGTTTTCGGGTCGTGGCATTCACTCCCCCTTAAAGAAAATTCGAATCGAATTTTAACGAGACTTACCCGAATTGAAAAGCCACGGATATTTCTTCTCTATCTCATCTCGAAGCTCCCACGTCGATTCCTCAACATTATGATTCTTCCAAAGGACTCTAACCAACGCAATGCTCTTGTTCCTCAACTCTTGGACTTTGGCATCAAGAATCCGAACCGGTCGTTCCTCGTAGGTCATGTCGGGCTCTATATCCTCCGGTACCCTCGGTAACACGTGAGATGGATCATGCACATACTTCCAAAGCATAGAAACGTGGAAAACATTATGTAACCGGTCCAAAGAAGATGGTAACGCAAGACGATATGCTAGAAGTCCCACTTTCCCCAAAATCTCAAACGGTCCAACAAACCTCGGAGCCAATTTACCCTTCTTCCCGAACCTTCGGATACCAACCTTCGGAGACACCTTCAAGAACACAAAATCTCCGGTCTGAAAATTAAGATCACGTCTTCGGTGGTCGGCATAGCTCTTCTGTCGACTCTGGGCCGTCTTCAATCGATCCCGAATAATTTTAACCTTTTCCACCGAGTCCTGAACCATGTCAACACCCCAAAGTTTTGCTTCCCCAACCTCGTCCCAACAAATAGGTGACCGACATTTCCTCCCATACAAAGCCTCATACGGTGCCATCTGTATACTCGACTGATAACTATTATTGTAGGTGAACTCTGCAAGCGGTAGATGCGTATCCCAAGAATCTGGAAAGTCAACTGTGCAAGCCCGTAACATATCCTCAAGAATCTGAATGGTTCTTTCAGACTGACCGTCAGTCTGAGGATGAAACGCGGTGCTAAACCTCAAATCGATACCCAAACCCTTCTGTAACGCTTGCCAAAATCGGGATGTAAACCTGGGATCTCTGTCTGACACAATACTAACTGGAACACCATGTAATCTGACAATCTCATGAATATACAAATTTGCAAGTTTCTCCATCGAATAGGAAATGTCAATGGGTAAGAAATGAGAAGATTTAGTCAACCTGTCCACAATCACCCAAACTGCATTGAACCTCCTTCGAGTCCTGGGTAGTCCGGTTACAAAATCCATCGTAATGTGTTCCCACTTCCACTCGGGTATCTCAAGAGGCTGAAGTAGACCTGCTGGTCTCTGATGCTCTGCTTTAACTTGTTGACAGGTCAAACACTTCGACACATAATCTGCAATCTCCTTTTTCATGTTAATCCACCAAAATTGCTGCTTTAAATCCTGATACATCTTCGTACTCCCGGGATGACTGGTATACCGGGATTTATGACCCTCATCAAGAACTCGCTGTTTAATCCCACCGATATTCGGCACACACAATCTTCTACGGTAAGTCAACACTCCCTCGGAGTCAAGCTGGAAATCCACATACTGTCTATCCCGAGCATTATCCATCTTCTTCAACTCTGGGTCATCCTTCTGAGTATCCTTTATTTGTTGAATTAGGGTCGGAGATACCCTAATATTCGCAAAAATTGCCCCACGTCTCAATTCGCGAGGACACCAATCTCGAACATTCTCAAGCATTTTCCATTCACGAATCATCATTGATGCCACATAAGACTTCCGACTGATCGCATCAGCTACCACATTTGCTTTGCCCGGATGGTATGAAATGGTGCAATCATAATATTTTAAAAGCTCCATCCACCTACGCTGCCGGTTGTTCAATTCCTTTTGAGAGAAGAGGTATTTCAAACTCTTGTGATCGGTAAAAATCTCAAACTTCGCTCCATATAGGTAATGCTTCCACTTATGCAACGCAAAGACTATCGCAGCCAACTCCATATCATGAGTAGGGTAATTCTGTTCACTAGGGGTCAACTTCCTCGAAGCATACGCAATTACTTTCCCATTCTGCATCAAAACACAACCCAAACCCTCTTTCGAAGCATCACTGTAAATTACTAAGTCGTCATTTCCATTTGGTAACGCAAGAATAGGAGCCGTAGTTAATCTCTTCTTTAATTCATCAAAGCTACATTGACACTTTTCACTCCACACAAACGGTACATCCTTCCGGGTCAACTGAGTCATCGGAGTAGCAATCCTCGAAAACCCTTCTATAAACCTTCTGTAATACCCGGCTAAACCCAGAAAACTTCTGATCTCGGTCACTGAATCGGGTCTCTTCCAATCCACTATGGCTTCTATCTTTGAAGGATCCACAGAAATCCCATCTTTAGAAATAACATGATCCAGAAATGAAACCTTCTCGAGCCAAAATTCGCATTTACTAAACTTCGCAAACAACTGCTCCCTCGCAAGAATGGATAAAACGGTTCTCAAATGTTGCTCGTGCTCCTCTCGAGATTTAGAGTAGACAAGAATGTCGTCGATGAAGACCACTACAAATGAGTCAAGGTATGGATGGAAAACCCGGTTCATCAAATCCATAAACACGGCAGGCGCGTTAGTCAACCCAAACGGCATAACCAAGAACTCGTAGTGACCATAGCGAGTGCGAAAAGCAGTCTTCGGAATATCCTCCGATCGAATCTTCAACTGATGGTACCCACTCCTCAAATCAAGTTTAGAAAACACCACGGACCCTTGAAGCTGATCAAATAAATCATATTCAGAAGAGAAAACATCGGGGAATTCTCTAACTACCCGAACACTCTCCAAACTAGGGGATTCTTTCCTAGTATCAAGCACACTAGCCAAGTACCCCTCACAACCATGATGCAATAATCTCCTAGCTTTCACGTAAGAAATCATACGAATATTCCTACCCAAACGCATAGCCTCGAAAACAAATTTAGGCATATTGGGAATAGAAAAAGTAACAACTTTCTTACGACAATCAACAGAAGCATGAAACTTGATCAACCAATCCATACCCAAAATAACATCAAAGTCTTGAATCGGAAGGACTACCAAATCCGCACACAAGACATGACCACAGATAAGCACATCACAAGCACGAAAGACTTTATCAGTCACCAAACACTCTCCCATAGGAGTTGACACCTCTAACACATAGGGAAAAGACTCAGATGCAGCATTTAGTAAAGAAGCAAATTGCACAGAAATGTAAGAATGAGATGATCCTGGATCTACTAACGTACGCGCGCTCACATTAGATATAGAAACAATACCTCCAATCACTGAGGGATCATCTGCCTGATGCTGATTCATTGCAAACACTTTTCCTTGGACCTTGGGCTTCCCCGTAGCATCCCTTTTCTGACCCTGTGGAGCACCAGCTCCTAACCCAGTCGGTTGACCCCTGCCTCTAGTACAATCCCTTGCAAAATGCCCCATTTGACCACAATTGATACACTTGCCCTGTTTCTTCCAACACCGGTCCTCTGAATGGCCTTCCTTTTGGCAATAGGAACAAAGTCTCCTATGTTGGTCCCCTTGGTTCCCGGCAGTAGTGCCCGGGTTCCTTGGGATTGGTTGCCCTCGGGACTGGGATTGTCCCCCAAAATTACCTCGGTTATCTGAACGGTTTTGTGGTTGAGATTTAGCATGGCTTCCTTGTTTACCCGTATTCGATGCCTCGGTTTTCCTCTTATGTTCTCCAATGTCTTGCTCGATTAAGTATGCACGTTCTACCGCATCCTGGAATGTCACAATCCTCTGGGCTATAAGCTGAGTACGGATGGATGTCTTCAAACCCCGGATGAATCTCATAGCTTTCTGTTCTTCGGTCCTCACAAGATAGTCGCAATACCGAGCTAATTCTGTGAACTTAGCCGAGTACTGAGCTATAGACAACAAACCTTGCTCCAATTTGAGAAGCTCGATCTCTTTTTGGTTTTGATCTACTACCGGAATGAAATGCTCCTTGAATTTCCGCACAAACAATTCCCACGCATACACTGTGTGAGTATCATCCCAACTCGCTTTCACCCCTTTCCACCAATGCTCGGCGGCACCCACAAGCTTATAAGCCGCGAATCGGACTCTATCCTCGTCCGTGCACCCAAACACATCATAAATCTTCTCCATTGACTCGATCCATATCGGGCTCACCGTCAAACTCTCTTGGTTTTAATTTCAGAAATTGCTCCAACCCGTATCGTGGAGGAGCCACATGTTCCTGTCTTGGACCTTGGTCAAGAATTGCCTTCATGGCCGCCTCAAACATGCCTTGGAACATAGCACGGTTCTCTTCCCGAAGATCATTCTGATTCTGAGCCCCACTAGAACCTTCACCCGTTCTTTTTCTAGCCATTGAGAACAATTACCTGCATAAAACATCAACCGTTACTCGCTCCGAACACAACTACCCTCCTAGGTCATACTAGTCCACCTAGACTTACACTTAGAGCTAAACCATAGCTCTGATACCAACTGTCGCGACCCCGACCCCGCGGGCCCGGAGTACGCGAGCTGGACGTCGACTTAAACAATAAACTCTAAAATAATGAAGACAAAAATTTTCTTTTTATACCAAAAGATGATAACACAAGTTTTGAAATCCAACTTGAACAACAAAATATAAACTAGTGTAAGCTCCATAAGCTTACACCCAAAATAATAAAATATACAAATTCTAATGACGTCAAGTTTGGTACAACTATTCCCAAAAAAGGGTTACACATTTATGTAATGTAAATCCACCAATAACAACTTGCCCAAAAGCTCAACCCTCGCGACGTCCTCCTCGTGATCAGCGAGTCTAATCCTTTCCTCCTGGGGGGGGGGGGTTAAGGAAAAACAAAGATAAAAGAAAGGGGGTGAGATAAATCTCAATAAGTTACTAATGCAACTACATGACATGCTATGATGCAATAACAATAATAAATATCACTTAGCACGTAGCATTTATCAATTAACAGATAGCAGCGGAAATAAAACAATTAACAAGGGATATTAGCCAAGGTTTCTCAACTGAAAGAGCCAAATAAAGGTCGCTGCGCAGCTTCAATAGTCAACAATCAACATATTCATAGTAGCATGAAAGCTGAAGAGAAAACCCCCGGTACCGGAACCAATAACCAATAATAGCAAGGGAATATGACACAAAGTCATAACCCAAACCAAACAGCTAGAATGCTCACAAAGGAGCTAGCTCATCTCACATCCAAGGCCAATCTGGAGGAGGGTAATAATGGGGCAAAACAATGGTCAACATCATAATGGACTTGGCTTGTGCCATCATAATATTTCGCATCGCCCGAAACACACACAAATACCAGCTGGACTTTCAAGTAAAGGCTAAGTAATAAAATACTAGCACGATAAACAACTAATGATTCCAAAGTAGGGAACCATTCCAAATAAATTACCACAAAGGTAAACCAATCCAACAACACATCAAAGATGGACCACATTCCCAAAACGATACTTAATCAAATTCCATAACATATTTATTCACAAAAGAACCAATTCCAATTAATAAAGTGTTCCACGATGTTAACTTATGTTAATTTGAGTAAATAAACTTAAACTAGGAAGGCCACTTAGTTTTAAACAAGCAAAAAGGCAAAATTCCAGAACAGGCGGGCGCGCGCATAGTGGCAGGCGGGCGCTTATTTTCCCAGAAGGTTTGGCCGCAGGAAAAGGCCATGCAGGCGGGCGCCTGGCTCAGCGCGGGCGGGCGCTCGGTCGACGGGCTGGGAGGGATTTCAGCTGGGTTTACCAAAGTTTCTCACCATTTCTCATATCAACCAACAATCAACACTTGCCACAAGATCAACAAGGTACCAAACAACATTTAAACTTAAGAGGGACCAAAACAACATCATCTATCAACCCCAAACAAGATTTCAATCCCCACATTTGATTTATCACAAAAATCACCAAAAACAACAATAAATTCCAAATAAATTCTAAACCTTCACAAATCATCAAATAACCACTTCAAAGCTTCATATAACATCATACAAAATGAGGATGGACAATTTTAGCATATAATGGGGGAAAAGCAACTTACCCGGATTTTATCAAAGTTGACGGAATTCGAATATTCTTAGCTCTCTACGATCCTATCGACGATCTAAACACATTTCATAAAATGAGCACTAAGAAATAGAGGGAGGAAGATGACTAAAATGAAGGAAATATGGAGAGAGTTCTTACCTTCACAAATGGAGGAGAGAGAGAGAAAAAGAGTGTGCTGAGAGTGAGGGAGAAGGTGAGGGAGAAGGTGAAGTAGGGAGGGAGTAGGAAAATGATTTTGAAAACTTACACTTAGGCCCCCTCCTCACTACCTAGTACAAATAAACCCATATCACCCTTCTACCCATTTAACACAATATCAACCAAATAATGCTAGACACAAGTTAATATTGTGAGATATAAAATGCGCACATAAGTAGATAATCAAATAAATAAATAATTAAATAATTATTTAATAATAAAATAGAGACGGGTTTTCGGGTCGTGACAGATTCAATCGGTTAGAAGTTGAAAAATTTTGTTCGTTACTACATAATTTTGAAAATACGACGTTTTAAGGTTTATCCCAAATGAACGGCGAAAAAGCTCGAAATCGAAAAGTTAGCAGTTAGAAGTCGAACGACGAAAGCGAAATTTGAAGCGCTACCTGTTATTTGTTCGAGCTAAGGAAACAGAATGATCAAATCGTCGTTGTTGATGGCAATAATCTTTCCAAGAGCAATAGCAGAAGGTTAAGGGTGTTGAAAGTTTTGAATGATCCAGTTAGGGTTATTTATACCCCAAGAACGGGTCGGGTTTCGACTTAGATCCGGATTAACTCGGCATAGACCCGGAAAATGAAGAGGCGGGAACCAGCTTTTTCGAATTCCGATGACGGTTCGCATTTAATGAACGTGCTCCTGGTCATATCAAAGGACTGACAACTATGCCACTAGCCTGATGCCTGGGGCCTACTGTCCTATCGTCAACCACCATCGCGAGACTCCCGTCCCATGGTATTCCGTTTCCGTATTTACTGCAGTTTACCCGGACCGAGCCATGGAAATGTAACTCCTCGCGCCGCTCATAAATAAGCTGACCCTCAGAGTTAGGGGCCACTGATGAGACCGAGCCTTATAAGACCGGATTGAACCCGGTCTAAATCAGTACGACCGAGTCCGCCTGAACCGACCCTGAACCCTGAGGACCGAACCGAATAAGCCCGCAGGAGAACAAGCTCGAGAGACCCGGTTTCCCCGATGACCATGACCGAGATGGCTTTACCTCCTGCTATCCTAAGGGTCCCGTGCTGATCTCTGAACCTCCTGTCCCGAGCCCGCGATGCCCAGCTGGCACAAACGTACAATGGACGTTAACTATTCGTACCTGACATACCATAACTGTTGGTGGTGGAACCATGATTCCCTGACAACACGCCACGTTCCTAGCCACTTCCCTGACTGATCCTGTGAGGGCCTGCCACGTGTTTATCAAGTACCAGGGCAGTTGGTACCTTGGACCTATCCCCCTCATCTGCCCATATAAATACTCCTTTTCGTTCCCATGGGCCAGGTACGTGCTCTATCCTAATCACACACACATAAGGTCTTCACTGATCTTTCTTCTTAGGTTTTCCTCAGAGATCTTACTCTCACACCCGAGGGCCTAAGCCGGATTCAAACCCGGCCCTGGTCTTAACGGTGTTCTTGTTTGCGCTGTGGTCAGGAACAGGATACAATCAAACCGGAGTTCTATCTCCATGACCCCAGATTTCTAGGGCGTCATCAATAGTCACATTTGAATTTTAATGGTCAACACAAGTGAACTTTGACCAAACATTAGTGCTAATCTAATCATCCTAGTGAAATTCTAAGAATTGTAATTGATAAAATATTAAGTAATTTATCGATAACAACTTTTAGATTTTACTGGGATGATTAAACTGACATTAATGTTTGGTCAAATTTCAATTGTGTTGACCTTGAATAGTCAAATGGGACTATCTTTATGGGACGGAGGGAGCAAAATTTAGCAACTCTTTGTTCAGATAATTACTTCAACTTTCAAACCTCACGATATTATGCACTGACGGATCAAAAGCATTAACAGGGAGAAATTAAACCATGTTTAGTAAAACTAGTACAGTTTACAAGCAGTTACCTCAGATCTTTGCTTTCTTACATGGCTGACAAATGCAAGGTTGGTATCAAAATCTTGCTGAAAAACCTCTTGCATCACAATTACGATCAGAAATTCAGGATAAGAAATAACTCACTCGTAGCCCTCAGTTTATAATTTTACTTTGCTTACGGCATTAAATTCATCCAGGCTGACGACAAAAAATTATTGGTGACCTTAGTTACGTAATGGTTTATCCATGTTGAATTCTTCCTTCCCCATTCAACATTTCATGAACATGAAAAGAGCAAGGGTGTTCATAAATGACTATTTTATAGTCATTTAAGGTCTAAAATATTACTACCTCTGTCCCTAAATGAGTGTCCAAATTTCATTTTAAGGGACATTGAAAATCTCAACTTTGTGTACAATTTGGTAGCAAAGATTCATATATAATCTTGTAATCTCTTTTCCAAACATTTAGTTTTGCACGTATAAAGAAACCGGTGAAAAAAATTTCGAAAAAAAACATTTAGGGACAAAGTTATGCTAAAAAAAGACACTCATTTAGGGACAAAGATTTTTTGAAAATGGACACTCATTTAGGGACAGAGGGAGTATCTTTTAAACTCTATTTTAGTAGTAATAAGCATTGTTTCATTCTATTCTATCTCAATATGCGGATATAATGTGCTTGGTATAGTTGTGTGTGTTTGGGCAGAATTTAGGTACTCTATGGAGCAATTTTTGGACTAAAGTAATGACTTGGGAGCATGGAAGGAGCTTGATACAAAGAAAATGAAAAGCAAAAGCAGCAAAAAGCACTGATCCGGTCGGACCATCATCAGTACCCGGCCGGACCTATTAAAAAGTGAGGATTATGAGTTTTCAAAGAATGGTCCGGTCGGACCAATACCTATACCCGGCCAGACCCCACCTCGACTGTTCTGAATCAGTGTTCTCCAATAGGTGCCTTTTGGACTGAATTCCGGGAATAGACACTCCTTTTGGCCCCAAGGCTTATATATTACAGCATTTTCAGCCATGGAGGGTACCTAGAAATATCCAGAATTTATTGTAATAAAACTGTAGCAAATTTATAGTCTCTTAACATTATTATCCTCCATTTATTGAGGTGTTCTTGAGAAAAATTCTGAGTGAAAGAAATAAAAATTCTTGAGGTTTCTCTTCATTCCTTGTTCTCTCTACAACCAGTGGATAAGTATCATTCTTCCCTACTTTAATTTATGTTCTATTCACAATTCATCTTGATAATTATAGCAATGGCTAGTGAGTTATCCCCCTTTATTCTTGGGGTTGGAAACTCAACATTATGTGTTCATCACTTTTAATTCATGCTCTCTTTTCTTCTCTCCACTTAAAACAATTTCTTCATATTATACTTAAACGCCTACGACCACGATGATGTCCTTGCTCGTATGAATTCTAGTTAGTCAAGAGAAGGACCTAGCGGTGAATCTTGACTAGCGGAACCATATGAAGTGACTGGGTTTCTATTAATCACGAGAGTAAATTAATGGCCTAGGGATGCTCCTTGAGTGGAAAGTACGTGGATTTTCATGAACTTAATGGGTTTTTACTAATGAACGGAACCATCGAGAGAAAGGCCGTTTTAGTATTAAAATACGTGTGTTTTAAGCCTTGGTCATAAGAAGTTGACACAACCTAGCGTACCATCCTTGTTTTAAAATGGAACTTTAATCTAAAGAGCATGATTAATTGATGAACACGTGATTGTTCGAGTCTCAATCCCGGGAAGTCTTTAACATAAAAGTTTTCAATCCAAAGTTAGAGTAATTTGCAATCATTCCTAGATAAAGTGACAAACCAATTATACCTTCTTTTTATTATTTTCTTATCAAAGGCAAATATTTCCAAAGTAACAATTGTCTCCGTGGGATCGACCCTTACTTGCACTTTTTTATACTATTTACAACCCGTGCACTTGCGGTATTTATAACTAAGCCACTCGTTTAGGCCTAATAGGTGTTGCAGAAGGCAATATGTTGTCTAGTCACACACACATATATATGAACGCACCCATACATATACTCCTTCCATCCAATTTGAAAGTTCCCAATGTCTCTTGGGGATGAGGATTAAGAAAGGAGTATTTATATTCAAAAATATTGTGACTAGAAATAAAGTTCCGAGTATAATAGGTGGATAGGATTTGCAAGCTTGAGGCGCACAATTTAAGTATGTGAGCATGAGAAGTGTGGTAGAGTGAAATTAAACTTTTAAAGGCCTTCTTGCAAATATAATAATATTAAAGTTGTGACACTTTAGGAACATGACTTTCCAATGAATGGGACACCCAATAAGGAGGTAAGGGAGCTTTCGAATGGGACAGAGTTAGTATATAACGTTACTATCTTGTTTATATATACACACACACACATATATATACATATAATGCTAATAGTTCCCCACCTGACAATAATATTCAACTCAACAACTCGACTAAGCTTGTTTTTGGGTCAAATCAACTCGACTCAGCTTGTGTTAAGGTCAACTACTGATATCATGTTAGTTTCACTGTTCCATCTCCAACTTCAAGTCCAACTCATGTTGATAAATTACATTCTGATTATAAAAGGTGCCTAAGTGGTCTGCTTTGTGAGTGTCTGAACCACCTCAAGTGATCATGTTATCTCCTATTGGGATAACATTGGTTTCTCAAAGATTTGTTCATTACAATAAAGCAGTTATCATCATTAGTACAACCACTCTGCTCGATTTTTGAGAAAACAAATAAATAGATCCAAGCAACTGACTTTGAATGGACATTATCATTTGTAGAACGGAGATAAAACAGAATGTAATCACTCACTGTTGAGAATTATTGTTTTGGGAATTCTGATAACGATCAGAAGCATCAGAGAAAGAACTATAATGATGCTGACGTTGTTGATTTAATTGATGATGCAGCTCCGCTACTTTTTGCTTCAATCTAGCAACATCTGCTTCAGCAAGAGCAATCTCCTCAAGCTCAGCCCTTGACTTCAAATAATATAACAACAACAAAAACTAAGCCTTAGTTCCAAAATAACTTGGGGTCAGCTAACATGAATCCTCGTATGTCATCGTGAGAGAAAGATGTAAGGAAAAAGGAAAAAAAAAATAGAGAGAAGAGAAGAAGAAATAGGTAGGGGGAAAAAATTGAAAATGAAAAGAAGAGAAGAGAAGAAAAAAGAAAAAAAGAAATTGTGAAACAACTGAATTTGGCTAACACAAACCTTTAAATCCATACCACGGGACGCAGAGACCTGGCCAGATGACATACTCAACCCAACCTCCAATGCAGCTCTTAGATCTCTCTCAGCTTGTAATTGCTCTTGCAATCTTGTAACCTATTAGGATATTCAAACAAGTTACAGAGAGCACTTCATATGCTATTCCATATAGTTACATTTATAAGATGATTGTTTCCCAAGAAAAATGACAGAAACTGGTTATAAGTTTAAATATAAACACAGGACAAAGGATGATGGACGTGAGCAGTTTCCACTGCACAAGCACTTCAAAATTGTAATTTCTATGTATGATGTTAATAAAGTAAGCTGCACACATTATCACAAAACTCAACTTGATATATTCTTCATTAATCACATAAAAGTAATTATAAATTACAGTTACTTCTTTGGAAAATCCATTGAAGGGAAGAAACTGTAATCAAGATAAGCACTGCATTTATGATTCTACGACACCCAAGAGGTGTTGATTATGTCAACTCGAGTGCCACTCACTCCAGCATACACAGAAGCTGGGTAAAGGTTTTGTATTTAAAACCCGTTACTTTCTACTTTCTCACTCTTCTAATATTTTTCCATGATGGAATGCAATTATTCAAGTTTCTTTTTCTTATTTTTCATTTTCTACGAACGGCTTATCTTAAGTTTCACTTTTGTTATCAACATAATTCTTTTCTTACCAGAAATAAAGAAAGATGAAATACTGTCAGCAAGGACCCAAGTAAGTTGGCAATTAGTAGGGAAGTGAAATAAAGAGAACTGAAAGGAATTAATTAACATAAGAATGCTTAAGCAGGAAGGTTAATAAAGGTATACATCTTGTTCAAGAGCCATGTGACGTTCATGTAAAGCTTGTTTTCTTCTTTCCAAGCTAGCTTGGAGAATTGCATTTCCTCTTGCCTGACATATAGAAGCAGATTCCCGTTTAAGAAATGTCAATAATGAATGAGTCAGCATGAAAGGAAGTTGCATATAATCTAATCTTACCTCCTTTGCAATCCTGTGCCACAAGTCATTTTTGGTAATCTCAAGCCTTTGTATTGCTTGTCTACAAACATTCATAGGTTCCATATGTCAACATATATTAACGCACTAAAGACAACCATCCTGACTAACAACGACCTAGTTACTTCAGAGTTTCTACTTGCTTAGCTACAGTTGATATATCTGTGGCAAAGGAATAACTAAATTTTCATAAAACTCAATTATAGCATACAAGTATTATTTTTATTTTTTTCATTTTTCCTTCGATTAAAAAAGTAGAAACCAAAGAACAAGAAGATTAAAAAATATGGCATGCCAATCCCACTGAAGGTCTGATATCGAACCCCCACTCCGTTTGCAGATGACCATAGAGAAGCCATGCATACAATCCATTCCACAAAAGCGTCTACGACAATCTTTGGACAGTAAAAAAGTTCAGGAATGGACTCTCATTACGGAATGGAGGGTACCTACGTATATTTGCTGCTAAAATTGATTAAAAGCCGACTATTCATAGTGTCTCTCAAACTTAGAAATGGACTATTGTTATGGAATGGGGGAATAACGTATAACCAATCCACAAATATTGTCACACCTTACACTATTAATATAATGAGTTCCTTTTACAACAATGAACTTCCTTAACCTGACATTTCAATTATGATTAACAGTTGCAACTTAAGACAATTGCACTAGAGATGCTCTGTCAATAACTATGATAATAAATGGAGAAAGGAGACACAACTGGCAGCAATGTCCCCTGAAAAGAGGTTGGTTACTCAGGGGGCACATAAGTGTAAGTCTGGTGTTTGGCCACACACATAATTGTGACTATATGCTTGGAAAGTAATTTAGCATCATAGTTACTGCAAACAAGCAGAGTTAAAATTTCCACAAAATTAAAGATGGGAAAAATACAGCACTTTAAAGAAAAACATAAAAGTCTAAAACCTGAGTTGAGAAAGATATCACATTTGTTCCATAAACAGACTAGACTAATGCAAACATTAGAAGTAAAAATGAAATCATAAGAAAATAGAATAAGGAATCATAAAGCACTAATGGGTATCAAAAACATACTCCCTACGTCTCACCTCACTTGAGACTTATTTCCATTTTGGTCAATCCCACTTAACTTGAGATTCCCCAAAATAGCTAATCTTTTTATTATTTTATATTCAACTACCCCACCACTCATTCTCTCTCTTCATTTTCCACCACTCAATTTATTCAACCAACACTACTATTTACCCCACTCATTATCTCTCTTCATTTTCTACCACACATTTTCTTTACTTTATTCTTTCTCCTTAGTTATTGTGCCCACCTCTTAGGTCTCAAGTGAGGTGGGACGTCAGGAGTACATTAGAAGCAGGTACCATCAAAATTTTCTCACATAGTGATCCACAACAACAAAAGACAGCAAAATAAGTACGGAAAAATATACACAACTTACTCTTATTCTCCATAAGAATCAATTGATTCCATTGACGGCGTCCTTCTCCCCTGTCAAATATATGGTAAAACAGACAAAAATTCAGATCCCTAGAAAATCTACTGTTAGTAGTTGCAAAAACAGCACAGGCCAATCATGCCACCTACATGATCTTTGAGACACACATGTCAGACACTAGGAAACAGAAGGCGAGAAAAATGGCAATGCAGAAAAATGAAAATTAAAAGGGTTTATCAACCCAAAAGCTAGAACAAAATAAATCCATCCTGTAGACTTTATGTCATGTAACATAGGAAAGCAAAAAGAAAAAATATGGCATATGATAAAATTACGCAAAATCAATAAGACATAACTTACATTATTCCTTCCCCAAAATGGTGACCGCTTAATATTGAAACTGGAGCTTGCAAGTTTGCTGATAGGGTTCTCAGAAGACGATTCAGCTCCTGAGACAGGTCGAAATAGACCTCTATCCATAGAAGAAAGTATCTGCCCCATAGATTTATGAGATTCATTCCCAGCTAAAATGCCAGGGCTGCCTATCTCATTCACACCCGTCTTGCTACGTTCATCTTGTTGCTCATTCACACCCGTCTTGCTACGTTCATCTTGTTGCTCATTCATTTGACCATTAGAATCTTCATGAGGTCGTGACTCTATTGCGAAATTATTTTGCGCTACCAAATTTTCATTCCTTGGGGATACAACATTAGAATGACCAGGTCCATATGCCTGACCGAAAATGAACACACATATCAATCAAGCATGATCGATGTCAAGAACAAGATAGTTACTCATCAAAACCAGTCAGTTTAAATCTTTCTTTTGAAACTACCAATATCTCCTAATATATCAGCAGTATTGGGAAGTACCGAGGATATGCTGACAAATCATGGTTTTGAATTCAAGAGAGACCTTTCGATGACCTTTGCACAAATGAGAACAAATAGTGCTCTGTAACAAGTTTAATCTTTCCATCACTACTACTCGGTCGCCAGGTGAAGGGGAGAAAAAAATACTGCGTGCATTCTAAAATTTCAAGATTAAAAATCTGTTTTAAACTAAGTTGGACATTCAAGAGATTACCATCTTTCAAATTCAATGTCTGACATACTTTCATGCATTTCTTGAGGTATAAAAATGGAGTAAAAATGGTGCAAGTGCAATGATTGACTTGACAATTAAATGTTTCTCTACTGAGTCGGAAAAAAAAAAAAAAAAGAAACAGAAAGGGCTTCATACGCAATAGAAAAAAAAGCACTTATTTAGAACATAGTGGAGCCCTGTCCTTGTGATTAAAATGATTCTTTTAAATATAGCCTTGCCAACTCAAAGGGCTTGCAACTTAGCACTGAATTAGAGCGTAGAATGGAATGACATTGACAAAGCTCCCAAGCAATCTAAAGGGCAAATAAAAGCACACATAAGTGAGGTAGGGAAACTTATAAAGAGTTAAGGGCTCACACACAACTCAGCTAAACCTTAGTTTTAATCAGCGTCACATAATTCAGCACGCGGTCCGATTCGCGATACGAATTCGCATACGGAATTCGCTACCCCCGAGTGAATGCGATTCGCTTAGGTATTTTCGTTAAGAATTCGATTCATAATTCGCTTCATGTATTAGTAAGGTTAACTTTGATTAAAAATATTAAAAGAGAAATTCTTATATAAATAAATTACATACTAAATGATTACACGGTACGGTTCATCCTCCTTTACGAGCAAGGCGGAAATATAGTACAAAAAATTAATAAATATTAGAAAGAAAAAAAAAAGAGAAAACATGAACATAGATTAAATTGTTGCTCTGTCTTCAAAATAACAAGAGTAAAAAATAATATTATTGCTGGAAAAAAAATTAAATAAAGATGTTGACTTGTTGACTTCTAAGAAATCAAAGAACTATATTAAATTCAACAAAGTAGTAAGAATAGATAGCATCAAATTTTCAGAAAATACAAAGCTGTAAGTTGATTGAAAGTAAAAGAAAAAAATAACAAATTTATCTTTTATTTATGAGAATAAAGAAATTTGCAACAAACAATTAAAAAAAAAAAAGAAGAAATAGAAAAATAAGACGCTAAGAGACAGACAACAGAGACGAGAGCTTAAAAAAAAAAAAAAAGACAGAAACGAGACAGACGCACCAGAATAACACATAAATTGAAGAGCCAATATCGAAATTGAAGAGACGATGTCGCAGAAATTGAAGACTTGGAGCCGATGTCAACAGAAATTGAAGAGCCGACTTCGAAATTGGCACTTCGCCGCAGGCAGACAAGTCGCAATATGGCAATACGGCGTCTCCGGCGAACTCAGTCGCGAATTTGGGCGTTTTGATTCGGAATCGAATTCCGATTCGATTCGATCGAATGAATTCGGAATTCGACCCCATTCTGGGCGAATTCTGTGACCCTGGTTTTAATTACTTGGAGTCAACAACACGAACCCTCTTCCGCCTTTAAATTTGATCAAGCAAGGACACCACACTTAATCGTATCTTTCTTTATGATCAACATCAACATGAATTTGAGTAACCCCCCCCCCCTCCCCCGCTTTTCAAGCCTCGTTAATGTTAATAGATTCAGACTTCATCATTGGTGCGGTAAGAAGTCCATATTGTGTCTTCAAATCATCTGAAGTGAGTATCTCACTTTATCTCCTATTGGGATGACTTTCCCTGTCTCACAAATTTCTTTATTACCGAACTATATTTTTGTTAGTTTTGCCGTCGGCCCATGAATTTCAGCTTCGCTCCCGTCTCAACATGTCCGTTGTAGTCATAATCCAGTTTCATAATGGTGCTATTTAATAGTTGTCCCTTAAAACCATCTTCTCAACGGAACGAGTATAAATCGAACATACAGCACTCCAGATGCAGTCCTCCATTTCACAAAACCTAAATACATAATCTGTCTAACATCATTGCTTACATCCACTTCATAAATAATAAATGATCCCCGGAACTGTTTTTATTTTCTGGTACTTCTTAAGTACCTAACCTAACTTTGTTTACACTCATACTCCTTTTAAAGCTTAATCTGCACTCCACATATTTCATTATACTTCTAATTTCAAACCGTTTGATTTCTCAAGCCTCTCTACACTTTTCTAGCTTCTCATTAACCTCATTCCTCGTCTCATCAATACTGAAATGCAGCCCGTGAACCAACACACCCAAACATAGGTTCATCTCCTCAGATAATGAAATTGAGTGAAATCATCATAATGTTAAGGGATCAAGTCTTTTGACATAAATAGATGCAAAACTCTCCCCTGTCCAAACACTATGTGTACATGGCAACTGATTCATGTTCAGATTTGATATAATAATAATAAAAAAAAGCACCAATGTATACACGCAAACAAACAAACAGCTTGAGAGAGAGAGGGAACCTTGAAGTCATAAAGATCACTGCCAGCGTAACTACTGCTCTCACTCAACTTCCCACTTAGTACACGATCTAGATCCTCATAAGTATCATGATCAACTTCATTTTCTGCATCATGGTAACCATCATCTTTATCGTCCATATTTTCATCGTCAGATGAATCTTCACTTCCACTTTCAATCTGAGAATCAGCTGATATCGAGCATCGAAGCAGAGCTTCCTCCTGTTAAAGAAACAAATCACAAAGAGCAGCGATTAGAGCATTACGTAAAGAAACTAAGACCAAGCGTATCCTAAGATTATGCAAGAAAAAATCATTTAACTAATACACAAATTTGGGTTAGTTTGGAGGGGCCTCAGGGTTATATTCCCAAATTTAAGTCTCTACAATTACAAAAATAATTATTGCATTCTATTCAATGACTGCAAAAATGATGATTGACTCTGAAAACAGAGAAGAGACGCTAAATCCAACACGTCTTTGAAAAACTAATTCGCTTAAACCCCTCTCCTAAGTAAGTGTCGAAAGTAATCCACCAAATTAAAGTAACTTACATCAAATATGTTCTCGTACTCCTCTAGGAGTTAGCCTGAGCGTTATTAGCAGCATTTGCAGCAGCGAGAAGCTGAGCAGAATTATCGCCATTGTTATCGAATTCATCCTCCAATTCACATTCACCAGCTAAGAGAGGCTGTAAGAGCAAGGGGGCCATACAAGCAGCAACCACAGATGGAGTCATTCGGTTTTCAGAAGCATGCAGGGAAACTGTATGCATCATCTTCAAGATTCTGCAAACAAACAAAGGAAACGTTGAGATGTGTACTGAAAAACTAACTGGGTCTTTTGGCTACGTGAGATGTAAGATGAAGTAATTATTATGTCATATACATCTATAGAAGAGCTAATATAAAGGAGGGTATTTACGTAATTGAAATATAGTATATTTAGGTATAAAAATATCATGTAAAACTTATCAAATGAAACAACATTACACGACTTCTATCATCAAGATTCTTCTCTCTCTCTCTCTCCCTCTCTCTCTCTCTCACTCACTCACTCACTCACTCACTCACTCACTCTCTCCCGGTATTTATCTTTAATTTGCTACTGATTACATGGCACTAGAGATACAGTGACTAAAGAAGGCCTTGAACAAAGGCGGCTTCAGCTTTGTGTTTGACTGTTGATATATACAGACACACACACACACACACACACGCATTATATATATATATATATAGAGAGAGAGAGAGAGAGAGAGATCACCTCTGCAATAAACGCCTGTTTGGTTCAGGAAACGTCTCAAGTATTGCGGCACGCATAGCATTTACTCGAGCTTCCTTCCGATCTATTTCTTTTACAAGACAATAGCAAATTAAAAAAAAAAAAAAAAGTATCCCTAAATATAAACCAAAATTTACAGTTTTTCTTGTCATCTAGATCTTGAAAAGAAACCCATATGTTCTTTTATAAAATATTCTGTTTTCAAATATGTTACTTGTCTTTTCAATATCGCATACGTACTGCAAATTATTTTGGGACCTCCAGAACTAAGCCCCTACCCGCTCCCCCCTCCCCAAGCCAGTTTAAGATCCATTAACGACTAAGATTTTTTAACCAGGCATCTATCTGCATGATCGTAAATATGTTACGAACTATGTTAAACAACACCCCAGTCCAGATATCACAATTTATCATTAAAGGGTTTAGGGTTTAGGTGAACCCTAAATTGATACTAAGCCCACAGTGTAACAACTAATTGCTTTGTGCTCCAATTCAATCATGACTGTTAATGTACATATCTGTCCATGCCTACATTCAAGAACACATACAACTATACATGTAAATACATACATAAAAATAGAAGATGGTTTCGGACTATACTTGTTTTTATTCGGTTGCAAGAAAGTCAGTTGCCTGTCTAGTCATAAACTGATTGGTCAAATCACAAACTGATTGATCTAGCCAGATTATTGGCGAAGAGAGACGGACAGAAGGACAGACAGAGTAAAGACTTGAGCATTATGATGTGGTTTAGGTTGTGCCAAAAGATTATATTGGTGGGTGGCCACTAGCCATATTAAATACAGTATGTTAATGATGGTGGAAACTGGAAATAGACTTTGAAGAGGGTGATTGGTTGTATTGCCCCAAACAATCCATTTACAGCTATGTGAAAGAACGTGATGATAGCAACGGAGAGCGAGAGACTCAGGGCGTTTGAGATTAATACATGTGCGTAGATATAATGGTTGCAGGAGGAAATGACATAATCAATGCTAGCAAATATTTTCTCTGAAAGAAAAATGCAGAAATGCAACCACTTACAGCAAAAAGGACACGTCTACACAAGCAAGCTCCTTGTAACTCTCTGCAGATGCACAAAAAAGGCTACAGATATGGCTTGCCTCCAAAATGCATTGCCAGAAAACTGAACAACCCGAGAATTAAGCAAACTTCCCAAGGCGGTTGCCAACAATATACTATGTGAAATGCTAAATTGTGGGTCTGAATTTCTCTTAAACTGGTGATTCCTTTTGTGGCAGTTGCAGTTAAGGGATTCAGTGTGAAGGATGTTGTTATTTCGCAGGAACGTGGACGTTCACTATTTTATGGTGCCGTGCATCTCGATTAAGAGGATCTGTAATCTTGAGAGCAATCAATTTCTAGGCACTTGTTTTGGGATAAGGTGGTGTATATGATTTTCCTTTGGATCCCTCAAATATTTGAAGGTGGAAAGGGAATTTTTGAAACCAAATACACGACCAGTCAAAATTAAATGCCATCACGTCTGAAGCAACGACGAAGGCCCCACACTCACACCTACCCACCTCCTCAGGCCCATAAAAGTAAACTGCAACTCATATCGACAATTCGAGTAAGAAAGAAGAATTCACATAAATGCAATGAATGCCACTTGAACCAGAAAACAATCAGGTTCAAGAATGACAATTTTTAAAATTTCAAGAGGATATTCAAATTATCACTATTTTTGGTCAATGTGGAATCAAGTTGACCAAAAAAATCAACTCATAACAGTTACTTTGGGACGGATATAGTTAAAACAAAAAGAAAGTAAGCAAACCCTAATTATCTCATGTTTTCACTAAGAAACAGTGCCTTCTTTTCCGATTGACATCATCCGTAGCCTCATCATGCTCTAGTCAAGAATCAAATGCGTTGACCAGTGTTTTAGGTCCCTACTCAGTGGGTAAGGCTAGAGGCGAGGTGAATAGCCTTTCTGAAAATCATTGCAAGAAGACTAGTTTGATAAGACTATTCCACAATAATCAAAAGTTTATCCTCAAAGAAACATTTTAGATTACTGTTATACAGTTAGGTACACAGCTGTCCCCAAGGAATGTACAACTCCCTCAGTCCCAATATATGTTTCCCTTTTGTCAACATGATTAGTTTTGAGCAAACTTATGAAATTGTAATTATGTTTACGAAATTTTTAGAGTGGTTATTAATAGTGAATAGTGCATTCAATAAAAGAAATTAAGAATTTCATGAGGATGGTAAAATTTTCATAAATCTTTGTCCAAAGTTCAATCAAGTTGACTAAAGAAGATACTTATTTTGGGACTGAGCGTGTATATTCAACACTGAAAATGACAAACAGAAACAAATTACCTTATCAACCAATAGGAAACGAAACCATGATACCACCGCATCTCAATTACATGACAAACATAAGAGTTTATAAAAATGAGGAATCATAAAGTAATAACCGCAAGAATTAAAGGGTGATACTCCCTCAACCCCTTATAAAGAGCAGTATTTAAGTAAACGCAAACATGACAAACAGGTTGAAAATATATACTTCCATAAACTTCTCCCACACAACATAGGCAACAATATTTGAACTCAAACTAGATAGGAAGCAAACAAAATTTACTAAGGACCAATAAAGTCAGTATAATGTAGACAAAATTTACTTATAGGAAAATTTACTCTTCAACTGAGACAGCACATAAAGGAATAACCCCCCCCCCTTCTCTTGCAACCGAGTCAGCAAATAGATTACTGCTGCTCCCACCGTCCCAGAATAAATAGTCCCATTTCATTTCACAAGTCAATTTTTTATGGACAATGCTTTACTTGCTTGTACTATTATTGGAATAACACTAAACTATATTCTTTTAGAAATAAGACTACTTTTGTGACAACCCAAAAAGTAAAAAGACCTTTGTTTAGACAAAAGGATTATCACACTTGTCAAGAGATTATATTTTCAGTTGAGAGAATGTGCTAGAGGAACTTACTGTAAGCTTCCAACAATGCAGTGCAACACGATGCAGGAACAGGTGATGAAGGTAGCTCCCGCAGAACATGCTGCAGATAAAAGACAAGGTTATTACTTACCACCCAGTTACCCAAAGTAAGACCACGAGAACCTATGAATTATTTTAATTCTATCTTCATTTTCTTTTCCATGGAGTCCTCTAGAACGTAATCCTCTTCCTCCAAAAACATACCCTTTTTTTTGTCCCAGAAAAGGATGGGAAAAAAAAACAGTCAGATCATCTTAAATTATGCCAGCGTGCAAGATTACCTTAACACAGTCGCCGATCACATGAGCATCCTCGTCAGGACTGAATTCAGTCTTGCCTACAAGTATAGTAATTTTAGTGTGCACACCATTAATTTAGATGTCTACAGAATGACTTGTAAAAGAGCTCACACTACAACTTGGACATAAGATCAAATAGTTTCAAATAAGAAAAAAATATTATATTGAAAGGAAAAGATATAAAAGAGATAGGCGAGAAGTCCACTGAAAGACAAATACAAAGATAATAATCATAAATAAACAAACAAAGAGGGAAAAGCAATCCCCAAAGACTGAAATGGCTCTGTTGTTTCAAAACAGAATCGGAACTCCATGATAGGCACCCCTGCCAAGAATCCATACAGAAGCCATAGAGATAACTCAATCCCACAGCATCTGTCTAGATATGAACTTATCATGAAAATCTTGTGATTCCTCTCAAGCCACGTACACAATTTCAGAGTCAACATTGAATATTCCTATGCAAAACTCGCATCATGATTCCACCCAATCATTAAGAACTATCTGAAGAAAACAATTAAGCACGGACAAACTATGGCTTTGCCGACCACATGAAACATATGGGCAACTACTTTGAATTTCTCAGTGTTCCCTCATACAGATTGATAATCCAGACTTGTAACAACCCAAACTTTCACATAATAAATAAATTCCATAAACTAGGGAAAATCCCAAACGTCAACATGAATTCAAAACCAACGTTACCATTCAACGGCTAGTTTACTTAACCATAATTCAAACAGTGCGGAAGCATAACTAATGTTTAAATCCCAACGGCTAGTACAATCCACTAGCTTAACACAAAACAATTAATGTCTTAAACTCCTCGAAACCTTGGACTGCCCTTCCTTGCAATCCATCTAGATCCTTAATCTTACCTGGGAAAAATAATATAAGAAAGGGGTGAGCGAACAATGCTCAGTAAGTTCATACGGGATCTCTCCGGGTACTAAGGAGAGATGACCGAAAGAACGGAGCCAAACAACATTATTCAATGAAAGGCTAATATTAATAATCTTAACTGCATGTAACAAACACAGTTATCAAATCAATGAATTATGGTCCTAGTTCAATCCGTCAATTCCAGAGTTTCAAACACCTTTTCAGGGTGTCACACCTTTTCAGGGTGTTAAGAGAATAAGAGACCTTACACCTTTTCAGGGTGTTATGGTCCTAGTTTAATCTGTCAATTCCAGAGTTTCAAACACCTTTTCAGGGTGTCACAGTTTCAAACACCTTTTCAGGGTGTCACACCTTTTCAGAGTGTTAACAGAATAAGATACCTTACACCTTTTCAGGGTGTTAGGAGAATAAGAGACCTTACACCTTTTCAAGGTGCTCCCTTATTTAGGTATATCATGATAACCAAGCTACTTCCTCATGTAGCAATTTGAAAGTCTGAGTTCTTTTCTATCAAACTAGACTCATTCGTAATTAGTCCTTTTCAATCAGACTAATCCAACCGCACCTATTTCAATTAGATACAGTTATAGTTCTTAGTATTCTAGGTACAAGAATACTTAAGGCAATTTCAATCTGTTTGGATACCCATTGAACAAAATACATCAAGGGTAAGATAATCAAAAGACGTTCAACAACATCAGAGTTCAAATGCTACGGACCATTGGTAGCTACACTTGAAAGAAATAAGGAAGATCCTACATAAAATGATGAATCATCAAAGTACTTAAGGAACGTAATCCCTTACCTTGGCTTTGCGTTATTCCTCTTTGCAAACCTTGTGCAAGAATCTACAATCAAGCACAAAATACTTCTTAGGACAAGTAATACTATTTTACTCCGTCCCCAAAATACTTTACTTTACTTTCTTAACCTTATGAGTTTATGTTCTTAAACCCCTTATTAAGGTTGATAGTCAATCTAGGGTTTGTTCTACCCATTAACTGCATTCCCAAAATACCCTCTTTGATTTACTAAAATACCCCTAGGGTTTTAATGTCCCCAATCTCAATTATTATGTTTTAGGATTTCATTAATCACATGAAAACACTATTCCCAGCTTAGTTCACTATTCATAGCATAAATTACTATTCACCGCAGATTTCTTATTCATCGCAGATTACTATTCATCGCAGATTACTATTTATCGCAGATACTATTCATCGCAGATTAACACACACACTGTTTACTTTTACACACACTAAATACACCTTCACAGCACCCACACAAACGCACACACACACTGTTACACACACTAAAAACACCTTCCAGCACACACAAAACACACACTGTTTTCACCACAAACACATGCACACACAGTAGCACGCACACACCCGCACACACTCACAGTAACACGCACACACACACACACCTTCACACCATTCTTCTTCATTCTTAATTAAACCCTAGGTGATCAATTATCATTCTTTAGGGTTTCAATTATGATTCAACGAAAGAGAAAGGATTAGGGAAGTACCTTTGATGAACCAAACCGGGCTCCTCTTCTTCTTCTTCCCTCCACCTTCTATCTCTCTCTCTCGATTTCTCTTTCTCTGTTTTTTTCCTCTCTCTGCGTCTCTCCCTCTCTCTGCGCAGACTTTCCTTCTTTCTCCCGTCCTATTCTTTCTTTTCTTTTGTGGTAGAATAATACTAGGGGTCTTAGAGAGGGTTTTTATATTTTAGGGCTTTCAATTCCCTAACTAAGAATAATTCATTCTCCTCTTAAATAAAGACTTGGGCTTTTCTATTTTGACCCAATAACTAAGCCCAATCCTTTTTATTAATGGCTCGGCCCAAATAATTAAAAAGTTCAAAATAAAAAAAAATAGGGAATTTTCGGGTTATTACAAGACTGATATGCCTTAAACCTAAATTTGGTAGAAAGGGCGCATCAAAACCCAAATGAATGAAAGAGTACACTGGAAAGAAAGAGAAAGAAAAAGAAAATTAACTCTAGCACTCTAAGAAATGACCAGATAAAAGAATGAACACTTTCCTCAGCCTGGCCTGATGTGAGGTTAATAAGCCAAGACAAGACCCAGTCTGATATATATTTGGTAAAAAGGGACTCCAAGAATTCCGTCAACCAAAAATTCACTACATTAATCCGAACAATAAATAAATAAAGAAAAAAGAAAAAAAAAATCAATACTGATTTTAACACAAGCAAAGGGCTATACTATTACCGAACCAGACACAACTAGACGTAATTGATATCCATTCAATAGTCCTATCCACTTTCGAATTAAGCATAGCTATTTATAAAGAAAATATGTTTTGCCACAGTTTACAGAGGCCTGCTTTTACCTCCAATATCCTTGAGACTCCTTTTCCGCTTCATATAATTGTGTATACCTATGATCACTAAAGATTACTTTCACTAAAACCGAAGATAGTGAAGGAAGAAAAAAAACCTTCTTCATATTCTTGAACTCGGTGGTCTACCTCTTCAACATCAGCAGATTGTCTCAATATGCCTTCAACTTTAATTCCTGTAAACAAACTGAGATAAGTTAGAGGCAATAACAAATAAACTACACAAAGCAATGGACATCTCATCACTTCTGGGTTTACCAAGCAAAACAATTAGTCTTTTGCAATGTTTAGAAAAATCTTTACAGCTCAGCATACATGTTATGAAAAGTGATGCATAACCATGGTGTGCTTAAACTTTGCTGATGATAGCTCATGCCCATAAAATAACTCCTTAAAGAACATTCTTCTTGGAATTTTCACTAATTCCAGAATAAATAAATCAGTAGGCAAAGAAGGTACCCCCCCCCCCCCAATTCTTCTTGGTATCCTTTCCCATATGTGGTTTCATTAATACTCCTAATCTCATTCTTGCAACTCATGGGTTTAAGTCAGAACTTAACCCGTGCTTTTCTATCGCATTTCATTCCATCAATTGATACTTCTCGTTTTTCCCTATCCTCTTTCACTCGGAAACATATAATTCCGTAGAAAGCTCAAGCTTTGTTAGCTCTTTGGTTCCTTATAAGGAACAAGCGTCTTTAAGGCCATAGCTTTGGAAAGTAGAGTATACAGCATCCTTAAGGCTTCCGACAGGGGTCTGACACTACTAGAAACTGGTCCATTACCGACGGAAATTTCCGTCCCTAAACCACAAAATCCGTCGGTAATGGAAAGTTACCGACGGACAAAGTCCGTCGGATTCCGTCGGTAATTTCTTGTTGGTAATACCGACGGAACATTCCGTCGGTAATACTGACGGAATATCCGTCGGCACGTTTATTAATTCCGTCGGAATCGCTAAAAAAACTCCGTCGGTAATTATTATTGCCGTACAATGATCGGAGAAGTACTACCGACGGAATATTCCGTCGGTATTACCCACGGAAATTTCCGTCGGTAAATTGACATGAATTTTAAAAAAAAATAATTAATTAAAAATAACCAGAAAGCCTTTTATTTCCGTTTCAATTTAACATTCAGCAGTCAATTATAGAAACATTCATATCAAATGTACAAAACATATAATGAACCAAAAAGTATCATTACAACCAAAATAATAAAGTTAAGTTGTGTCTTTGGATGCTTTACGGTAAATGACACCATTACATATAGTGACCAATCGAAATCAAGAGCACAATTCAGTCCTATACATAGTTTTTTACGAACTCCTTGAATCATTGAATATAGCCTCTAGAGTTTCAGGATAATCCTTCTAATGGTTTTCCCATGCCTCCAGTTTTATTTGCTAAAAAATAAAACTGGCTAATTGAGAAGTGAGTAGTGAAGCGAAGCGGAACTTCTTGAACCTGGAAATGACAACATTAACATGAGCAGCAGTTCCAACATCCTAAATCATTACATCTCATTATTCCAACAAAAAATAATAATTTAACAACTCAAATAACCTTAACATGAAAATACTCTTAACAATCATATACTCTCTCCGTCTCGAAAAAGTTAGTTTCATACTTTATTTATCATACTCATAACAAAAACTCTCTACCCACTTACTCTCACATACTTTTAGTTTCATTGGATCCCACACTTTACAAACTAGGATCTGCAACCTACAACTTAAGGCACAAGACAAATATATACTCCCTCCATCCCAAAGTCCAAAATGAACCAAATGAGATTTATCTTTGTATGGAGAATTAATGAGTGTCTGAGATAAGGAGAAACTCACCATCTTGGAGTGTAGTACTTCACAGCAACCTTAGATGGGGGGCAGTTTTTTCAGTTCATCTACAGGGAAAAAAAAAAAAAAGAAGCAGAATCATGTAAGATTGTTATTTCCACATTTTCTATAAAATAAATTTAGAAGTCAATAATGTATTCCTCAAAAGGCCCCCTGAATGAGATTCTTGAAACGAGATAAGAGTATTTCATACACAGTATGTTTCATCTCAATTATTAACCAGTTCCAAAAATAACAAATCTGAGATAGTTCATACACAGTAGGTTTCATCTCAAACCACAGTAGGTTTCGTCTCAAACCACCATGCATTTCCCCCAAGTTCCTGCAACAAAAAAGGATACATCTCAACATTGAGTAAAGTGCGTGCAAAATGTAATAGATACAAGGGGAAAAAAAACACAAAAACAGTTTTGTGTAGATGAAATCCTACATAACTTTATTTTAAAAGAGGTATAGTTGGGAAGGCGATATCTTTTAAGTTTAATAACTTTTAAATATTTAAGTTTAATAACTTTTAAGGTGACTTAATTTCTACCAGTCCCAAAAATAACAAATCTGAGATAGTTCCATATCATTTTGATACCAGATAACTACTTAAATGGAAAGAGCATGAAAAATTAATAAACTTAGACTCAAAAATCAATTAATTCCGAGTTCGTATGAATTAGATATGAATTTTCTAATATTAATGAACTTTCAAACCAATTTGAAAACTAAATACTATGATCCAAAACTGTAATTCCGTAATCAGGCTTGTTCTTCCCCAAACCCAGCACAAGACATCAATACTTGTCAATTTGAAAACTAAATACTATGATCCAAAACCTCAATTCAATAACTAAATTAAAGTTGCAAGCAGAGCAATATCTACACCAAATTCATTATCTATTATCAAACAAATAACCAACAACACATACACAACACAGGCACCCCACACACACACTGCTCATAAACATAGAGGGTTGAATTTTATGCCAAAATCTTTATACCAAAACTGGATATTAAATGGTTAAACTAGCACCTATTTTCACGCAACGAAGATGTAAAACCTATATACTTGAGCTCCAAAAATCCAAAAAAGTCAACATTTTAAGTTCATCCATCATAAATAACGGCAATTGAAACCTAAAAACTAAAGTGTAAATTACATAAAAATCCAACGCAAATCACATGAAAAAGTAACAAGAAAATGCAAAATTTTGAGATCTAAAAGTACCTGACTGGAAAGAGGGCCAGAGGATTGAAGAGAATCACGGACGAGATCGCCGGTGGCGATATGAGGGACACCGAGGAGAGTGGAAAGACGGCTGGCGTAAGTGCCTTTTCCGACGCCGGGAAACCTAGAAAGACCCACTGGACGTTCGGCGGCGTAGGTAGAGGAATTGCGGCGAGTTTTCGGTGGAGACGGGGAAGCGGATACGGATAAGGACCTCCTGAGTAGGGAAGTGAGGAGGAGGGTTTCAGGAGGCGGGTCAAGGCCGCCATTGTTTTGGAAGAGAGCTCTGGAGCTCTGAAGCGAGAGAGAAAGAGGGATCTGAGTTGTGCGTTTGTGTGTTTTTCAAAGAAGCAAAAATGAGCTGCGGTTGTTGTAGAAGCGGGAACGAGTTGCCGAAGAGAGGAGTCGCCGTCGAAGAGAGGAGTCGAATGGAAGGGTAGAGAAACGAGACAAGAGTGAAGGGTTTTTTGTTTTCATCCGACTATAGAAGCCCACTATTGGGATTAAGATGTCATCATTTAGGGTTACCGACGGATATTTCCGTCGGTATTACGATGGAACTATTCCATCGGTATTACCGACGGAAATATCCGTCGGTAAATATCTAATCCGTCGGTAACCCATTCAAATCAAATTTTCAGATTCCCACCGGGACGAAACTTAATATCCGTCGGTAACTCTCTCATTTCCGTCGGTATTATTGACGGAGCTTTTCCGTCGGTAAAATTCCGCCGGTAATGATCAGTTTTCTAGTAGTGTGAGGCCTCTCAGAGGAGTGTTCATTTAGGAAATTCAACAAATTGAAATGCATTGGTTTCTTGGTTATCTTCTCAAGCTATTCCATCTTTGTATTGATGATTTTATTCAATGGACATCTCCTTTCTCGCTAGTATCTTACCATGTTCATCTTCATATAATATCATTTTTTTTACCATTGAAAAAATTTGATAAACTGAAATACTTTGAAATCTGAAATCTCAATCCGTGTCCTCCCCCACCCCATACATTGCAATCGCCATTGCTATAGCTGGAATGAAAGTAAAGATCCTGCCCCCCAAATCCGGCGTGGCGTGTCATGGATGGGGGAGGACAACTGCAATGAAAATCTGTATTGAGGGTACTTCAATGGCGATTGTGGCCTTCAATTTTGGACATGTGCGACTAAGTTTTAACAGGGTCGATTAGGGTTGTGATGCTACAATAATAAAATCATTTTTGACCAAGTCTATGGTAAATGGCTCTTGACTATGTAATTGACCCAAAAAGAAGTGTAATTAGACAAAAATGGCTTATGAGCCTTTATTTATGAAAGGGGTTTATCCAAATGGGATGGGCCTAGAATAAATCTGGGCTTAGGGCTCAAGATATGGGGGGTCACATGCTTGGCACATGGGGAGGAAACTATATAAGCAACATCCCTAATCCAAAAGGGTAGGTTCACATGCACACTGATAACCACCATTTCCATACTTGTTGATTATACAGAGATATGGTACTGATTCTCACGCCGGAGGGGTTTCCGCCGGAGTCGCCCCCGGCCTAGTTTACGTGTGCTCGTGTGTGTAGATCGAGACGGAGAAGAAGGCCGACGTCCACTGTAGACTACAAGCTCGGAACCGATTGCAGCCCAGAAAATTGAGGTCGCATCAGGTTGGGACCCTTTTGGCTACATACGTTACTTGTGGACTTTACGTGGAATTTTAATAGTTAAGAGGTGGGATTTTGATGAAACTTGTGGACATCAAAACATATTTGGCCCAAATATACATATCATACAAAAGTAAAAGTAAGAGATAACTATACAACTAACAGCAGATTAATAATGGACTCTAATTTACCAATTACACTTGACATGGAACAAAAAACACATGTCTAATGGCAAATGGTCGTGGGCTTTGAAAGTTAAACGGCAAATAAAGTCCATGTAGCTAGTACGTCTCACATCACAAAATCTTACTCCCTCTGTCCCAGAAAGATAGTCTTATTTTGACTTTTATGGTCAACAAAAATGAACTTTGACTGAACATTGATGTCTATCTAATCATTCTAGTGAAATTCTAAAAATTGTAATTGACAAATCATTAAGTGATTTAATCAATAATAATTTTTAATATTTCATTATTATTATTAGATTGAGAGCAATGCTTGGTCAAAGTTCATTTATGTTGACCAACAAAAGTTAAAATGAGACTATCTTTCTGGGACAGAGGTAGTATTATTTACTTATCTTTGAAAAGGGTCGCTCGGAATTGTTCTTATTTTTCTCTCTTATAATTTAGCTTCTAAACAATGCAGATTTATACTTACTCCACAATGTTTGTTTTTTCTTTATTCATTTTTTGTGACAAGACTTGCTCCATAATGTATTACATTTCCACGGTCATTTTGGGAGATTCATACACATTGCATGGTGCGAAGCAGCTAAACCAAAAGAAACCCAAATTGCGAAGCATATATAAGGAAAACCATCATTAGACTATATTTTATAGCTTATGGTCTCCATGAGTTGGGAATCTAAAATGAGGCTACACAGTTCTATTCATAATGTCTTGGCACTTGTAGATATTATCTATTGATTAGGCCATGGAAATATCCCCGTGATACAGGTCTCTTTACTAAGATTGCCCTTTGAACAATAACCAAGTGAATTCGCTAAGAGAGAATATCAAATAGAGAGAAGGATTTTCGGTTGTCACTGAATGTAACGTCGCATGGCTTTACACAACTATGAAGAGAAGATATACTGATTCGACTGCCAAGTTGCTTAGTTACCGGGGCATAAGTTCTAGAATAGATGCCGTCATTCCTTTATGGGATGTTCTTGCTATATATTTTCTTTTGGTTCTCATTCAGTCCTGGACAGTCTCAGATATTAAGCTAAGAATAAGAAGGCTCTCCTTTAGTTAGTTATACACCTTTCGTAGAGAATCAAAAAGCATACAAACCCATGAATTTAATTTATGAGAAAACACCATGAAGAATATTCCATTGACTTGCCTTATTGTTGATCACTTTCGTGATTGGCTCTTCCCACTTGCACAGGTTTCCTAGCATTAATAGTGTAGTCCACAAATTAGCATTGTCTGAATTGTGAATAAAAGATCCAACTCTCAATACCGAAATGGAGGTCAGACTTGTGGGGGAATAATGAGGTTTTGTATAAACTCTCTAATGGCTTAAACTTTTAAATGAGTTGGTAACTGGTAGAACATCTATCATAAAGCAGGCTCTTCAATTCATCATCCCACTTGCATGTATTTCATGAAGCATTGCGAAATACTGGTGCTCTATTAGGTTTGTAATGCATGTCAATTTGTCTCCATGTGTGACCAGCACACACAACAGAGAGTTTACACTTGATACACATTGGTGGTCCCCTTCTCTATCAAGATTGGCTTTTAAATGCAGGAAAATTAACAAACAAATATCAACATCATGACAGTGTGATTCCCTACACATATTGTAATCATAATGGAAAAGGAAACTTACCATTTTTCTCAAGGAACCGAAGCGCTTTCTCAAGGAAGGATGGACCTCCATCTATATCTTCCAGTGCCAGCAATATAGGTCGTCCAACAACTAAAGATTTGATTGGACGATTATCCCTCCCCACACATATTACAAAACACTTAGATGGAAAAGAGCCCAAAAAGTAATGACATTTAGTGAATGGACGCAACATAAAGAACAAAGAACTTATTGGGGAAAAGACTTCATTTCCTGTAATAACAGTCAATAATGTATCACACAACCATAGATGCAAAATATATACATACATACATATATATATTATATATATATATATATATATATATATATATACTATATATATATATATATATATATATATATATATATATATATACTCCCTCCGTCCCGCCCGAAATAGGATTTTGGTAAACTTGACTTTACTTTGACCAAGTCTTTTGAAGAAAATATAATAAGCCAAATAAAAATTTAAAAATTGTTATTGTATCACAATTAATAATACTCTCAATAACAATTTTAAATTTATATTAGGATAATTATTTCTTATTTAAATTACATGGTCAAAGTATTAAAAAAGCTACCAAAATCCTATTTCGGGCGGGATAGAGGGAGTATATATATATATATATATATATATATATAGTCCATCATGATAGCACTCCATGGAAGTTTTATCACAATCAAGAGTTAAATTCAACTTTTAAACTTCTAATAGTAGGCAAGTAAGATAGGAATATGTGGAACATCTGGCAGTGAAGCTATAAGAAAAATTCCCCAGGAAGTGGAAAGGAACGCAAATACATAAAATAGATTGTACTGATGGCAAATGTACTAACATTGATGAAAGGATCCTTCAACTGATTCAGTATTGTCATTACGGAAAATCCCATTGTGGCCCATCACAAGGGCTGCACTTGGTGCTTGTGCAAGAGCATGTTCTAGGGCTGTCTTCCATTCATACAAATTATCTGAGGACTTGTCTGAAAATTATGGTGCGTGTAAGCAAACAACATGAGAGAAAATTGTCTACTCCCTCCGTCCCAAACTAATCACTACTTTCGGTTGACCATATTTGAACTTTGACTAAAATTTTATGCTAAACTATTAATATCTACAAAAATTTAAAAATGGTTATTGATAATTATGAGATTAATGTAAAGAATACATCATCGACCGCATGTCCGACATCGACCGCATGTCCGACCGCAACACCGACCGCACCATCGACCGCAACATCGACCGCACCATCGACCGCATCATCACCACCCGAAACATCCGGATCACATGATCCGGACCCACAGGATCATTCCATATCATAGTTTGTTATATTTAGTAAATATCTTCATTTCAAATGTAAAGATTGATATTATCTCTTGTATAGATTAGGAGATTGTGCATATCCTCTGTTAAGAAACCCTAGGATTACTTGTATATATATTGTGTAACTCCATCAATGAAAAGTATCTTTTGCCATTTTCTCATTATGGTACCAGAACCCTAATCGATCCAAACACATTTCTTATTTTCTTTGGCCGCCTCCCACCATGACCAACTCCAGTGCTTCTTCCTCCTCCTACCTTCACAACCCCGCCGACCCCAACAACCCTCTTATTCTTTTCGACCTCTCCAACTGCAAAATGCTCACACCTTTAACCTATCTTGCCTGGGCATCCCAACTTACCTCTCTTCTCTTTGGATTAGACCTTCTCAAGTATGTTGATGGTTCCTACCCCATCCCACCCGAAACAATCACCACCGACGCCAAAACCACCGCAAACCCAGCCCATATCACCTGGCAACGTCAAGACCGACTCATCCTTGGTGCCCTTCTTGGCACCCTTGACACTGCAGTAGCACCCCTAGTTTACCAAGCAAAAACCTCTCATGAAGCCTGGGCCACTCTTCAATCAACCTATGCCAATCCCTCCCGTGGCCACATTCTCCAACTCAAAGATCACCTTGCCTCCATCACCAAAGCCTCACTATCAATCACCGACTACATGCAGTCAATCAAAACAACCACTGACAAACTTACTATTCTTGGAAAACCCATGGATTCCGAAGACATCATAGCCAAAATTCTTCAAGGCCTTGACTATGAACCCTACAAATCCATTATTGACTCTGTCCGTGCTCGTGACAACCCCATATCCTTTGAAGCTCTCCACGAAAAGCTTCTTCACCATGAGCTCACCCTCAAACACCAAAACCCTAACCCGGCCGCACATCAGAACTCCAACCCTACTCTTCTAATGACTGCCCACGCTGCTCAGTTCCAACCCCGATCTACTCCCCGCCCACATAATCCTCCACCCCTTCTACCCACACCCACCACTCCCTCCGCCCACTCCTCCTCCCCTACTACCTTTAAAGGTAAGTGTCAATATTGTCGCTACATTGGCCATGTCATCTCTGAGTGTCGCCAATTCCGCCGTGACTACCCAAACGTTACGTTTCCCCCACCCCCTACCTCCAACCGTCGCCCACGTCAGTCCACCGCTCCAACCGCACAAGCCAACACCGCCACCGCTCCTACCCCGCCCCCTCCAGTTTCTTGGCTAATGGACAGTGGTGCCACTCATCATATCACTAGTGACCTCTCCAACCTCTCTCTCCATCACCCCTATAATGGTAGTGATGATGTTCTCATTGGTGATGGCACTGCTCTTCCCATATCCAACATAGGTTCCTTCTCTCTTACTCTTCCTTCTTCCTCTCTCATTTTCAACAATGTTCTACATGTTCCTCGTATCTCTCGTAACATTCTTTCAGTATCTCAATTTTGCAAAGATAATCATGCCACTGTTGAGTTCTCACAATCTTCCTTTCTTATTATGGCAATCTCGACCAACAACGTTCTTCTCCAAGGCACCCTTGATCGTGGCGTCTACCTTTGGACTCCTCCCTCTCCACAAGCTCATGTTGCAGCCTCCTCAACACTATCATCTTGGCACCATAGACTAGGCCACCCCTCCCCCTATTGTTTCCCTCTTAGATAGACAGTTTTCTTTATCCATTCCTCCTAGTTCTATTTCTCATTGTAATGCTTGCAAAATCAATAAAAGTCATAAACTTCCCTTTTCTATCTCTACTCTTCACTCCACTGCACCTCTTGATCTTATCTTCTCTGATGTATGGACCTCACCTGTTTACTCATATGACAACTATAAATACTATGTCATTTTCGTTGACCACTATACAAAATACACATGGCTATACCCTCTCAAAAATAAATCCGACACCTACCCGACCTTTTATAGGTTCAAAAACCTTGTCGAAAAATACTTCTCTCGCCCTATCCGACAGTTCTTCTCTGACAATGGTGGCGAGTATCTCAAACTCACTCCCTCTCTTTTACAAGACGGGATCTCTCACCTTACCTCCCCACCCCACACTCCTGAACACAACGGCTTTGCCGAACGCCGACATCGTCACATTGTCGAAACCGGTCTTGCTCTTCTTTCTCATGCCCAACTACCACTCTCATTTTGGTCTCATGCCTTCATCACAGCTGTCTACCTCATCAATCGACTTCCCACTCCTACACTCCAACATGACTCCCCATATCTCCGCCTCTTCCGCACTCCACCCAACTACTCCAAACTTCGCTCCTTTGGGTGTCTCTGTTACCCGTGGCTTCGCCCTTATACATCTCATAAGCTTGCTCCCAAATCCGCCCCATGCATCTTTGTTGGCTACTCTCCATCCCAAAGTGCTTATCACTGCTTCGAGCCATCCACAAATCGACTCTACACCTCTCGCCATGTCCAGTTTGTTGAAACTATCTTTCCCTACCCCTCTCTCAACAAAACTTCCACCTCCCCTCCCTCTTTGTCTTCTTCCGAATGGTGCCATCTCTCTCTTCAACTGATCACTCCACCACCTTCCCCCACTACATCCCCCACCTCGACCGCACCTCCACCCAACCCGACCGCACCTCCCCAAACTGACTCTACCGCAACCCCACCCCACTCGACCGACCACCCTCCCAACCCGACCGCACCTCCTCAAACTTCCTCGACCGCATCCCCACCCCAACCGACCGCCACACCGACCGTACCATCATCCCCAACCTCTAATCCTGTTACCCACACCCTCTCTATCATCACCCGACTGTCCAACAACATAAGTAAACCCAACCCCAAATACGCCAATCTCACCACTCTTTCCTCCCCCACCGCCCTTCCTACCACCACTAAAAAAGCCCTCTCCACCCCTCACTGGCATACTGATATGCTTGACGAATACAATGCCCTTCTCCGTAATAACACCTGGACTCTTGTGCCTTCCCATCAGGCACCCAACATCGTCGGGTGTAAATGGGTCTTCCGGATCAAATACAACCCAGACAACTCCATCCACAAATATAAAGCTCGCCTTGTTGCCAAAGGGTTCCATCAAAGACCTGGCCTCGATTACTCTGAAACCTTCAGTCCTGTTGTCAAACCTGTAACCATCCGTCTTATCCTCTCTCTTGCCATCACCCACGGTTGGCCACTCCGTCAACTAGACATCAATAATGCTTTTGTCCAAGGTCATCTCTTTGAAACAGTCTACATGTCTCAACCCCCGGGTTTTGAAAGTACCACCCACCCATCTCACGTTTGCCGCCTCTCAAAAGCTATCTATGGCCTCAAACAAGCCCCTAGGGCCTGGTACACTGCTCTTAAATCCTTTCTTCTCTCTTTTGGCTTCACCTCCTCTATTGCTGATCCGTCTCTATTTATTTACAACAAAAACTCCCACTCCCTTCTTCTTCTTGTTTATGTTGACGACATTATCATCACTGGTCCCTCCGCCACTTTTCTCACCTCCTTCATCACAAGCATTTCCTCTCACTTTTCTCTCAAAGATCTCGGTCCCCTCTCCTTCTTTCTTGGCATCGAAGTCACCCCTACCTCTAACGGCCTCCTCCTCACCCAGTCCAAATACATCACTGACCTTCTTACCAAACATGATATGCTTTACTCTAAGCCTTCTCCCACTCCCATGGCCACTTACCCACCCCTCTCGGCTACGCCTCGCACACCTATTTATAACCCCTCGGAGTATCGTGCTCTCATTGGCAGTCTCCAGTACCTCTCCCTCACCCGTCCTGACATTGCCTTTACGGTAAACAAACTTGCCCAATTCTTACATCACCCTCAAGAATCACACTGGACTACACTAAAACGTCTTCTTCGCTACCTTCATGGTACAATTCATCTCGGTCTTCATCTCTATAAATCCTCACCTACATCTCTTCATGCTTTTTGTGACGCCGATTGGGCTGGTGACAAAGATGATTTCATCTCCACCACCGGTTTCATCGTGTATCTTGGCAGGAACCCCATCTCCTGGTCCTCCAAGAAACAACGGGCCATTGCTCGGTCCTCCACTGAGGCCGAATTTTGGGCTATTGCTGCCACTACTGCTGAAGTTCTTTGGGTTACCAACCTTCTCTCTGAACTTCGTCTTTCTCTCTCCTCTTCCCCGGTGATCTACTCTGATAATCTTGGGGCCACCACCTACTCTGCTAATCCGGTTTTCCACTCTCGTATGAAGCATCTTGCCCTTGCCTTTCATTTTGTTCGAGAACAGGTTCAGCTTGGAAGCATTCGAGTTCAGCATATCTCCGGCAAGGATCAACTTGCAGACGCCCTCACCAAACCTCTACCTCGTACCCAGTTCACAGTATTAATCTCCAAGATCGGACTTACTCTTGGATCGTCCGTCTTGCGGGGGCGTGTAAAGAATACATCATCGACCGCATGTCCGACATCGACCGCATCATCGACCGCATGTCCGACCGCAACACCGACCGCACCATCGACCGCAACATCGACCGCACCATCGACCGCATCATCACCACCCAAAACATCCGGATCACATGATCCGGACCCACAGGATCATTCCATATCATAGTTTGTTATATTTAGTAAATATCTTCATTTCAAATGTAAAGATTGATATTATCTCTTGTATAGATTAGGAGATTGTGCATATCCTCTGTTAAGAAACCCTAGGATTACTTGTATATATATTGTGTAACTCCATCAATGAAAAGTATCTTTTGCCATTTTCTCATTAATTAATAGTTTAGCATAAAATGTTAGTCAAAGTTCAAATATGGTAAACCAAAAGTAGCGATTAGTTTGGGACAGAGGGAGTAGGTTTTAAGGACATATTTCCACAAGACCAACCATTCCGCCTTACACTCAACAGAAGACAGGAATATGACAAGAGAATAATAAGATAAACAAACCAGTTCATCGAGAAGGTCTATGGTATATATCATGCTTTCATTCGATGAAAATACCTTGAGAGTAAATGCCCGCCCATCACGTCCATCAGGAAACAATACAGTTAATAGCTTTTTGTCCTCTCTAACAACAACACTGCAAAATAAATGATCCCCATAAATTACAAGCATTTACTAATATTTCCTCACAAAACATGCATAATCCATGCATACCTTCCTGAATTGTTCAAGTCAATGCCTCCCAACGTCATATTCACCTCACCACCTCTTTGGGGAAGGGCACTCTACATGGAAAGCCAAAGAACATCAACAAAACATTGCTACATTACATTATCTGAAATCATATGTGGACAATTAATCAGATGTGAGAATCCTTATACCATTCAGCAACCAAAGATAAGTTTTTTTCTAATAACCCAGAAGAAGCATGGACATGCAAAGAGGGTGTCCTCAATGGATGGAATTTTCAGAGGCTCTGAAGCTCTAGGAGCGCAGCATAAAAGATAAGGTTTCCGGCTATAACCTAACTGTTCCTTACTGTTTGGGTTTAATTGAGAGGGAACGTGATATTGAAAAACTGCAATATCGATAGGAAGCTAACGGAAAAGCAATAAAGAACACAAGAATTGTCAACCCAGTTCGCCAAAGTATAGACTCCGTCTGGGTGCGCGGGCAAGCTAGGATTTTCGCTATATGTTATGAGATACAGTTACAAAACGTGGGTTATTTATATTAAAAAGCAAATCGGAAACCCGATATCATGGGCCTAATCTATAGTACTTTTGGGATCCATAACCGAACAGAAAGAACATACTCACGTCAAGGAGGGAGACCAAGATTTCTAGGTCTTTTCTTCTCCTTTTTCTTTCTTTCCCTATCCATGATCCACCCCCCCCCCATAATTAAAAGAATGGATCGCCAATGATCCAATTTCGATTTGTATAAGTATCGTATTCACAAATTAGAAGAATGGATCGCCAATGATCCAATTTCGATTTGTTTAAGTATCATATTCACAAATTAGGAACTTAATCGGATAATTAGATTAAAAACGTTAACACATATCTTAAAAGTTACACATACTGCTTGTCAAATAGGAGACGAAGTCCGATTGGAAACCTAATTAAAGGTCATGTTATCCCGATAAACATGATGTTAACGGAATATGGTCATACCAATTGATATAGTTTCTATCCTTCTTGTGCATGATCAAGGGAAACTTCGAGACGGATGATGTGTGTTTTCTTAACCCAATTGTTGGATCCCAATTCCGTGTATCCGGTTAAGCAAGCCCTGCCGATGAGCCACAAGATAATACAACCAAGTATAAAGGAAAAAATACCAGTATGTACCACCACAAACTTTATGGCAGCTATTTAAAATCCATGATGTGTACATAGTCACACCCCCTTGCCACTGAATATTACAATTTGTTCATATAACAACAAAAAGAGAAACGTACAATTAAGTAAACAAGACAATTTACTATCCAAGGCAGATAGGGTTACTCTCATTAAATTAGTTCTACCTACAAATCTATCCCTCACAACTATCAGATTGCCGATAAACCTCAGCAAACACCAATACTATATTGTGGAGTTCCTATTAAGGATGTGCCCTATACCACATCAGAGCACACAAACAAACATGTCACCACCACATACACCATCCATAAGAAAAGGAAAAAACAAACATATTTAAAGAACAGGTTAAAAAGCAATAATAACAAAGCCATCTGTATAGAATGTACTCACAGGATCATTCTTAAAGAACACAAGTGATGTGCGTGTGAGAATAAACCATCGCTTCTTCCAAGACTTCCAACCTAACCCTGCAGAGGTGAATGTTAAGTTTGATGATCGTAAAAGAAAAAGAGATCAAAAGCATGATAAGGTAATCCAAACATGCATACAAAAAGCATCACGAATTAAAAACTAGCAGGTTCAACAGGAACAGCTCAGATAGATGTGTTATTTAAAATTTAAAAAAAAATATGGCTCAAGTTATAGTGAGGTCGTCAAATGATGTCCATTCTACACAAGCAGTTTATATACAAAGATAGACCTCTATATCCATGGTGTAAGAACTAAGAAGCACGACATGTAAGAAAGCATAGTCTCAGAACCTAGGGGTGAGCAGAAAAACCGACAAAAACCGATAACACCGAAAACACCGAAAAAACCGACACCGAAAAACCGAACCAATAAGCTGTTGGTAAGGTACGGTTCTTTTAATTTTAAAAACCGAATCTGGCGGCTCGGTTTCGGTTTCACACGCTAATCCCGATTTCACATACCGAACCGAACCGATATTGTTGAACGTCGTCGTTTTTTTCTTTTATATATACTCCCTCCGTCCCAGCACAAGTAGGAATTCTTTCCCTTTTAGGCCGTCCCAGAACAATTG
The DNA here is from genome assembly GCA_026119855.1 of Campanula takesimana. Lineage (NCBI taxonomy): Eukaryota > Viridiplantae > Streptophyta > Magnoliopsida > Asterales > Campanulaceae > Campanula > Campanula takesimana. The sequence goes on from JAOWBW010000866.1 coordinate 192,107, forward strand.
AGCCCACCCCTCTAGTACTACTTTGTGCTGGGACGGAGGGAGTATACTGCTTCCGACTTTTAACCCTCTGCGTCACTTCTTTTAGCCCAAGTAGTTCAATTTGGGCCTGGCGCAAGCCCAACTTAAATGGCCCATTTAATCAGCCCACTGACACCGAACCGATACCGACCGACACCGAAACCGATCACACCGAGCCGATTTAAAACCGAATCATTTCGGTACTCAAATGCTAGAAACCGATAAGATGTGGTTCGGTACCGGTTTTAGCTAGAAACCGTACCAAACCGAACCGAGCTCACCCCTATCAGAACCCAATGATCAACAGTCATGCTCTAGTGACTAACAAAAATTGATAAAGAAACCATTACAAATAATTCTATAAGTTAATAGTTAAACAAATATTCCACAATGATGTAGTGCGAGAAACTCTTCCACAAAGACATAGTGCGAGCAGGCCCGTCTCAATAATTATAGGGGCCCAGTGCTAAATGTGAATATTGGAGCCCTTAGTATTTAAAAAATTTACACAATAAAATAATTGCAATAATGTTAGTAATAAGAAAATAATTCATTAAAATTAAAATATATCATTAAAAGAAACTAAACTTTCTAATAAATGTTTGAAAAAAAAAAATATGAATGAAAGCCTAAACTAGAAAAAGAAGGGGATGAAAACCCAAAAATTGGTTGCAATAATATTGAAGTAATAAGCAAATAATATATAAAAATTATAATACTTCCTCTGTCCCAGAATGATAGTCCCCCTATTTTCATGAGTTTTACGAAAGAACTTTGAGTAATAATTAAGGTTACTTTTAATTATTCTAATGAAATTTTTGAAATTGTTCTTGATACACCATTATAAATACTATTAATATCAATTTTTAGATTCACATTAACATAATTATAAGTAGCATTTATAACTGCTCAAAGTTCCCTCGTAGTAACAACCAAAAAAAGGTGGACTATCTTTTTGGGACGGAGGGAGTATGTAATTAAAAAAAATAAACTTTCTAATTAAAGTTTTGAAAAAAAAATTTGAAAGAAAGCCTAAACTAGAAAAGAATGAGAGGGGAAGCCATGAGAAAAATCCAAGATTAGAAAAAGAAAAAAACAAATACAAAAAAGTGTATCTCCTGGGAATTGAACCCGGTATTGCTAGGTTGCAATGTTAAAGGTGTTAACCAGTGGGGCACCTTTAGCTTGAGCATGATAAGTTGGTATCTAATATATATATACAATACAAACAAAATTTTGGGGCCCCCAAATTTTTTGGGCCCTGTGCAATTGGGCTGGTTGCACAGGCCCAAAACCGGGCCTGAGTGCGAGAATCCCTACTTGTCATTTTTGCAAAAACAATGCGCCAAGGTTAAATTAAGGTGCATGAGTTCACATATTTTGTAATATAATCCCTCAGAAAAGCACTTTCGGCTTATGAGATTGTATCGCCAAAACAACACTCAGTCCAACAAGAACATGGTTAAAATCTTATACACACTTGTCACTAAAGATGGGTCAAAAATCTTTGACCTTAACCGAACGTTCTTTCTTGAATCTTATGTACTAGAGAAATGAACGTAGAGTTCATGCTCTTCCCCATAATACCATTTCCGTGATATCATGAAAAACTCGCGTGAGATCTTCCTTCACAACACCTTGACAAGAGTAGTAACCAAATCCATAGAACAACCATCAAGCCAGGAGCCTTCTCCCTACCCATCTCTACCACCAACTAATAAACCTACTCATCCAAAAATTATCTAGAAGAGACCTCTCACTTGCAATCGGGCACCATCATGATCATCTAATCTAGTTCCATCAGGACACTCCTCGAGAAAACGTCCTAATAACAATTAGAAACATAATCAACAATCAAAGCCGTAGAACGCACAATTTCTCTCGAATCCAACTGACCTTTTGTAATAAAAAATTTACTTCTCCCAACAGCCACTCTTTCATACAATATTACAATCTCCCTCTACCCATTTAATCCTGGACTTATGATGCTAATTATTATCCTCTCACAAGTGAAGCGCCTCTAGGCTCTAGCTCACTTTGTCTATACACGAGCTCATCATTAATAATACAACACTCCTCAAGTCTATGAATGTCGCTCAAAATTCAACTCTTTTCCTTTTGCATGATGTTAGTTGGGAAAAAATCCCTTAAAATTAAAGGCTTATGCGCGGTATCTAGTTCTTAACAGTTAGAACACAAATGATACTCAACAACGGTTGTCCTCGGACATACTCCCTCCGTCCCAGACCAATGGGCACAAAAAATTTCTAGCACGGGAATTAGGGAAAGTGTTAGTGTTGTATGAAAAATGAGAAGGAGAGAGAAAGTATAAGTGTAATGAGTATAAAAGTAAGTAGGAGATAGAATGAGAGGGAGAAATAGTAAAGATTTTTTACTATTTTTAGTAATGTGCCCATTTAAATGGGAAGCCCAAAAATGAAATTTGTGCGCATTGGTCCGGGACAGATGGAGTATGTGTTATGTGTTACTGTCAAAGTAAATCTCATGATCGTCTTTTCTTGCATTATTTAGCTGCTTGGAAACTGTGGTGTGAGTTGTTCTCTATTTTGAGGAGAATTGGATTGGATCATCCTTCCACAATAAAAGGATTCCTGTGTAATAGATTTGGTGATTTTGAAAGAACCGAGATATTAATAGATTATGGCAGTGTGGGTTTTACAATTGAAGTGTACATACATAGATGGAACCAAATCCATGTTTTATAGACTAGGGAGGCCACTATCTTTTCTTCTAATTAACAGGGGGTTGTTTTCCTAGCTTCCTTATGGGTGGTATTTGGATTGGGAGATTTTCAAGGTTTATCTATGACAGACTTGTGTAGAGAGAGCTACTTTATCTTATTTTCCTAATTAAAAGAACACCTTGTCTTAGTCTTAGTACTTCTTCTAATAAAAAGTTATTTATAAAAAAAATGTTTGGCGCTATGAGGGTAACAAGATTTAAGTTACTTATGCATAGGTACAAGAATTCACACACAAACGTGTGGGTGTGTGGGTGTGACAAGATTGTCAAACTAATTAATATACTAGGATTAATATACTAGGAAGAAAGGTAAGAAAAATAGAAAACCGTTTACTAACCTTTTGAAGATATGAAGAGGTGCCCACTCTTGAAAACCTGTGAATAGTTCCATATGTTTTAATTAATAATAACTCTAGCACTTGCATAGCGCAGAGGGTGACTTACTTTGCAAAGTTAGTACGGAATCATACAACGAAATTAGACACATGAAGAAAGAGCAATATCATCCAAGTATCGGGGAAACAATCAGAAAGAATGAACAGATTAAAGGCATAAAAAAAAAGCGCACGGAAAAAGAATAGAGATTGATGTTTCATAGACAGTGATGCACTTTTCAGCCAACCTGAAACTCACAGTTCTCTTCCCTCTCAGTAAGTTACATATGACAGATTGCATAGAAGTTTATGTTTTACACCCAGTTTAGAATTACTGGATCCAAATACTCGCTGTCATTTCAAGAATCTGACTTCCAAAAGCATTTTTGGACGAAAATACATTGTATGAACAGAATGAGCACTGGTCAAAATAATCAAGGGAGATGATAAAGCTTGGATATTTAAAAAATATAAAAAAGAAAAAATTGTATAAAAATTGATAATCAAAGAGGGGAAGTGCGGACCTAGAGTTCAATTAGAGCAGTTGCACAAATTACACACAGGAACATAGATGTTGATAATCAAGACCAAAAACAAATAAATGTTGATAATGAGACTTGAACACAAGACCACAAGGCTAAAAAACAAGCACTATACCACTAAGCTACAAAATCTTACATTTGTCACTAGTGCAGTTTCACTGTATATATTCGAAATAGTCTGGATTATTTTTTTTAACCAGAGCTGGAATTTCACCGGGTACACTTGCACCCGCATTTATAGGCATGTGTTATGTTAGAGCAATAACAAGACTTGATAAGAAAAGTAAGCAATCACAAGAACACAGATTTACGTGGTTCACCAACTTGGCTACGTCCATGGGGAGGGGAGAGAATATTATTATCAATCTGGAGAAAACGATTACAAGATCACACTATTACTGTTACACGAATTTTGATCACAAAATTCCTGACTGTGTAACTGTAGAATTACATACCTCTCTGAGCACTCTAATTTGTCTTAAACTTTGATCTAAACTAATGGCCTATATTTATACCAGTAAAGTCTATCTCAAAGTATGCTCGGAACTTGGAATCCTAGTCTAAAACTGACACGAAAACCTTCCTTCTGCGCAACTGCGGAAAACGGCCCGAAACAGGATTCTAGAGACCTGGTCCGGTCGAACCCTTTGCCTTGGTCTGGTCGGGTGCCTACTATGGTCCGCCCGGATCTACTCCTTCCTATAACCATGAATTTCCGACGTGCTTTGGTCCGCCCGGGTCTTCAGCATGGTGCGCCCGGACCCCCCTCTGGTCCGCCCGGGTCCTTCACATGGTGCGCCCGGACCTGCTGTACTCTGCCTAGGAATTGCGAGATTTCTCTGTTGTTTAATACATTAACTTGGCGTCCCAAATTCAAAGGCATTAACCCAACAATCTCCACCTTGACTTTGAATCTCCATGACAACAAACATTTTCTCCCCCCTCGCCTCTTCTGCTATCTAATAGCTGCGAACATTCAGCAAGTCCAAACAATGTTGGAACTTGTTTCCCGTCGCGGGTTTCGTGAACATATCTGCAGGTTTGTCCGCCGTCCCTACCTTCTTCACCTTTACCCGTTTCTCATCCCTTAGGAAATGATATCTGACATCAATGTGCTTGGTCCTCTCATGATGAACTTGATCATTGGCCAAACAAATCGCGCTCAAACTATCGCAATAAATGATAGCATGATCCTGATGTATCCCAAGATCGCTGATCAATCCCTTCAACCATATTCCTTCCTTAGCGGACTCTGTCAATGCCATGTATTCTGCTTCTGTTGTAGACAACCTCACTGTCGCCTGCAATGTAGCCTTCCAACTGACAACTGACCCACCAAACGTGAATACATATCTAGTCATCGATCTTTTTGTATCAACATCCCCTGAATAGTCCGATTCTGAGAAACCCTCGACTGCACATTATGTCCCACTTCCATAGATAAGACCGACGTCACTAGTACCCCGAAGGTACCTAAAGATCCGCTTCACAGCCTGCCAGTGTTCCTTACTCGGATTACCCATGAACCGACTAACAACACTAACTGCCTGTGCAATATCTGGCCTAGTGCATACCATAGCATACATCAAACTACCAACTGCACTAGCATAGGGTACTCGAGCCATATACTCTTTCTCCTCAACTGATTTGGGCCCAAACGCAACTGACAACTGTGCATTCGCTGCACTTGGAGTATCTATAGCCTTAGCTGTCGACATACCAAACCTTTCTAAAACTTTCTTGATGTAACTTTTCTGGGATAAGAACAGTTTTCGTTTGGCTCTGTCTCTATAGATCTCTATACCCAGAATTTTCTTTGCATTACCCAAATCCTTCATCTCAAATTCTGCGGCCAATAAGCCTTTCAGCTTTTGAATCTCTGACTTCTTGACTGCTGCTATCAACATATCATCTACAAAGAGCACCAAATAGATGTACGACCCATCTACCAACTTATTGTGATACACACAACAATCATACGGGCTTCTCGTGTATCCGATCTCTGTCATATAGCTGTCAAACCTCTTGTACCACTGCCTAGGCGACTGCTTAAGTCCATACAAGGATTTCTTTAACCTACAAACTTGATCTTCATTCCCAAGAACTTGGAATCCTTCCGGCTGTGTCATGTATATCTCCTCCTCCAACTCTCCATGCAAGAAAGCTGTCTTGACGTCTAGTTGCTCAAGCTCCAAATCCCTCTGTGCTACTATTGCTAGCAACACTCTGATCGAAGTATGTCTGACCACTGGTGAGAAGATCTCATTATAGTCCACCCCTTCTCTCTGTATGAAACCCCTTGCAACAACGCGAGCTTTATACTTGACCCCTTCTGCCAGTAACATCCCTTCCTTTTTCTTGAAGATCCACTTGCATGTCACAATCTTCCTGCCTTCTGGCCTTGTGGTCAACTCCCAAGTCTGATTCTTGTGAAGAGACTCCATCTCATCACCCATAGCCGCATACCACGGAGATGACTCTGAACATGTAACTGCTTCCTTGAAAGTAGAAGGTTCCGTAAGATCGGGCTCTACTTCCTCAGCAACCTGCAGTGCATAAGACACCATGTCTTCAAATTCATACATCTCAGGAGGCTTCCCAAAATTAGCTCTTCTAGACCTTCCATGTGCTAACCCATGTTCCTCAGGAACTGAACTGAACTTTCTGGTGCTTCAGTCTCTGACTCTATTGGTGGATCCTGATCAACATCTGACTGTGGTACAACTAATTCTTCAGTATCTTGTTGCTCCACCTGTTTATCAACACCGCCAACACTTGAAACAATCGTAGATCTCATAATAGGGTTAATAACAGAATTCTCATGAAACACGACGTTCCTACTGATAATCACCCTATTTTCTGATGGAGACCAGATGCGGTACCCCTTGACACCATCTCCATACCCCATGAATACTCCCATTCTAGCTCTAGGTTCTAACTTCCCATCATCCACATGATAATAAGCAGTACACCCAAAAGCCCTTAGAATAGAATAATCAACAGGTTTACTCCATACCTCATGGGGAACTTTGAGACCAATACCGGCATGAGGTCCACGATTAATCAAGTAGCATGTTGTACTAACCGCCTCTGGCCAGAAACGTTTAGACAACCCTGCATTGGAGAGCATACACCTAGCTCTCTCAAGCAATCTCTGGTTCATCCGTTCTGCTACACCATTCTGGTGAGGTGTCTAGAAATCTCCGCCTCTCTGCAAAACGAATCGAACACAGTACTGCAGAACTCCAAACCATTATCGGTCCGGAGCTTCTTGATCTTCTTCTCTGTCTGGTTCTCCACTACTATCTTCGAGTCCTTGAAATTTCTTAGAGCCTCTGTCGCGACCCCGGACCCCGCGGGCCCGAGACCGCGATCTGGACGTCGACTTAAAACCAAAACTGTGAAATACCGAAGTTAAAAATTCCATTTGATACCAAAAGGTGATGATCCAAAGTTTTACAAATCCAAGTTTGATAACACCAAATACAACTATCATAAACTTCCACAAGTTTATGCCCAACAAAAGATAAATATACAAATCTTAATGACGTCATTGTTTGGTACAACTATCCCAAAAAGGTTACACATTTATATAATGTAAACCAACCTATAACAACTTTCCCCAAAAGAATGTATCCACACTCGACGTCCTCTTTCTCGTGATCAGCGAGACTAATCCTTAGCACCTGGGGGGGGGTTAAAGAAAAACAAAGATAAAAGAAAGGGGGTGAGATAAATCTCAATAAGTTACTGATGCAACTACATGACATGCTAAGATGCAATATACAATAATAAATCATAGATAGCACGTAGCAGTTATCACATACCAGATAGCAGCGGAAATAAACACATAACAAAGGATATAAGCCAAGGTTTCCAAACCGATACATCCAAATAAAGGATCGCTGCGCAGCTTCAATAATCAACAAATCACATCTTCATAATAGCATGAAAGCCGAAGAGAAAACCCCGGTACCGGAACAATAACCATAAAAGTGTCACAAAGGACAAGAGCCATGCCACAAAGTCATGCTCGGTAGCTAGATACATTCACAAAGGAAGCTAACTTATCTTTTCCAAGGCCAATCTGGAAAAGGGGTATAGAAGGGGGCAAAACAATGGTCAACATTATAATGGACTTGGCTTTGCCATTATAATCTTTCCCATCGCCCGATGCAACAAATATGCCAGCTGGGCTTCCAAATAAATGCTAAGTAATAATAATTTAGCATGAATAAACAACTTAAGGTTCCAAAGTAGGGAACCATTCCAATTAAATCACCACAAGGGTAAACCAATACAAACCGCACATCAAAGATGAACCACATTCTCAAAATGATACTAAATCAAATTCCATATCATATTTATTCACAAAAGAATTAAATCCAATAAATAAAGTGTTCCACGGTGTTATCTTAAGTCAATTAGAAGAAATAAATCTAAACTAGTTAAGCCTTAAGTCTTAAACCAAGCAAAAGGACAAAATCCCATGCAGGCGGGCGGGCGGGCGCTCGGGCAGGAGCAGGCGCGCGCTTGTATCAACAGAAGGTTTGGGCCGCTGGAAAAGGGGGTGCAGGCGGGCGCCTGGGTCAAGGCGGGCGGGCGCCTGGTCTGCGGGCTGGGAGGAATTCCCAGCTAGGTTCATCAAAATGCCTTACCATTTTCATACCAAATCCATAACACCCAAAATCAACACTCCCCAACAAGATTTCCAAGGTACCCAAACATCATTTAACCCAAAAGGGGACCTTAACAACACCCTTTATCAACCGAAAACAAGACCAAATTCCCACATTCAAGCTTTCACCATTTTTACCCAAAAACTCAAATAAATTCCAAATCAATTCTAAACTCAACCAAACTTCAAATATAACAACAAAAGCATTATATGAACATGATATGAACATTTTAGCATAAAAATGGGGGAAAAGCAACTTACCTGAAAATTCTCAAAGATGACGGAATTCAATTCTTTTTGGTTCTACGCGATCCTATTGACGATCTAAACACATTTCGAGTTTTAAGAAATGAGAGATTATGAGAGAAAGAGGAAGTAAATGGAGAGAGATGAAGAGAGAAACTTACCCCTTTTTCTTCTTTGGAGAGAGAGAGAGAGAAATGGGCTGGGAAAGGGGTGGAGTGAGGGAGAAGGGATGGAGTAGGGGGAATTATTTTGAAATGTTACACCTAGCCCCCTTCCCCCACTAACTAGCTCAACTATGATACTCCCACTAATTATTAAGACCCAAATAGAATGCTAGGCATAAATTATTATAACACATAAATTGCACACATAAATATTTAAATAAATAATAATTTAAATAAATAAATAAGCAATTAAATAATTAATAATTATTTATTACTAATAAAATAGAGCCTAGATTTCGGGTCGTGACATTCACTCCCTCTTAAAGAAAATTCGACCCGAATTTTAACGAGAATCACCTTAAACAAAAAGCCACGGAAATTTCCTCTCGATCTCATCTCGGAGCTCCCACGTCGACTCCTCGATGTTATGATTCCTCCAAAGAACTTGAACCAACGCAATGCGTTTGCTCCTCAACTCTTGGACTTTAGAATCTAAGATCCGAACCGGTCGTTCCTCATACGTCATATCGGGCTCAATATCCTCCGGTATCCTCGGTAACACGTGAGATGGGTCATGAACATACTTCCGAAGCATAGAAACGTGGAAGACGTTGTGCAACCGGTCTAAGGATGACGGTAACGCGAGACGATACGCTAGAAGTCCAACCTTTCCCAAAATCTCATACGGGCCAATAAACCTCGGAGCCAATTTGCCTTTCTTCCCAAACCTACGAATACCCACCTTCGGAGACACTTTCAAGACACAAAATCACCGGTCTGAAAACTAAGATCTCGCCTTCGGTTATCTGCATAGCTCTTATGTCGACTCTGGGCTGTTTTCAATCGATCCCTGATAACTCTAACCTTTTCAACTGAATCCTGAAGCAAATCAATACCCACGATCTTCGCTTCACCGACCTCATCCCAACAAATAGGTGATCTACACTTTCTTCCATACAAGGCCTCATACGGTGCCATCTCGATACTAGCCTGATAACTGTTGTTGTAAGAGAACTCCACTAACGGTAGGTGCGAATCCCAAGAATCGGAGAAGTCTATCGAACACGCTCGCAACATATCCTCCAAAATCTGAATAGTCCTCTCGGATTGACCATCGGTCTGAGGATGAAAAGCCGTACTGAATCGCAAATCTGTACCCAAAGCTTCTTGAAACGCCTTCCAGAATCTAGAAGTAAACCTCGGGTCTCGATCTGACACAATGCTAACCGGAACCCCATGCAATCTCACAATCTCGTCGATATAAAGGGTCGCAAGCTTCTCCATCGAATATTTGATGTCAATAGGCAAGAAATGGGCACTCTTGGTCAATCTATCCACTATTACTCAAACACTGTCATACTTCCTACGGGTACGAGGTAGTCCCGTAACGAAATCCATAGTCACAAGCTCCCATTTCCACTCGGGAATCTCTAACGGCTGAAGTAATCCCGCGGGTCTCTGATGCTCGGCTTTGACCTGCTGACAAGTTAGACACTTCGAAACATACTCCGCTATTTCCCTTTTCATATTAATCCACCAAAATTGTTGCTTCAAATCCTGATACATCTTCGTACTACCCGGATGAATAGTATATCTCGATTTGTGACCCTCATCAAGAACTCTCTGTTTAATTCCATCAACATCCGGAACACACAATCTTCCACGGAAAGTCAACACTCCCACCGGGCTAATAGAAAAATCTTCGAAGTTCTTCTCTTTCAGTTTACCCATTATCTTCACCAACTCGGGATCTTCTTTCTGAGCTTCCTTTATCCTCTGAATTAGGGTCGGAGATACCCTAATATTCGCAAAAATAGCCCCATGTCTCGATTCACGAGGAGACCAATCTCGAACATCCTCAAGCATTTTCCACTCACGGACCATCATCGAAGCCACATAAGATTTTCTACTAATCGCATCGGCTACCACATTCGCCTTCCCCGGATGATAAAAAAATTGTACAATCGTAATACTTCAACAATTCCATCCACCTACGCTTCCGGTTGTTCAGTTCCTTTTGAGAGAAGAGGTACTTCAAACTCTTGTGATCTGTGAAAATCTCAAACTTTGCTCCATAAAGGTAGTGCTTCCATTTGTGCAACGCAAAGACTATCGCCGCCAACTCCATATCATGAGTCGGGTAATTCTGCTCACTAGGGGTCAACTTCCTCGAAGCATACGCAATTACTTTCCCATTCTGCATCAACACACAACCCAAATCCTCTTTCGAAGCATCACTGTAAATCACTAGGCCATCGCTCCCATTAGGCAAAGTCAAGATCGGTGCGGTAGTCAACCTCTTCTTCAATTCCTCGAAACTCTTGTCACATTTCTCGGTCCACACAAACGGGACATTCTTCCGGGTCAACTGAGTCATCGGAGTAGCGATCTTCGAAAACCCCTCAATAAATCTTCGGTAATAACCGGCTAAACCCAAAAAGCTACGGATCTCGGTCTCTGACTCGGGTCTCTTCCAATCCACTATTGCCTCTATCTTTGAAGGATCCACAGAAATCCCATCCTTTGAAATAACATGACCCAGAAATGACACCTTCTCGAGCCAAAATTCGCATTTACTAAACTTCGCAAACAGCTGCTCCCTCGCAAGAACGGATAACACTGTTCTCAAATGCTGCTCGTGCTCCTCTCGGGATTTAGAGTAGACGAGTATATCATCAATAAAGACCACCACGAACGAATCAAGATAGGGATGGAAAACCCGGTTCATCAAATCCATAAACACGGCCGGCGCGTTAGTCAACCCAAACGGCATAACCAAGAACTTATAATGACCATAGCGAGTGCGAAAGGTAGTCTTCGGAATATCCTCCGATCGAACCTTCAACTGATGGTACCCACTCCTCAAATCAAGTTTAGAGAAAACCACGGACCCTTGAAGCTGATCAAATAAATCGTCAATATGAGGTAGAGGGTACTTATTCTTCACCGTAACCTGATTCAACTTCCTGTAATCGATGCACAATCTCAACGAACCATCCTTCTTCCGCACAAATAAAACCGGTGCTCCCCACGGGGAAACACTAGGGCGTATAAACCCTCGATCAAGCAACTCTTGCAACTGAACCTTTAATTCCTTCAACTCTGCGGGAGCCAACCTATAAGGTGCTTTCGAAATTGGAGCCGTACCCGGCAAAAGGTCTATACAAAACTCAATCTCACAATCGGGCGGCATATCATACTCGGTAGAGAAAACATCGGGAAATTCCCGAACTACCCGAACACTAACCAAACTAGGGGATTCCTTCCTAGTATCAAGAACACTAGCCAAATACCCCTCACAACCACTATGCAATAATTTTCTCGCTTTCAAATAAGAAATTAAGCGAACCTTTCTACTCAGAGGACTAGCCTCAAACACAAATTTAGGTACATCGGGAATAGAAAAAGTAACAGTTTTCTTACGGCAATCAACGGAAGCATGAAACTTGCTCAACCAATCCATACCCAAAATGACATCAAAGTCTTGGATAGGAAGAACTACCAAATCCGCACAAAGGACTCGACCACAAATAACCACATCACAAGCACGAAAGACTCGATCAGAAATCAAGCATTCTCCTATAGGGGTCGACACCTCTAGCACGTACGGTAAAGACTCGAATGCAGCATTTAACATGGAAGCAAATTGCACAGAAATGTATGAATGAGATGATCCTGGATCTACTAACGCTCGTGCGCTCACATTAGACACAGAAACAATACCTCCAATAACAGAAGGATCATCGGTAGCTTGTTGTTGATTCATGGAAAATACCCTTCCTTGGACTTTGGGCTTCCCAGCGGCATCCCTTTTCTGACCCTGATTAGTACCAACCCCTGACCCGGATGACTGACCTCGGTACCTCGTGCACTCTCTCGCAAAGTGCCCCATTTCACCACAATTGGTACACTTGCCTTGCTTTTTCCAACACCTATCCTCCGTATGGCCTACCCTCTGACAAAAGGTACAAGGCCTCCTATTCTGAATCCCCGGAGTAGTACTCGGATTCCTCGGTGTGGTTTGCCCCTTAAACTGAGATGATGCTCTCGGGTTACCTCGATTGTCGGAACGGTGTTGAGGTTGCGATTTAGCATGGCTTCCCGGTTTACCCGTACCCATAACCTCGGTTTTCCTTTTGTGCTCCCCAATATCTTGCTCTATCAAGTAGGCTCGGTCCACCGCATCTTGGAAGGTCACAATCCGTTGGGCAATACGTTGAGTACGGATAGAGGTCTTCAATCCCCGAATGAATCTCATAGCTTTTTGTTCCTCGGTCCTCACCAAATAGTCACAATACCGGGCTAATTCTATGAACTTAGCCAAGTATTGAGCTATAGACAACAAACCTTGCTCCAGGCTGAGTAGCTCGATCTCCTTTCGGTTTTGATCAACAACCGGAATGAAATGCTCCTTGAATTTGTGCACAAATAACTCCCACGCATACACCGTGTGAGTATCATCCCAACTAGCTTAAACACCCTTCCACCAATGCTCGGCGGCTCCCACAAGTTTATAAGTTGCGAACCGGACCTTATCCTCATCCGTGCAACCAAATACCTCATAAATCTTCTCCATCGACTCAATCCACAACTCAGCTTTCCGAACATCGGGTTCCCCATTGAATTCAACCGGTTTCAGTTTGAGAAATTGCTCCAATCCATAGCGGGGTGGTGCTTGTTCTACCCTCGGACCTTGATCATGTATGGCCTTCATGGCCGCCTCGAACATGCCTTGAAACATGGCACGTGCTTCTTCCCTTGTGTCATTCTGATTCTGTGCCCCACTAGTACCTCCTCTGTTTCTTCTTCCATACATTGCGAGTAATTACCTGCATAAGACATCAACCATTAATCACTCCGCACACTACTACCCTCCTAGGTCGAACTAATCCACCTATACTTATACATAGAGCTAATACCATAGCTCTGATACCAATTGTCGCGACCCCAGACCCCGCGGGCCCGAGACCGCGATCTGGACGTCGACTTAAAACCAAAACTGTGAAATACCGAAGTTAAAAATTCCATTTGATACCAAAAGGTGATGATCCAAAGTTTTACAAATCCAAGTTTGATAACACCAAATACAACTATCATAAACTTCCACAAGTTTATGCCCAACAAAAGATAAATATACAAATCTTAATGACGTCATTGTTTGGTACAACTATCCCAAAAAGGTTACACATTTATATAATGTAAACCAACCTATAACAACTTTCCCCAAAAGAATGTATCCACACTCGACGTCCTCTTTCTCGTGATCAGCGAGACTAATCCTTAGCACCTGGGGGGGTTAAGGAAAAACAAAGATAAAAGAAAGGGGGTGAGATAAATCTCAATAAGTTACTAATGCAACTACATGACATGCTAAGATACAATATACAATAATAAATCATAGATAACACGTAGCAGTTATCACATAACAGATAGCAGCGGAAATAAACACATAACAAAGGATATAAGCCAAGGTTTCCAAACCGATACATCCAAATAAAGGATCGCTGCGCAGCTTCAATAATCAACAAATCACATATTCATAATAGCATGAAAGCCGAAGAGAAAACCCCGGTACCGGAACAATAACCATAAAAATGTCACAAAGGACAAGAGCCATGCCACAAAGTCATGCTCGGTAGATAGATACATTCACAAAGGAAGCTAACTTATCTTTTCCAAGGCCAATCTGGAAAAGGGGTATAGAAGGGGGCAAAACAATGGTCAACATTATAATGGACTTGGCTTTGCCATTATAATCTTTCCCATCGCCCGATGCAACAAATATGCCACCTGGGCTTCCAAATAAATGCTAAGTAATAATAATTTAGCATGAATAAACAACTTAAGGTTCCAAAGTAGGGAACCATTCCAATTAAATCACCACAAGGGTAAACCAATACAAACCGCACATCAAAGATGAACCACATTCCTAAAATGATACTAAATCAAATTCCATATCATATTTATTCACAAAAGAATTAAATCCAATCAATAAAGTTTTCCACGGTGTTATCTTAAGTCAATTAGAAGAAATAAATCTAAACTAGTTAAGCCTTAAGTCTTAAACCAAGCAAAAGGACAAAATCCCATGCAGGCGGGCGGGCGGGCGCTCGGGCAGGAGCAGGTGCGCGCTTGTTTCAACAGAAGGTTTGGGCCGCTTGAAAAGGGGGTGGAGGCGGGCGCCTAGGTCATGGCGGGCGGGCGCCTGGTCTGCGGGCTGGGAGGAATTCCCAGCTGGGTTCATCAAAATGCCTTACCATTTTCATACCAAATCCATAACACCCAAAATCAACACTCCCCAACAAGATTTCCAAGGTACCCAAACATCATTTAACCCAAAAGGGGACCTTAACAACACCCTTTATCAACCGAAAACAAGACCAAATTCCCACATTCAAGCTTTCACCATTTTTACCCAAAAACTCAAATAAATTCCAAATCAATTCTAAACTCAACCAAACTTCAAATATAAC
This sequence comes from Campanula takesimana, assembly GCA_026119855.1. Taxonomy (NCBI): domain Eukaryota; kingdom Viridiplantae; phylum Streptophyta; class Magnoliopsida; order Asterales; family Campanulaceae; genus Campanula; species Campanula takesimana. The sequence goes on from JAOWBW010000866.1 coordinate 207,365, forward strand.
AACAAAAGCATTATATGAACATGATATGAACATTTTAGCATAAAAATGGGGGAAAAGCAACTTACCTGAAAATTCTCAAAGATGACGGAATTCAATTCTTTTTGGTTCTACGCGATCCTATCGACGATCTAAACACATTTCGAGTTTTAAGAAATGAGAGATTATGAGAGGAAGATGAAGTAAATGAAGAGAGATGAAGAGAGAAACTTACCCCTTTTTCTTCTTTGGAGAGAGAGAGAGAGAGAAATGGGCTGGGAAAGGGGTGGAGTGAGGGAGAAGGGATGGAGTAGGGGGAATTATTTTGAAATGTTACACCTAGCCCCCTTCCCCCACTAACTAGCTCAACTATGATACTCCCACTAATTATTAAGACCCAAATAGAATGCTAGGCATAAATTATTATAACACATAAATTGCACACATAAATATTTAAATAAATAATAATTTAAATAAATAAATAAGCAATTAAATAATTAATAATTATTTATTACTAATAAAATAGAGCCTAGATTTCGGGTCGTGACAGCCTCATTCTTGTGCTTCATGATAATCACCCAAGTCCTCCTCGAATAATCATCAACTATGGACAAGAAATATATGTGCCCCCTTAGAGATTCCTGACGCGAAGGTCCCCAACAATCTGAGTGGAGGTAGTCCAGAACGCCTTTTGTGTTATGTATGCCCTTGGGAAAACTATTACGCTTCATCTTCCCTAGCACACAATGCTCACAAAATTTAAGATCCTTGATCTTATGGCCACATAGAAGATACCTTTTAGCCAGCTCCTGCATCCCTCGAGTGCTCATGTGATCGAGCCTGATGTGCCACAGCTTAGACATATCTCCCTCGTTCACCTCTGATGATGCAACCATAGCCGACCCTGCAAGCGTCCTTCCTTAGAGGAAATACAAGGAGCCCCGCTAAAGGCCTTTCAGCACCACTTATGAACCGTTACAGACATTGACTGCTCCACCTTTACCTTTGAAATTGAACCCTTTGCTATCTAACTGACTAAGAGAAATCAGATTCTTCATCATAAGTGGAACGTGTCGAACCTCGTTCAAAGTGACAAACTTACCATCATGAGTCCTGACCCTGATCGAACCGATACCGACAACCTTGCAGACTGCACTGTTGGCCATGCTTATATCACCGCCATCCACCTTCATGTAATCAGTAAACCATTTTTTCCTAGGACTGATATGGTAAGATGCTCTTGAATCAAGAATCCATGCGTCAGATGCACGTACTGATTCTGGTGTAGCTAGAGCATAATCCTCTTCTGAACTGCTATCCTTGGCCATCATGGCCTCTGCTCTGACCGGTGCCTTGCCTTGCTTCTTTCTGGGACAATCAAACATCCAATACCCCTTCTCTTTGCAGAAATTACAGATATCCCCAGGCTTCGGACCCTTCTTGTGTGAAGAATTATCTTTATTGTTCTTCTTCCCACTAGAACCCCTGTTGTTACTACTACAAGCAACCAAACCTGATGACTGGGTACCTGCCTCATTCCCACTCGCCTTTCGGCGCAATTCCCTCGTCTTGAGAGAAGTTATCACTTCCTCTAGAGAGATCACATCTTTACGGTTTATGCACGAATCGACATAATATTCATAAGACATAGGTAAAGATACTAAAAGTTGCAAGGATGCATCCTCGTCATCCACAACAACTCCTATATTACACAGTTCAAGTAATGCAGAAGTAAATCTATCAAGATGATCATTTATGGGCGTACCTTCAGTCATACGGTAATCATATAGCTTCTTCTTTAGGTATAACTTGTTGGTCAATGAACGTGTAATGTACATATCTTCCAACTTTAACCAAAGATCGCTTCCGGAGTCTGTTCCTACAACATTGGTTAGGATCTCATCATCCAACTGTCTTATGATCTTGGCGTGAGCCTTCTGATCTAACTTCTTCAATGCTGCCACCTCCTTCGCTGCTGCTAGTCTGTCCTTCTCTGACTGTTCTGCGGTAGCTTCTGTGGTGAATGCCTTACCCTTGGGATCCTTGCGATCCCTGATTGCAATCTCCAACGGTTCCCATAAATCTTTGTCTATCAATAAAGCCTTCATCTTGATCTGCCAGAGAGAAAAACTATTCTTACCATTGAACTTGTTGATCGAATCTGCTCCTTGACCCACTTCTTGTTCTCTGCAGCGGAATCCCTGAACCTCTAACCACGAACCAAAGCTCTGGTACTACGAGAGCTCTGATACCACTTGTTAGAGCAATAACAAGACTTGATAAGAAAAGTAAGCAATCACAAGAACACAGATTTACGTGGTTCACCAACTTGGCTACGTCCACGGGGATGGGAGAGAATATTATTATCAATCTGGAGAAAACGATTACAAGATCACACTATTACTGTTACACGAATTTTGATCACAAAATTCCTGACTGTGTAACTGTAGAATTACAGACTTCTTTGAGCACTCTAATTCGTCTTAAACTTTGATCTAAACTAATGGCCTCTATTTATACCAGTAAAGTCTATCTCAAAGTATGCTCGAAACTTGGAATCCTTGTCTAAAACTGACTCGAAAACCTTCCTTTTGCGCAACTGCGGAAAACTGCTCGAAACAAGATTCTGGAGACCTAGTCCGGCCGGGTATAGACCTTGGTCCGGTCGGACCCTTTGCCTTGGTCCGGTCGGGTGCCTACTATGGTCCGCCCGGATCTACTCCTTCCTATAACCATGAATTTCCAACGTGCTTTGGTCCGCCCGGGTCTTCAACATGGTGCGCCCGGACCCCCCTCTAGTCCGCCCAGGTCCTTCACATGGTGCGCCCGGACCTGCTGTACTCTGCCTAGGAATTGCGAGATTTCTCAGTTGTTTAATTCATTAACTTGGCGTCCCAAATTTAAAGGCATTAACCCAACATGTTCATTAATAATATTCTATTTTTTACAAAACACAACAGTGTCAAGACTTTTGCAGTGACACTCCCAACTAAATTTCCAACTCAAATAGAAAAAACATACTTCATTGACAAAATCCCTAAGCTGTCATAAGAGCAAATGTATATTTTCCAGTTCGCCGGCAAGCCACATACTATGTTAAAAGGGCATATCCTGACTGCCAAAAGACCACATTTTAGGCTTGGAAACTGTCAATTTACTCCCATGCAATTTTTAAAAATGTGATATTTTACCGCTAAATTTATTGACATTATCGAGTTGACATGGCAGTGTAAGCAGTGCACTCCAAGTCTTAACGACGGCAAAAAACAGAGTGCATTCAATTCTTTCTACAACAAACAATTATACCCAAAAAATTAAAATTCACATCAAATTCTTAACCAGTAAGTAAAAATTTCAAAAAAAATAATAATTAAATATATATATATATATATATATATATATATTTAAACAAATAAAAAATCAAATTAGCATCAACTTAGAATGAGATAACACCGTATTTGAAGCTGCAACTCGGGTACGGTCAAACGCAGCCAATGAAGCCGACATTTCCCCGAAAACATCGAATGGTAGACAGAAATCAGCAGAATAAGCGGCGGTCGGGCTTTGAGTTAGACGTGAACCGACCAAATTCAATTCCGTCCGGTAAAGAACGAGTAGATAATGCCGGAGATCTGATCACCGGAAAATGCAAACGGAGATTTAGGGTTTCTACTGAAGTAAATGGATTGGGAAAGAAGGTGAGAAAGTAACCAAATACAACTATACAACAACTAACAGTTTCTCTTTCTAAAATACTTTAATCTCCTTCTCTCTAGAATGAGTAGTAGTATAGTAGGAGTAGAGTGAAGGCAAGTTGAGTTGGATTAGGTGGAGAGAGAAGATGGCGGTTGTCCTAGTAACCATACGCAAGTAATAGGGGCTTAAACGGTTCGGTTTGAGCGTATTTAAAGACCAAACCGCTAATCATTAGGCTGAAGAAATCCCAAACCGATCAAACCATCAAAAATTTAAAACTGAACAAGCTGAACCGCCATAGTTTGGTTAGGTTCGGTCTAAACCGTGGTCCAAACAAAAATCGGTTTATAGACCAAACCACGGTTCAAACCAGTCTAGTTGAACAGTCCTGATCCGTGGATATCGTCTCAAATGTTAAGCCGACCCTCTTTAATTTCTTTACCTGCACCACCTCATTTTAAAATACTTCCTCCCTCTCTCATTTTTCATGTGGGAAAAATATAACTTCCTCAAACCCAAACACCGAAACTTCCTACACACCAGGGATTTACGGGCCACTTTTCCAAAAGTGTAGCAGTTTTGGAGCGATTGGTAAATCTTTGGCCCTTCCACAAGCATGGATCTGCTAAATGAAGTAAAGACTTTCGTTTCCTTTTCTTACTGTGTTTGTCAAATCTTTTTAATTTCTTCTGCTTTCATCATTATTCTCGTATGTAGGTTACAATCAACCAAGTCACTTTTGGTTAATTTGTAACCTTTAAACAGGACAAAGGCTACTGGAATAACAATACTAGTAAAATAACCTTTTCACTAACATTGTTTCCTTGTAATCTTGTGTTGGGTTTCGTGCAATCATGCGCAGTAGAAGACATTACATGAAAAACCCAAAAGCCTAGATCTGTTATGTTAAACAATTCATAATATGAAGATGAAATAAACTAACCCTTGTAGATCGAAATATGAAACCTTGGATTTAGATGGTAAGAAGAGCACCCTCTACCGGTGATCCACACTTTGAACGGATTCAAGAACTCTTCTTGACTTGACTGCTAGGTCCTTCGGATTGAAAAACTTGATGAAGAACGATTCTTCAATTGCTCCCTATGATTATTATGGTTTGATAATTGGGAATAATCAAACCTAATAATCCTAGTATAATATGTGTATTCTCTCTCTCTCCAAGAAAGAGTTTATGATTTCACAAATCAATGTTATAGGAACAATTCCAGGTTGTTCACATTATATACTAGAGGTCTCCAAGACGCTTTAGGATTTAAGGTCTTCTTGACCAACAAGAAAAGACTTAAAATAAACTGCAGTGCGGGGGGACAGACGTACGGCGCCTAGGTAGCCGTATGGCTCCTAGGGAACCGTATAGACCCTTCCAGTATTTTCATGTTTTTTTTGCTTCTTTTAATTATCCGCTCTGGGTGTGACCCAATAGGATTATACTAACTTGGCAACGAGTCTGAACCATTCAGACCTCGTAAGTCATAAGTGGACTCTAGCAAGCCATTATGACTACCCAATTAGTATAACTTTGAAATCCAAAGTTTCCTAAAATAGAACACACACAATCTCTTTGTTACACGATGTCTATTGAACGTAAGCCATGGTCAATGATCAACTTTATTCGTTCAATGCTTTCTCGATCCCGAATGTATTGATAATATAGATGACATTGATCCAATCAATTCATTTGAGCATGGCCATGCATTTCATCAATACCATTCATTGAGTGGCCAAAGCTTGACATCTCTTCTTGACGAGGAACAAACTCCTTCTTGGCTTATTACATTTCCCTACATGATTTCGATTATGTCAATCATATTCTTTATAGCTACCCGGTTAAGGGTAACGTTTGAATATGTCAAACGTAATGTTCATCATGTGGAAAACTATAATAACCTCAGGTCTAGAGATTCAAGTGATATAACTATATAAGACTTAATTATGACATTTGACCATGACATAAATCTCATAGGGGTCAGTCCAGTATTTGTTCTCCAACAAATACCCATAAGTCTAATTGTATCGCATACACATAATCATCATATGATTATCTAATAGACTTATACTAGTAATTAATCATAATCACTAGGGATAGAGATTATTATAATAAACATGCAAAATATATAATAATCAAACATTCAATATCTTTATTAAAGCGTAAAGCAAATGATAACATTAATCGTTAAAATAACGTGCCTAGGGCATACACACCAACAATCTCCCACTTGCACTAGGCCTAATTAATGTATCGAAAACCCATAGACCTAACATGATCATCATGCTTCGCTTGCGGAAGACCCTTTGTTAATGGGTCAGCAATGTTATCTTCAGTTGGCACTCTTCATATATTCACGTCTCCCCTATCAATGATTTCTCGAATGATATGAAAACGCCTAAGTACGTGTTTGGATTTCTGATGCAATTTAGGTTCCTTTGCTTGAGTAATAGCACCATTATTATCACAATAAAAGGTCTATTGGTGCTAGGAATCACCTCTAGTTCACCAATGAACTTCTTAATCCAAACAGCTTCTTTAGCAGCATCGGATGCAGCTATATACTCAGCTTCAGTTGTAGAATCAGCTATGGTACTCGGCTTAGAACTCTTCTAGCTTACATCACCACCATTAAGCATAAACACAAATCTAGACTGCGATCTTGAATCATCCTTGTCGGTTTGGAAGCTTGCATCCGTGTAACTGTTAGTACCCGGCCTGAAAATGAGTTGATAGGCATTCCAGAACTCAGAAGGACCTCACAGGTATTTACAAGATGCGCAGGACTTATCCGGAATTTCCCGAAAAGCCCAGATAAGAAGATGTTAACGACCTGATCAGATTATCCACAAAGATAGACGTTATCTAGGGTTTTTACAGAGCCCAATCTAATCGCAACCTTGGGAACCACGCCAACCCCCGCGGTTGGCTGGGCAGCCAGTTATACCTCGGTCGGGCGGCCGGTCCTTCCATCCCAAAATCCTATAAATAGGTGACCTCAGTTCATAACGTCAACACACAATTCTCTCCCACGAGTTCTAGAGTCTAAACTGAAGGCAGAACTCTCTCTCCAAGCCTTTCTAGCAATCCCGAAGATCCGGCGAATCCACGTTCAAGATTCGGCTTCGTTCTTGTCAAGATTGGTGAGGTTTTCTATGTCTTACTAGTCTAGATATGATTTATGCATGTTTTCATTATGTTTATACATTCATATTCATATGATTCATATTGTGTTCTTTATGTTCTTGCTAGAATTCATATTATATTCCATATCTTGGGTATCGATCTTCATGTTTATGTGTTATTTCATGCATGTACATGAGTAATATGTCATCAACATATAACACTAGAAATTATACTACGCTCCCACTAATTTTCTTGTATACACAAGGTTTATCTTCATTCTTGATGAAGCCAAACTCTTTGACTGATTCATCAAATCGAAGATTCCAACTCCTAGAGGCTTGTTTCAATCCATAGATGGATCTTTGAAACTTGCATACTTTGTTAGAATTTTCTGGACTTACAAAACCTCCAGGTTGTGTCATATACACATCCTCCAGTAAGTTCCCATTAAGGAACGCTGTTTTAACATCCATTTGCCATATCTTATAGTCAAAATATGCGGCTATGGTAATTAAAATCCTTATAGGCTTGATCATTGCTACGGGCGAAAAGGTTTTATCATAGTCAATACCATGAACCTGCCTATAAGCTTTCGCTACAAGTCTAGCTTAATAAGTATGCACCTTTCCATCCATATCAGTTTTTTTTTTTTTTTTTTGAAAACCCATTTGCATCCTATGGTTATTACACCTTCGGGTGCATCTATCAAGTTCCAAACTTGATTATCATACATGGACTTGATTTCAGATTCCATGGCTCCAAGCCATGTATCTGAATCAGAAGCAGACATCGCTTCTTGCTAGGAAGTAGGTTTATCATTATCAATGACTTCTACTTCATTGCTATCCGTCATGAGAAATCCATATCTCTCAGGTTCGGATCGCATCCTACTAGTTCTGCGAGGAGCTTGTGTATTCTGAATATGTTCCACAACTCCTTGTGAAACTTGTTCAGATTCAACCATCGGTTCCATGTTATTTTCAGGTTCTCGAACCTCTTCGAGATTAATTTTAGTCCCACTAATTCATTTGGAGAGAAACTCTTTCTCTAGAAAGTTACCATGACGGGAAACAAACACTTTGTTTTCCGCGCGGTTGTAAAAGTAATATCCCTTAGCTTCCTTAGGGTAACCTATGAAAATACATTTGTCATATTTTGGTGCAAGTTTGTCAGAGACAAGTCTCTTAACATAAGCCTCACAACCCCAAATTCTCATGAAAGATAAACTAGATTTTCTTCCAGTCCACATCTCATATGGTGTCTTTGGAACATATTTTGTTGGAACACTGTTTAGTGTAAGTGCATCAGTTTCTAATGAATATCCCCAAAAGGATAAAGGAAGATCAATTTGACTCATCATCGAGTGGACCATATCCAATAAAGTCCTATTTCTCCACTCAGACACACCATTCCATTGTGGCGTTCCAGGTGGAGTTAATTGTAAAACAATTCCATAATTTTTAAGATGATTGTCAAATTCTTGGCTTAAATATTCTCTACCACGATCTGATCGTAGTGCTTTAAGAGTTTTGCCAAGTTGATTTTGTACTTCATTTTGAAATATTCTAAATATATAAAAAGATTCACTTTTGTTTTTTATCAAGTAGACATAGCCATATCTACTAAAATCATCAGTGAATATTATGAAGCATTGATATCCTCCCCTAGCATTGCTACTCAATGATCCACACACATTAGTATGTATGAGTCCCAATAAGTCACTTGCCCTTTCACTACTCTTAGTAAAAGGTGCCTTAGTCATCTTTCCAAGTAAACAAGACTCACAAGTTTCATATGATTCAAATCATGTGAATCTAAAAGTCCGTCCCCATGGAGTTTTGAGATACGATTCTCATTAATATGACCAAGACGGCAATGCCACAAATAAGTGTGCTTTACATCCTTAGGTTTGGATTTCTTATTTACATTATAGATATCATCATTATTTTCATTCTCAACATCAAGGACATAAAGGCCATTAAATGAATATGCAGTACAATAAAGGATATCATTTAAATAAATAGAAAATTTCTTATTATCAATAAGAAACTTAAAACCTTCATTATCCAAACAATCTCCACCTTGACTTTGAATCTCCATGACAACAAACATTTTCTCCCCCCTCGCCTCTTCTGCTATCTAATAGCTGCGAACATTTAGCAAGTCCAAACAATGCTGGAACTTGCTTCCCGTCACGGGTTTCGTGAACATATCTGCAGGTTTGTCCGCCGTCCCTACCTTCTTCACATTTACCCGTTTGTCATCCCTTAGGAAATGATATCTGACATCAATGTGCTTGGTCCTCTCATGATGAACTTGATCATTGGCCAAACAAATTGCGCTCAAACTATCGCAATAAATGATAGCATGATCCTGATGTATCCTAAGATCGCTGATCAATCCCTTCAACCATATTCCTTCCTTAGCGGACTCTGTCAATGCCATGTATTCTGCTTCTGTTGTAGACAACGTCACTGTCGCCTGCAATGTAGCCTTCCAACTGAAAACTGACCCACCAAGCGTGAATATATATCTAGTCATCGATCTTTTTGTATCAACATCCCCTGAATAGTCCGATTCTGAGAAACCCTCGACTGCACATTATGTCCCACTTCCATAGATAAGACCGACGTCACTAGTACCCCGAAGGTACCTAAAGATCCGCTTCACAGCCTGCCAGTGTTCCTTACCCGGATTACCCATGAACTGACTAACAACACTAACTGCCTGTGCAATATCTGGCCTAGTGTATACCATAGCATACATCAAACTACCAACTGCACTAGCATAGGGTACTCGAGCCATATACTCTTTCTCCTCAACTGATTTGGGCCCAAACGCAACTGACAACTGTGCATTCGCTGCACTTGGAGTATCTATAGCCTTAGCTGTTGACATACCAAACCTTTCTAAAACTCTCTTGATGTAACTTTTCTGGGATAAGAACAGTTTTCGTTTGGCTCTGTCTCTATAGATTTCTATACCCAGAATTTTCTTTGCGTTACCCAAATCCTTCATCTCAAATTCTGCGGCCAATAAGCCTTTCAGCTTCTGAATCTCTGACTTCTTGACTGCTGCTATCAACATATCATCTACAAAGAGCACCAAATAGATGTACGACCCATCTACCAACTTATTGTGATACACACAACAATCATACGGGCTTCTCGTGTATCTGATCTCTGTCATATAGCTGTCAAACCTCTTGTACCACTGCCTAGGCGACTGCTTAAGTCCATACAAGGATTTCTTCAACCTACAAACTTGATCTTCATTCCCAGGAACTTTGAATCCTTCTGGCTGTGTCATGTATATCTACTCCTCCAACTCTCCATGCAAGAAAGCTGTCTTGACGTCTAGTTGCTCAAGCTCCAAATCCCTCTGTGCTACCATTGCTAGCAACACTCTGATCGAAGTATGTCTGACCACTGGTGAGAAGATCTCATTATAGTCCACCCCTTCTCTCTGTATGAAACCCCTTGCAACAACACGAGCTTTATACTTGACCCCTTCTGCCAGTGACATCCCTTCCTTTTTCTTGAAGATCCACTTGCATGTCACAATCTTCCTGCCTTTTGGCCTTGTGGTCAACTCCCAAGTCTGATTCTTGTGAAGAGACTCCATCTCATCACCCATAGCCGCATACTACTGAGATGACTCTGAACATGTAACTGCTTCCTTGAAAGTAGAAGGTTCCGTATGATCGGGCTCTACTTCCTCAGCAACCTGCAGTACATAAGACACCATGTCTTCAAATTCATACATCTCAGGAGGCTTCCCAAAATTAGCTCTTCTAGACCTTCCATGTGCTAACCCATGTTCCTCGGGAACTGAACTGAACTTTCTGGTGCTTCAGTCTCTGACTCTATTGGTGGATCCTGATCAACATCTAACTGCGGTACAACTAACTCTTCAGTATCTTGTTGCTCCACCTGTTTATCAACACCGCCAACACTTGAAACAATCGTAGATCTCATAATAGGGTTAATAACAGAATTCTCATGAAACACGACGTTCCTACTGATAATCACCCTATTTTCTGATGGAGACCAGATGCGGTACCCCTTGACACCATCTCCATACCCCATGAATACTCCCATTCTAGCTCTAGGTTCTAACTTCCCATCATCCACATGATAATAAGCAGTACACCCAAAAGCCCTTAGAATAGAATAATCAACAGGTTTACTCCATACCTCATGGGGAACTTTGAGACCAATACCGGCATGAGGTCCATGATTAATCAAGTAGCATGTTGTACTAACCGCCTCTGGCCAAAAACGTTTAGACAACCCTGCATTGGAGAGCATGCACCTAGCTCTCTCAAGCAATGTCTGGTTCATCCGTTCTGCTGCACCATTCTGCTGTGGCGTGCCTCTGATGGTGAGGTGTCTAGAAATCCCCGCCTCTCTGCAAAATGAATCAAACACAGTACTGCAGAACTCCAAACCATTATCGGTCCGGAGCTTCTTGATTTTCTTCTCTGTCTGGTTCTCCACTACTATCTTCGAGTCCTTGAAATTTCTTAGAGCCTCATTCTTGTGCTTCATGATAATCACCCAAGTCCTCCTCGAATAATCATCAACTATGGACAAGAAATATCTGTGCCCCCTTAGAGATTCCTGACGCGAAGGTCCCCAACAATCTGAGTGGAAGTAGTCCAGAACGCCTTTTGTGTTATGTATGCCCTTGGGAAAACTATTACGCTTCATCTTCCCTAGCAGACAATGCTCACAAAATTTTAGATCCTTGATCTTATGGCCACATAGAAGATCCCTTTTAGCCAGCTCCTGCATCCCTCGAGTGCTCATGTGACCGAGCCTGATGTGCCACAGCTTAGACATATCTCCCTCGTTCACCTCTGATGATGCAACCATAGCCGACCCTACAAGCGTCCTTCCTTGGAGGAAATATAAGGAGCCCCGCTAAAGGCCTTTCAGCACCACTTCTGAACCGTTACAGACACTGACTGCTCCACCTTTACCTTTGAAATTGAACCCTTTGCTGTCTAACTGACTAAGAGAAATCAGATTCTTCGTCATAAGCGGAACGTGTCGAACCTCGTTAAAAGTGACAAACTTACCATCATGAGTCCTGAACCTGATCGAACCGATACCGACAACCTTGCAGACTGCACTGTTGGCCATGCTTATATCACCGCCATCCACCTTCCTGTAATCAGTAAACCATTTGTTGGTCCCAAAGGGCAACAAGGGTATAGAACCGCTAGGGGGGTGAATAGCGGTTTAAAATCTTTTTCAAAATACCCTTGAAAATCAACCAAGTACTTATCAGTTTGGTCTATTGTGGTTTAAAGCACTAGAACCGCTCAGATAAAATGCACAGCGGAGTTTTGCGGTTTTGGCCAGACTGAATTATAAAGAGTAGGGCGGTTTAAGTGGTTGAAAATGGAATGATGCAACTGACAAGGCACAACTGAAGTGTCACAGAAGTATGCAAATCATTTATCAAGTCATTTCACATAAGAGTAAATAAAGCTAATAAACAGAAATGTAAATGACAAGACAGAAATTAAAGATCAAAGACACACAATTTGAAGAGGTTCGTTCTTGAAAGAACTACGTCCTCTACCTAGGTGGTTAGCCTAGGATTTTCTAATAGCTACTAGACTTGTATTGATTTAGAGGAGTTTTTACAAGATTACAAACGAATCCAAACTCTAAATAAACAATCTAACCTAACAATGCTATTATAACAACCTGTGTTTTCGAGGTATATAATCTATAAGAAAATATACTCCGGGTGTGTAGTGTGGAAAGAAATCAAGAGCTCAAAATATCTAAGTGATGGTGAGCAAGTGATTACTTTCTGTGCAAGGCTGAGTTGTGATGATTTGAAGGCTTGAAGCTTTGATGAAGAACTCTGGGTTTGCTAAGGAGATGATGAAGATATAAATATCTGGGTTTTCAATCTTCAAAGCAAACTTGAATACTTGGGATATTCTCTTTGAAGCTCAGCAACCTTCATTGTTGAGAAATGAAGGCTATTTATAGTGAAGGCATTAGTGACCGTTGGACAAAGAGGTGAGTCATTGTATGGCGTTTTATGCGTTGTCACAATCCCATTGGTTGACCTGTCACTGTCGTCCTTTGCTTTTGCTTTGTGGCAGGAAGTTGTTGGATCACTACCTGACATTGTCCTTTTAGTTGTTGGAAAAGTACAACGGTAACTTTTCAAAAAGCGAGACAAACCGACATTCCAAGAATAACTGAAACATGACTTGAAGTTTAAGGACAAGTCACCAGTCATTCATTTATGGTTGAAAAGCGAATGTTTGTCTTCAAGGAGTAAATGACAGCAATAACTTCTTAAATATCTTGGTCGGCGGTTCCACCAAATGCATGTGCGGTTTCATGAATGAACTTGAAGTGCGGTTTCATCAAAGACATAAACTGCGGTTTGATGAAGGACTTAAGGCACCATGCTGGTGGTTTGAAGATGGCGGCTTGAGGGACACTAAACCGCTAAGGATAAACCGAACATAACTCAGTCTAACTACTAAACATCTAGAAATGGACTTGTCTAAAAATTGAAGTATAACTTCATTACATGTAAACCTAAAGTCCAGAAAAAGACACGTGGAATGGGTCAATCAAATCAGGTGGGTGTACTAACAATGAATCCTAACACCATTCTTTCTTAGGACTGATATGGTAAGATGCTCTTGAATCAAGAATCCATGCGTCAGATGCACGTACTGATTCTGGTGTAGCTAGAGCATAATCCTCTTCTGAACTGCTATCCTTGGCCATCATGTCCTCTGCTCTGACCGGTGCCTTGCCTTGCTTCTTTCTGGGACAATCAAACATCCAATACCCCTTCTCTTTGCAGAAATTACAGATATCCCCAGGCTTCGGACCCTTCTTGTGTGAAGAATTATCTTTATTGTTCTTCTTCCCACTAGAACCCCTGTTGTTACTACTACTAGCAACCAAACCTGATGACTGGGTACCTGCCTCATTCCCACTCGCCTTTCGGCGCAATTCCCTCGTCTTGAGAGAAGTTTTCACTTCCTCTAGAGAGATCACATCTTTATGGTTTATGCACGAATCGACATAATGTTCATAAGACATAGGTAAAGATACTAAAAGTTGCAAGGCTGCATCCTCGTCATCCACAACAACTCCTATATTACACAGTTCAAGTACTACGAGAGCTCTGATACCACTTGTTAGAGCAATAACAAGACTTGATAAGAAAAGTAAGCAATCACAAGAACACAGATTTACGTGGTTCACCAACTTGGCTACGTCCACGGGGATGGGAGAGAATATTATTATCAATCTGGAGAAAACGATTACAAGATCACACTATTACTGTTACACGAATTTTGATCACAAAATTCCTGACTGTGTAACTGTAGAATTACAGACTTCTTTGAGCACTCTAATTCGTCTTAAACTTTGATCTAAACTAATGGCCTCTATTTATACCAGTAAAGTCTATCTCAAAGTATGCTCGAAACTTGGAATCCTTGTCTAAAACTGACTCGAAAACCTTCCTTTTGCGCAACTGCGGAAAACTGCTCGAAACAAGATTCTGGAGACCTAGTCCGGCCGGGTATAGACCTTGGTCCGGTCGGACCCTTTGCCTTGGTCCGGTCGGGTGCCTACTATGGTCCGCCCGGATCTACTCCTTCCTATAACCATGAATTTCCAACGTGCTTTGGTCCGCCCGGGTCTTCAACATGGTGCGCCCGGACCCCCCTCTAGTCCGCCCAGGTCCTTCACATGGTGCGCCCGGACCTGCTGTACTCTGCCTAGGAATTACGAGATTTCTCAGTTGTTTAATTCATTAACTTGGCGTCCCAAATTTAAAGGCATTAACCCAACATGTTCATTAATAATATTCTATTTTTTACAAAACACAACAGTGTCAAGACTTTTGCAGTGACACTCCCAACTAAATTTCCAACTCAAATAGAAAAAACATACTTCATTGACAAAATCCCTAAGCTGTCATAAGAGCAAATGTATATTTTCCAGTTCGCCGGCAAGCCACATACTATGTTAAAAGGGCATATCCTGACTGCCAAAAGACCACATTTTAGGCTTGGAAACTGTCAATTTACTCCCATGCAATTTTTAAAAATGTGATATTTTACCGCTAAATTTATTGACATTATCGAGTTGACATGGCAGTGTAAGCAGTGCACTCCAAGTCTTAACAACGGCAAAAAAACAGAGTGCATTCAATTCTTTCTACAACAAACAATTATACCCAAAAAATTAAAATTCACATCAAATTCTTAACCAGTAAGTAAAAATTTCAAAAAATTTAATAATTAAATATATATATATATATATATATATATATATATATATATATTTAAACAAATAAAAAATCAAATTAGCATCAACTTAGAAAGAGATAACACCGTATTTGAAGCTGCAACTCGGGTACGGTCAAACGCAGCCAATGAAGCCGACATTTCCCCGAAAACATCGAGTGGTAGACAGAAATCAGCAGAATAAGCGGCGCTCGGGCTTTGAGTTAGACGTGAACCGACCAAATTCAATTCCGTCCGGTAAAGAACGAGTAGATAATGCCGGAGATCTGATCACCGGAAAATGCAAACGGAGATTTAGGGTTTCTACTGAAGTAAATGGATTGGGAAAGAAGGTGAGAAAGTAACCAAATACAACTATACAACAACTAACAGTTTCTATTTCTAAAATACTTTAATCTCCTTATCTCTAGAATGAGTAGTAGTATAGTAGGAGTAGAGTGAAGGCAAGTTGAGTTGGATTAGGTGGAGAGAGAAGATGGCGGTTGTCCTAGTAACCATACGCAAGTACTAAGGGCTTAAACGGTTCGGTTTGAGCGTATTTAAAGACCAAACCGCTAATCATTAGTCTGAAGAAATCCCAAACCGATCAAACTATCAAAAATTTAAAACTGAACAAGCTGAACTGCCATAGTTTGGTTAGGTTCGGTCTAAACCGTGGTCCAAACAAAAATCGGTTTATAGACCAAACCACGGTTCAAACCAGTCTAGTTGAACAGTCCTGATCCGTGGATATCGTCTCAAATGTTAAGCCGACCCTCTTTAATTTCTTTACCTGCACCACCTCATTTTAAAATACTTCCTCCCTCTCTCATTTTTCATGTGGGAAAAATATAACTTCCTCAAACCCAAACACCGAAACTTCCTACACACCAGGGATTTACGGGCCACTTTTCCAAAAGTGTAGCAGTTTTGGAGCGATTGGTAAATCTTTGGCCCTTCCACAAGCATGGATCTGCTAAATGAAGTAAAGACTTTCGTTTCCTTTTCTTACTGTGTTTGTCAAATCTTTTTAATTTCTTCTGCTTCCATCATTATTCTGGTATGTAGGTTACAATCAACCAAGTCACTTTTGGTTAATTTGTAACCTTTAAACAGGACAAAGGCTACTGGAATAACAATACTAGTAAAATAACCTTTTCACTAACATTGTTTCCTTGTAATCTTGTGTTGGGTTTCGTGCAATCATGCGCAGTAGAAGACATTACATGAAAAACCCAAAAGCCTAGATCTGTTATGTTAAATAATTCATAATATGAAGATGAAATAAACTAACCCTTGTAGATCAAAATATGAAACCTTGGATTTAGATGGTAAGAAGAGCACCCTCTACCGGTGATCCACACTTTGAATGGATTCAAGAACTCTTCTTGACTTGACTGCTAGGTCCTTCGGATTGAAAAACTTGATGAAGAACGATTCTTCAATTGCTCCCTATGATTATTATGGTTTGATAATTGGGAATAATCAAACCTAATAATCCTAGTATAATATGTGTATTCTCTCTCTCTCCAAGAAAGAGTTTATGATTTCACAAATCAATGTTATAGGAACAATTCCAGGTTGTTCACATTATATACTAGAGGTCTCCAAGACGCTTTAGGATTTAAGGTCTTCTTGACCAACAAGAAAAGACTTAAAATAAACTGCAGTGCGGGGAGACAGACGTACGGCGCCTAGGTAGCCGTATAGACCCTTCCAGTATTTTCTTGTTTTTTTTTGCTTCTTTTAATTATCCGCTCTGGGTGTGACCCAATAGGATTATACTAAGTTGGCAACGAGTCTGAACCATTCAGACCTCGTAAGTCATAAGTGGACTCTAGCAAGCCATTATGACTACCCAATTAGTATAACTTTGAAATCCAAAGTTTCCTAAAATAGAACATACACAATCTCTTTGTTACACGATGTCTATTGAACGTAAGACATGGTCAATGATCAACTTTATTCGTTCAATGCTTTCTCGATCCCGAATGTATTGATAATATAGATGACATTGATCCAATCAATTCATTTGAGCATGGCCATGCATTTCATCAATACCATTCATCGAGTGGCCAAAGCTTGACATCTCTTCTTGACGAGGAACAAACTCCTTCTTGGCTTATTACATTTCCCTACATGATTTCGATTATGTCAATCATATTCTTTATAGCTACCCGGTTAAGGGTAACGTTTGAATATGTCAAACGTAATGTTCATCATGTGGAAAACTGTAATAACCTCAGGTCTAGAGATTCAAGTGATATAACTATATAAGACTTAATTATGACATTTGACCATGACATAAATCTCATAGGGGTTAGTCCAGTATTTGTTCTCCAACAAATACCCATAAGTCTAATTGTATCGCATACACATAATCATCATATGATTATCTAATAGACTTATACTAGTAATTAATCATAATCACTAGGGATAGAGATTATTATAATAAACATGCAAAATATATAATAATCAAACATTCAATATCTTTATTAAAGCGTAAAGCAAATGATAACATTAATCGTTAAAATAACGTGCCTAGGGCATACACACCAACAATCTCCCACTTGCACTAGGCCTAATTAATGTATCGAAAACCCATAGACCTAACATGATCATCATGCTTCGCTTGCGGAAGACCCTTTGTTAATGGGTCAGCAATGTTATCTTCAGTTGGCACTCTTCATATATTCACGTCTCCCCTATCAATGATTTCTCGAATGATATGAAAACGCCTAAGTACGTGTTTGGATTTCTGATGCAATTTAGGTTCCTTTGCTTGAGTAATAGCACCATTATTATCACAATAAAAGGTCTATTGGTGCTAGGAATCACCTCTAGTTCACCAATGAACTTCTTAATCCAAACAGCTTCTTTAGCAGCATCGGATGCAGCTATATACTCAGCTTCAGTTGTAGAATCAGCTATGGTACTCGGCTTAGAACTCTTCTAGCTTACATCACCACCATTAAGCATAAACACAAATCTAGACTACGATCTTGAATCATCCTTGTCGGTTTGGAAGCTTGCATCCGTGTAACTGTTAGTACCCGGCCTGAAAATGAGTTGTTAGGCATTCCAGAACTCAGAAGGACCTCACAGGTATTTACAAGATGCGCAGGACTTATCCGGAATTTCCCGAAAAGCCCAGATAAGAAGATGTTAACGACCTGATCAGATTATCCACAAAGATAGACGTTATCTAGGGTTTTTACAGAGCCCAGTCTAATCGCAACCTTGGGAACCACGCCAACCCCCGCGGTTGGCTGGGCGGCCAGTTATACCTCGGTCGGGCGGCCGGTCCTTCCATCCCAAAATCCTATAAATAGGTGACCTCAGTTCATAACGTCAACACACAATTCTCTCCCACGAGTTCTAGAGTCTAAACTGAAGGCAGAACTCTCTCTCTAAGCCTTTCTAGCAATCCCGAAGATCCGGCGAATCCACGTTCAAGATTCGGCTTCGTTCTTGTCAAGATTGGTGAGGTTTTCTATGTCTTACTAGTCTAGATATGATTTATGCATGTTTTCATTATGTTTATACATTCATATTCATATGATTCATATTGTGTTCTTTATGTTCTTGCTAGAATTCATATTATATTCCATATCTTGGGTATCGATCTTCATGTTTATGTGTTATTTCATGCATGTACATGATGTTCTTATTACTATGTTAGATTTAACCTGCTAGATCTATAATTGTAATCCCTATATATATGCATGGCCGATGATGATTAACGATATCTAGGAACTACTTCTAAACCCTAAACTTTAGGTAAATATTCCCATGATCATTAACTCTCATATGATGAATGTGACGACTACACATTGATCTTATCAATGGTATAATCATTATTCTAGGATGTGATAATCTTGTATGATTCTTTCTCCTCCCCCATCATATGCATGATCCCGCTTCTTCTCTCTATTCCGATTATGTGCGAACTACGTCGACCTGAGCTTCTCTTAACGAGAGGAACGTAGGCAATCTTCGGATCCGGTCAAAATCACTAACACACTACTAACACAATTATCATGATAGAAATTCTGATCTATCGGGCGATAGGAGTGATTACTGTAATATTCTTCTCTTATCGTAACTTGACCACGAACCCTCTCTGTTAGTTTTTCTCAATGTTTTAGCTCGATAAAACAACGTGGCGACTCGTAATAAGTTAAATGCCAATTTGAATATCCTAATCCCATAGAAAAGATAAAATAAGATAAATAATAAAAGACTTCCCGTGCGTCACCCGCATTTGGAAAGGGGTATTCACAGTAACCATTTTCAACGAGATCATCTTCCATACCTCCATATACCAAGAACGAGTCTTTAGTCCTTCGCAAGTACTTAAGAATCGTCTTGACAGCAATCCAGTGACTCTCACCAGGATCCGATTGGTATCTACTCGTCATGCTCAAAGCATAAGAGACATCGAGTCTAGTACATATCATGGCATACATGATGGATCCAATTGCAGAAGCATATAGGATTCCATTCATTCTCTCACGCTCATCAGTTGTCTTAGGACACTGATTCTTGCTAAGAGTTATGCCATGTGCAACTGGCAAATTTCCTCTCTTAGAGTTTTCCATGCGGAATCTCTTAAGAACTTTGTCAATATATGTACTTTGACTCAAACCAATCAACTTCTTAGATCTATCACGATAGATATTTATGCCAAATATGTAGGCAGCTTCTCCCATATCTTTCATTGAGAAACACTTTCCTAACCAAGTCTTTACAGACTGGAGTGCAGGAATGTCGTTTCCAATGAGTAATATGTCATCAACATATAACACTAGAAATTATACTACGCTCCCACTAATTTTCTTGTATACACAAGGTTTATCTTCCTTCTTGATGAAGCCAAACTCTTTGACTGATTCATCAAATCGAAGATTCCAACTCCTAGAGGCTTGTTTCAATCCATAGATGGATCTTTGAAACTTGCATACTTTGTTAGAATTTTCTGGACTTACAAAACCTCCAGGTTGTGTCATATACACATCCTCCAGTAAGTTCCCGTTAAGGAACGCTGTTTTAACATCCATTTGCCATATCTTATAGTCAAAATATGCGGCTATGGTAATTAAAATCCTTATAGGCTTGATCATTGCTACGGGCGAAAAGGTTTTATCATAGTCAATACCATGAACCTGCCTATAACCTTTCGCTACATGTCTAGCTTAATAAGTATGCACCTTTCCATCCATATCAGGTTTTTTTTTTTTTTTTTTGAAAACCCATTTGCATCCTATGTTTTTTACACCTTCGGGTGCATCTATCAAGTTCCAAACTTGATTATCATACATGGACTTGATTTCAGATTCCATGGCTCCAAGCCATGTATCTGAATCAGAAGCGGACATCGCTTCTTGCTAGGAAGTAGGTTTATCATTATCAATGACTTCTACTTCATTGCTATCCGTCATGAGAAATCCATATCTCTCAGGTTCGGATCGCATCCTACTAGTTCTGCGAGGAGCTTGTGTATTCTGAATATGTTCCACAACTCCTTGTGAAACTTGTTCAGATTCAACCATTGGTTCCATGTTATTTTCAGGTTCTCGAACCTCTTCGAGATTAATTTTAGTCCTACTAATTCCTTTCGAGAGAAACTCTTTCTCTAGAAAGTTACCATGACGGGTAACAAACACTTTGTTTTCCGCGCGGTTGTAAAAGTAATATCCCTTAGCTTCCTTAGGGTAACCTATGAAAATACATTTGTCATATTTTGGTGCAAGTTTGTCAGAGACAAGTCTCTTAACATAAGCCTCACAACCCCAAATTCTCATGAAATATAAACTAGATTTTCTTCCAGTCCACATCTCATATGGTGTCTTTGGAACATATTTTGTTGGAACACTATTTAGTGTAAGTGCATCAGTTTCTAATGAATATCCCCAAAAGGATAAAGGAAGATCAATTTGACTCATCATCGAGCGGACCATATCCAATAAAGTCCTATTTCTCCACTCAGACACACCATTCCATTGTGGCGTTCCAGGTGGAGTTAATAGTAAAACAATTCCATAATTTTTAAGATGATTGTCAAATTCTTGGCTTAAATATTCTCTACCACGATCTGATCGTAGTGCTTTAATAGTTTTGCCAAGTTGATTTTGTACTTCATTTTGAAATATTCTAAATATATAAAAAGATTCACTTTTGTTTTTCATCAAGTAGACATAGCCATATCTACTAAAATCATCAGTGAATATTATGAAGCATTGATATCCTCCCCTAGCATTGCTACTCAATGATCCACACACATTAGTATGTATGAGTCCCAATAAGTCACTTGCCCTTTCACTACTCTTAGTAAAAGGTGCCTTAGTCATCTTTCCAAGTAAACAAGACTCACAAGTTTCATATGATTCAAATCATGTGAATCTAAAAGTCCGTCCCCATGGAGTTTTGAGATACGATTCTCATTAATATGACCAAGACGGCAATGCCACAAATAAGTGTGAATATGCAGTACAATAAAGGATATCATTTAAATAAATAGAAAATTTCTTATTATCAATAAGAAACTTAAAACCTTCATTATCTAAACAATCTCCACCTTGACTTTGAATCTCCATGACAACAAACATTTTCTCCCCCCTCGCCTCTTCTGCTATCTAATAGCTGCGAACATTCAGCAAGTCCAAACAATGCTGGAACTTGCTTCCCGTCACGGGTTTCGTGAACATATCTGCAGGTTTGTCCGCCGTCCCTACCTTCTTCACATTTACCCGTTTGTCATCCCTTAGGAAATGATATCTGACATCAATGTGCTTGGTCCTCTCATGATGAACTTGATCATTGGCCAAACAAATCGCGCTCAAACTATCGCAATAAATGATAGCATGATCCTGATGTATCCTAAGATCGCTGATCAATCCCTTCAACCATATTCCTTCCTTAGCGGACTCTGTCAATGCCATGTATTCTGCTTCTGTTGTAGACAACGTCACTGTCGCCTGCAATGTAGCCTTCCAACTGAAAACTGACCCACCAAGCGTGAATACATATCTAGTCATCGATCTTTTTGTATCAACATCCCCTGAATAGTCTGATTCTGAGAAACCCTCGACTGCACATTATGTCCCACTTCCATAGATAAGACCGACGTCACTAGTACCCCGAAGGTACCTAAAGATCCGCTTCACAGCCTGCCAGTGTTTCTTACCCGGATTACCCATGAACCGACTAACAACACTAACTGCCTGTGCAATATCTGGCCTAGTGTATACCATAGCATACATCAAACTACCAACTGCACTAGCATAGGGTACTCGAGCCATATACTCTTTCTCCTCAACTGATTTGGGCCCAAACGCAACTGACAACTGTGCATTCGCTGCACTTGGAGTATCTATAGCCTTAGCTGTCGACATACCAAACCTTTCTAAAACTCTCTTGATGTAACTTTTCTGGGATAAGAACAGTTTTCGTTTGGCTCTGTCTCTATAGATTTCTATACCCAGAATTTTCTTTGCGTTACCCAAATCCTTCATCTCAAATTCTGCGGCCAATAAGCCTTTCAGCTTCTGAATCTCTGACTTCTTGACTGCTGCTATCAACATATCATCTACAAAGAGCACCAAATAGATGTACGACCCATCTACCAACTTATTGTGATACACACAACAATCATACGGGCTTCTCGTGTATCCGATCTCTGTCATATAGCTGTCAAACCTCTTGTACCACTGCCTAGGCGACTGCTTAAGTCCATACAAGGATTTCTTCAACCTACAAACTTGATCTTCATTCCCAAGAACTTGGAATCCTTCCGGCTGTGTCATGTATATCTACTCCTCTAACTCTCCATGCAAGAAAGCTGTCTTGACGTCTAGTTGCTCAAGCTCCAAATCCCTCTGTGCTACCATTGCTAGCAACACTCTAATCGAAGTATGTATGACCACTGGTGAGAAGATCTCATTATAGTCCACCCCTTCTCTCTGTATGAAACCCCTTGCAACAACACGAGCTTTATACTTGACCCCTTCTGCCAGTGACATCCCTTCCTTTTTCTTGAAGATCCACTTGCATGTCACAATCTTCCTGCCTTTTGGCCTTGTGGTCAACTCCCAAGTCTGATTCTTGTGAAGAGACTCCATCTCATCACCCATAGCCGCATACTACTGAGATGACTCTGAACATGTAATTGGTTCCTTGAAAGTAGAAGGTTCCGTATGATCGGGCTCTACTTCCTCAGCAACCTGCAGTGCATAAGACACCATGTCTTCAAATTCATACATCTCAGGAGGCTTCCCAAAATTAGCTCTTCTAGACCTTCCATGTGGTAACCCATATTCCTCGGGAACTGAACTGAACTTTCTGGTGCTTCAGTCTCTGACTCTATTGGTGGATCCTGATCAACATCTGACTGTGGTACAACTAACTCTTTAGTATCTTGTTGCTCCACCTGTTTATCAACACCGCCAACACTTGAAACAATCGTAGATCTCATAATAGGGTTAATAACAGAATTCTCATGAAACACGACGTTCCTACTGATAATCACCCTATTTTCTGATGGAGACCAGATGCGGTACCCCTTGACACCATCTCCATACCCCATGAATACTCCCATTCTAGCTCTAGGTTCTAACTTCCCATCATCCACATGATAATAAGCAGTACACCCAAAATCCCTTAGAATAGAATAATCAACAGGTTTACTCCATACCTCATGGGGAACTTTGAGACCAATACCGGCATGAGGTCCACGATTAATCAAGTAGCATGTTGTACTAACCGCCTCTGGCCAGAAACGTTTAGACAACCCTGCATTGGAGAGCATGCACCTAGCTCTCTCAAGCAATGTCTGGTTCATCCGTTCTGCTACACCATTCTGCTGTGGCGTGCCTCTGATGGTGAGGTGTCTAGAAATCCCCGCCTCTCTGCAAAATGAATCGAACACAGTACTGCAGAACTCCAAACCATTATCGGTCAGGAGCTTCTTGATCTTCTTCTCTGTCTGGTTCTCCACTACTATCTTCGAGTCCTTGAAATTTCTTAGAGCCTCATTCTTGTGCTTCATGATAATCACCCAAGTCCTCCTCGAATAATCATCAACTATGGACAAGAAATATCTGTGCCCCCTTAGAGATTCCTGACGCGAAGGTCCCCAACAATCTGAGTGGAGGTAGTCCAGAACGCCTTTTGTGTTATGTATGCCCTTGGCAAAACTATTATGCTTCATCTTCCCTAGCACACAATGCTCACAAAATTTAAGATCCTTGATCTTATGGCCACATAGAAGATCCCTTTTAGCCAGCTCCTGCATCCCTCGAGTGCTCATGTGACCGAGCCTGATGTGCCACAGCTTAGACATATCTCCCTCGTTCACCTCTGATGATGCAACCATAGCCGACCCTGCAAGCGTCCTTCCTTGGAGGAAATACAAGGAGCCCCGCTAAAGGCCTTTTAGCACCACTTCTGAACCGTTACAGACACTGACTGCTCCACCTTTACCTTTGAAATTGAACCCTTTGCTGTCTAACTGACTAAGAGAAATCAGATTCTTCGTCATAAGCGGAACGTGTCGAAACTCGTTCAAAGTGACAAACTTACCATCATGAGTCCTGAACCTGATCGAACCGATACCGACAACCTTGCAGACTGCACTGTTGGCCATGCTTATATCACCACCATCCACCTTCCTGTAATCAGTAAACCATTTGTTGGTCCCAAAGGGCAACAAGGGTATAGAACCGCTAGGGGGGTGAATAGCGGTTTAAAATCTTTTTCAAAGTACCCTTGAAAATCAACCAAGTACTTATCAGTTTGGTCTATTGTGGTTTAAAGCACTATAACCGCTCAGATAAAATGCACAGCGGAGTTTTGCGGTTTTGGCCAGACTGAATTATAAAGAGTAGGGCGGTTTAAGTGGTTGAAAATGGAATGATGCAACTGACAAGGCACAACTGAAGTGTCACAGAAGTATGCAAATCATTTATCAAGTCATTTCACATAAGAGTAAATAAAGCTAATAAACAGAAATGTAAATGACAAGACAGAAATTAAAGATTAAAGACACACAATTTGAAGAGGTTCGTTCTTGAAAGAACTACGTCCTCTACCTAGGTGGTTAGCCTAGGATTTTCTAATAGCTACTAGACTTGTATTTATTTAGAGGAGTTTTTACAAGATTACAAACGAATCTAAACTCTAAATAAACAATTTAACCTAACAATGCTATTATAACAACCTGTGTTTTCGAGGTATATAATCTATAAGAAAATATACTCCGGGTGTGTAGTGTGGAAAGAAATCAAGAGCTCAAAATATCTAAGTGATGGTGAGCAAGTGATTACTTTCTGTGCAAGGCTGAGTTGTGATGATTTGAAGGCTTGAAGCTTTGATGAAGAACTCTGGGTTTGCTAAGGAGATGATGAAGATATAAATATCTGGGTTTTCAATCTTCAAAGCAAACTTGAATACTTGGGATATTCTCTTTGAAGCTCAGAAACCTTCATTGTTGAGAAATGAAGGCTATTTATAGTGAAGGCATTAGTGACCGTTGGACAAAGAGGTGAGTCATTGTATGGCGGTTTTATGCGTTGTCACAATCCCATTGGTTGACCTGTCACTGTCGTCCTTTGCTTTTGCTTTGTGACAGGAAGTTGTTGGATCACTACCTGACATTGTCCTTTTAGTTGTTGGAAAAGTACAACGGTAACTTTTCAAAAAGCGAGACAAACCGACATTCCAAGAATAACTGAAACATGACTTGAAGTTTAAGGACAAGTCACCAGTCATTCATTTACGGTTGAAAAGCGAATGTTTGTCTTCAAGGATTAAATGACAGCATTAACTTCTTCAATATCTTGGTCTGCGGTTCCACCAAATGCATGTGCGGTTTCATGAATGAACTTGAAGTGCGGTTTCATCAAAGACATAAACTGCGGTTTGATAAAGGACTTAAGGCACCATGCTGGTGGTTTGAAGACGGCGGCTTGAGGGACACTAAACCGCTAAGGATAAACCGAACATAACTCAGTCTAACTACTAAACATCTAGAAATGGACTTGTCTAAAAATTGAAGTATAACTTCATTACATGTAAACCTAAAGTCCAGAAAAAGACACGTGGAATGGGTCAATCAAATCAGGTGGGTGTACTAACAATGAATCCTAACACCATTCTTTCCTAGGACTGATATGGTAAGATGCTCTTGAATCAAGAATCCATGCGTCAGATGCACGTACTGATTCTGGTGTAGCTAGAGCATAATCCTCTTCTGAACTGCTATCCTTGGCCATCATGTCCTCTGCTCTGACCGGTGCCTTGCCTTGCTTCTTTCTGGGACAATCAAACATCCAATACCCCTTCTCTTTGCAGAAATTACAGATATCCCCAGGCTTCGGACCCTTCTTGTGTGAAGAATTATCTTTATTGTTCTTCTTCCCACTAGAACCCCTGTTGTTACTACTACTAGCAACCAAACCTGATGACTGGGTACCTGCCTCATTCCCACTCGCCTTTCGGCGGAATTCCCTTGTCTTGGGAGAAGTTTTCACTTCCTCTAGAGAGATCACATCTTTACGGTTTATGCACGAATCGACATAATGTTCATAAGATATAGGTAAAGATACTAAAAGTTGCAAGGCTGCATCCTCGTCATCCACAACAACTCCTATATTACGCAGTTCAAGTAATATAGAAGTAAATCTGTCAAGATGATCATTTATGGGCGTACCTTCAGTCATACGGCAATCATATAGCTTCTTCTTTAGGTATAACTTGTTGGTCAATGAACGTGTCATGTACATATCTTCCAACTTTAACCAAAGATCGCTTCCGGAGTCTGTTCCTGCAACATTGGTTAGGATCTCATCATCCAAATGTCTTATGATCTTGGCGTGAGCCTTCTGATCTAACTTCTTCAATGCTGCCACCTCCTTCGCTGCTGCTAGTCTATCCTTCTCTGACTGTTCTGCGGTAGCTTCTGTGGTGACTGCCTTACCCTTGGGATCCTTGCGATCCCTGATTGCAATCTCCAACGGTTCCCATAAATCTTTGTCTATCAATAAAGCCTTCATATTGATCTGCCAGAGAGAAAAACTATTCTTACCATTGAACTTGTTGATCGAATCTGCTCCTTGACCCACTTCTTGTTCTCTGCAGCGGAATCCCTGAACCTCTAACCACGAACCAAAGCTCTGGTACTACGAGAGCTCTGATACCACTTGTTAGAGCAATAACAAGACTTGATAAGAAAAGTAAGCAATCACAAGAATACAGATTTACGTGGTTCACCAACTTGGCTACGTCCACGGGGAGGGGAGAGAATATTATTATCAATCTTGAGAAAACAATTACAAGATCACACTATTACTGTTACACGAATTTTGATCACAAAGTATGCTCGGAACTTGGAATCCTAGTCTAAAACTGACTCGAAAACCTTCCTTTTGCGTAACTGCGGAAAACTGCCCGAAACAAGATTCTGGAGACCTAGTCCGGCCGGACCTTGGTCCAGTCGGACCCTTTGCCTTGGTCCGGTCGGGTGCCTACTATGGTCCGCCCGGATCTACTCCTTCCTATAACCATGAATTTCCAACGTGCTTTGGTCCGCCCGGGTCTTCAACATGGTGCGCCCGGACCCCCCTCTGGTCCGCCCAGGTCCTTCACATGGTGCGCCCGGACCTGCTGTACTCTGCCTAGGAATTGCGAGATTTCTCAGTTGTTTAATCCATTAACTTGGCGTCCCAAATTCAAAGGCATTAACCCAACATGTTCATTAATAATATTCTATTTTTTACAAAACACAACAGTGTCAAGACTTTTGCAGTGACACTCCCAACTAAATTTCCAACTCAAATAGAAAAAACATACTTCATTGACAAAATCCCTAAGCTGTCATAAGAGCAAATGTATATTTTCCAGTTCGCCTGCAAGCCACATACTATGTTAAAAGGGCATATCCCGACTGCCAAAAGACCACATTTTAGGCTTGGAAACTGTCAATTTACTCCCATGCAATTTTTAAAAATGTGATATTTTACCGCTAAATTTATTGACATTATCGAGTTGACATGGCAGTGTAAGCAGTGCACTCCAAGTCTTAACAATGGCAAAAAAACATAGTGCATTCAATTCTTTCTACAACAAACAATTATACCCAAAAAATTAAAATTCACATCAAATTCTTAACCAGTAAGTAAAAATTTCAAAAAAAATAATAATTAAATATATATATATATATATTTAAACAAATAAAAAATCAAATTAGCATCAACTTAGAATGAGATAACACCGTATTTGAAGCTGCAACTCGGGTACGGTCAAACGCAGCCAATGAAGCCGACATTTCGCAAGTTGAGTTGGATTAGGTGGAGAGAGAAGATGGAGGTTGTCCTAGTAACCATACGGAAGTACTAGGGGCTTAAACGGTTCGGTTTGAGCGTATTTAAAGACCAAACCGCTAATCATTAGTTTGAAGAAATCCCAAACCGAATCAAACCATCAAAAATTTAAAACTGAACCAAGCTGAACCACCATAGTTTGGTTAGGTTCGGTCTAAACCGTGGTCCAAACAAAAATCGGTTTATAGACCAAACCACGGTTCAAACCAGTCTAGTTGAACAGTCCTGATCCGTGGATATCGTCTCAAATTGTCACGCCCCGAGAAATTTCAAAAATCCATAAACATAAAATTTACTTAATATACATCTCCGAAATGCAAAATACCAAACCGGGCACGTGAATTCGACTATAAAACCAAAACCATCACACGACACCTCAACGAGATTATAACTCGGAGACTAAATACAACGCGGAAGCAAGAACACTTATAATAATATAATACCCAAAAGATAATAATAGTTACATAACACTAGACGACCACAAATCCCGCTACGATGATACATAAGAACTCCGAAGATCAACTACCCCAAAGAAGGTCAACCTTCTCAGAAGATTTCCCGCTACAACGGACCTCATAACGCTACCACTTGCTTTCCTGGGGGGGGGTTAAGGAAAAACAAGGATAAAAGAAACGGGGTGAGATAAAATCTCAGTAAGTTACTAATGCAGCTACATGGCAATATATCATGCAAATCAACGATATAACTGAACAAGTAAATCACATAACAACAAATGAGAAAGCTCCCTACCGCCAACTGTCCCATACCAGTTGGAAATAACGACTAACTCATCATGCATCACATAAGGCTGAAATAAACACGTTACAAAGGATACTGAGCCAAGGTTTCACCAAACGGATATAACAAAGAAGCCTCTGTGCAGAACCAACCCATCAACCAATCAATCAATCTTCGTAGTAGCACAAACGGCTGAAGAGAAGAGCCCGGTCAGAACCAACCAATCAATCCATCAACCATAGCAGCATAACAGCTGAAGAGAACCTCGGACAGAACCGACTAATCAATCAAGCAACCAATCTTCGTAGTAGCATAAACAGCTGAAGATCACAACCCCGGTACCGGAACCATAACAATGTAACATGTCACAAAGGACAGGGGAAATGACACAAAGTCAAAACCCAAAAAGTTAGCTAGACTACTTCCGAAGGAAGCTAGCTCATCCCAACCAAGGCCAATCTGGAAGAGGAAAGAAATACTCGCTTGAAACAACAACGGGGCAATGATGCCAAAGTAGGGAACCAAGCCAAGCTCATCACAAAAGATGCAAACGGTTACTCATGAAGAGATCAACAATAACGAGTACAAGAAGTTTCTCATAAGAGAGTCCAACAACGATAAACGAGATTGCTCATAGAGAACCCAACAACATTGGCCATAAAAACATGATGATTCCATGATAAAGGACCATACCAAATGCATCCTAAAGATGATACTCACAAGTTACTCATAAAGAGCACAACCCAAATGGTCGCTCACAAATGGTACAATGACTATTACTAAAATTTCCCTAAACGTTTACTCATAAAGAGTAATATGACCAAGAGCTCAACCATCCCTTTACACCTGGAATTCCAAATAGGAAATCCGAACAAATACACCTTAAGGTAAATCAAAACCGCAGGTACCCAATCACCGTATCACTTTTTACATCCGTTCATAAACGAACCAATTCTTAATACTCCAAACGAACCCAAAAGGTTACACCTATTCATACATGATCAAAAACGGACCAAACCCAACCCTTTGGTATTCCCTAATAACCCTCTAGGTGACACGCCCCAAGTCCCGAGATCCCCTAATAGAACCTCGAACCTGGTGCGCGTAACTAATAAAGAACAAGAAACTAACGGGAAACAGGAACAATACCTGTTAGAAACAAACTGACATGATATATATACTCAAGAGTAAGGAGCTAAGATAGCTCACAACGAGTTCTAGACCAAGAAAATTAAAACCAAACATGGTTACATACAGTGGAAGACATGCCTAGCACATAATCTGGCATCAAGAGATGTCTAGAGACAACAAGTACTACACAAGTCTACCCCAAACAAGCCCTGAGTTTAACAACTCATACAACATCGTCCTTACCAAAGTGTAAAAGGACACTAGTCTCAAACAAGAACATCCTGCGGAGTACGTTCCCAGCTATGTCGAGCCTCACTGCGTACTATCCCCTGCTTTCCTGGGGGGGTGAAACAAATAAAGGGTGAGATAAATCTCAGTAAGCTATTAACATGCAACTACATGACATGTTATCACGCAATTCCAGTAGATACTCAAGTAATCATATATCTAGTAACAAGTATAGGAGAGGCTAAGCCAAATCAATAAGTAATCAAGCTCAAGATATGATCAGGTAACAAGTAGTCAAGTAGTGTGAGAGGCTAGACCAACTCACCAAGAAGCACATAGGCCTATCACGTATCATTACCTGAATCCTTCCTTATTTCTCCCAAGAATACCATTGTTGTTGATGCTTGTATAGCTGATAACAACCACGATCAAGATCAATAGACTGCTATGCAGTATATAAGAAGACCCGGTAACCAGTGTCATTCACAAGAACAAGATTCACGAGGTGTTCACGAGTTTAGCATTCACTTATATCAGGCGTATTGCTCTAATACAGGATGCTAAGCCCTTACTATGGCCGGTAGTAAGGGAAAAACAGACCGAATGCATAGACCCACAATTATCACTTAAACCCCAGCTCTCGCGATAAGCGTGAACCTATACACCCCTCTGCACCAAATAAGCCAGCTGGACTCACACGAGAATGCACAAGTAGATATTTACTTGAACTACGAGAATAGAACTAAGTCCCATATTAGTGGACCAGTCTTTATGCACCATGTAATCATGTATCATGTGCTCACGAGAATATGCACCATGTAATCATGTATCATGTGCTCAGGAGAATACAAGTACACGTACGCAATCATTGTGAAGACAAATCAATCTAACAATGGCACGTAGAGTGTCCATATAACACGGTCAATCCAAGTTAGAGTCTATTAATAACAGACCTCAAACAAGTAGTAGGTTATATCATTCTATATCACTTTGTCACATGCCAAGTTTGCACGTACATATTCATATCACGTTTAACACATTAAAGTGTCTATCAAGATACCCTTACTATCAAATAGAGCCCAATACCTTAGACTCTAAATACGTAGTAAAATAGGTCACACCATACCTAGTCACAGTCATATCTCACGTATATGTATCGTTAATAATTGAATACATTTTCCATCACATATTGTGTTCTGTAGTTATTCTTATTAACTTAAATCGTAGTATTCACGATTATATGAATTATCTTCATATTACACTAGTCCCTATTTTCTTTAGGAACCCATTTCAAGACAAGATATCTTCTTTATTCTTTATATACTTCATTGAGTATATACACGATTAAAACCAATCACTAGCACTTTAGTGATTATTCATAGCACTTCCAATATACATGTATCAAATTCAAGTATGTAGTAGAGTTAATCATTCTCTATTTAGTTCCATATCCCAACTCTTTCGGTTATTCATACCATGTATCAAGTAATCAAGAAGTAACATTCTATCAAGTAAATATATGCAAGATTTGCATATACACATCAAGAATCTTTCAAGTTTATTACCATACACATATATTGATGTCAAGGCACGTACAAGATTTTATAATCTTATATTCAAGTCTTAATCCAATTATTTGGATGTTCAAGTCATGTACAAGATTTTATTGTCTTATACTTCAAGTTACTGTCTCAACTTAAGACATTCAAGACATTCAAGACCTTCAGGACATTCAAGACATTCAAGACATTCAGGACATATACAAGATTTTATCATCTTATCTCCAAGTTCTCAATCCATTTCTTTGGATGGTTAAACATGTACAAGAGTTAATTATCTTATACTTCAAGTTCAAGCTAGGAAGATGAATTATACATCTTTCACGTACTATTTTCCAATCCTTTTCTTAGGATATTCAAGCTCAAAACATTAGTTGGTGCCCCCAAGGTACACAAACGTTAACTTCAAGATACATAAAGAGTTACTACTCTTATACTCAAGTTCAAGCTAGGAGGATGAATTATACATTCCATACTCACAAGTTCTTAATCCTATTACTAGGATATTCAAGCTCAAGATCTTGTTCTAGTATCCTTAAGGTGTACAAACCTTGATTACAAGATACCCAGAAGAGTTCTTACCCAAGTTCTCATTTCAACTTAATGAGTAATCATGTTCAAGACTCACTTCTGATGCCCCTAAGGTATCACAACACTTGCTAGGACATCTTATACTAAGGCTATATGCCTTAGGAGGGATAAGCTTTCATTTCAATTTAGATTTAAAACACTTTTGTTGAAACAGGGGACCGGGCGGGCGCCTACAGTGGACCGGGCGGCCGCTCATTAGAGCACTTTTGAAACCAATATTTCTGATGAAAAGGGCGGGCGCTCGAAGGACCACCAGGCGGGCGCCTGGTACAATTTCAGCAAACACCAAATTTCCTTCCAGGCTTAGAAATTCTCCGTCCCAAGCGTAGGAGTATACTTTTACTCACAATTTAACATTACCCCGAACATATAATAAGCTTAAATCACTTATTTCAATTATACTTTCTTATTTCAACAAAGACTTTTATACTTACAATTTCTCCGTTTCAAGCGTAGGAGTATAAACCCACTAACACTTCCTAACATTCAAGAGTGCATTTTAACATGCTCAGAACACTTCTATAGGGACACTTCATTAATTTACCACCATCCCACAAGTAATAGAATAATTTTCTTTTATTCCATTTCAATATTTCACCGTCCCAAAAGTATAAGTATAATTTTCTAATATACTAATATAATCATCTAGGGATACTTCCATTCATTTCCCCGTACCACAAATAATGGTACAATTTTTCTAATAATATTTAAATCAAGTTAATATTTCTCCGTCCCACGAATAGGAGTAACTTTTCTACTAACCTTTTAACAAACCCAGGAGGGTTAACCAAATTTAAAACACTTTTTCATGTTTCTTTCATACGCAATATATTTATACTCCCTTCGTCCCAAAATTACAAGTATCACAAAAACTGCTCAAAACACAATTTTAACAAGAACAAGTATCGGGAATAACATATATGCATGTTATTACAAGTAAGGGGGAGCTAATAACTTACCTAGTCCGAAATCAAGTTGACCCAAATTAATTTCTGATCGGTCGGAAACACTCTATTCAATACCACGAATATTTATCCGGGACCGGAATCACGAACGGATGGATAATTAAGCTCGAGGAGTCGAGAATAGGAAGAATCCTAAACCAAGCTTTCAAGAACCAGAGAAAGAACGAGAAGAAAGATTTTGGGAATCTTTCTCTGCAAACACAACAAGATATACTTGCCACTTTCAAAGAATGACACCTAGGCCCCTCAAGTTTTAACTTTGACAAAAAGGCCCCTAAACTTTCAACTTTGACATTTAACCACCTTAATTTTCTAAAGTAGTTAAATAATTAACTCAAATAAAATAGCATATAAATATGCTAGTCAAGAATTTAACAAGCAAGTCAAGAATTTAACAAATAAGTCAAATATTTAACGAGATTAAGGATGGGCGTTACATCCTCCCCCACCTTAAAGAAAATTCGTCCTCGAATTTTACTAATCAAGATTATAACATATATAATCAACAAATAGAACTCAAGAGCATCAAGACTATACACATATACTCACAAATAGATATTACACGTATGCTCACAAATAATCTATGCAATCCAGATGTATCAATTATAACATCGAAACACATAAAGTCAAGGAGACTCGATTAGTCAATCCACTATATTGGTGAAACTTGACATATCCACTAAAAATAATAGAACTGGTCATATCCTCCAGATCACTGTAATACTAGTCAAATCCACTAGGAAATCTTAAATACTGAAGTCGTGGTCATCCATCATTTCAATATTTAAAAAATTGACTTCACGTTTATCAATCCATCGAAACGGTGTAGCTCTCGGTGTCAAATAATTAACGATAGAGATGCCTTCGAAATTCATTAATGAATCTCTAACAAGATCAAGAAAATCTCAAGAACACGCGTACCTTGGTTGTTTCCACTTATAGGTCAACAAAGATGCCTGAAGTAAACCCACTTCAAAATAGATATATCCTCTATCAAGAAATTTCTCAAGTTGAATCTTCAACTCTTTTAACTCAATCGAGGTCAAGAACATTAATCCAGATGTCAGCACTGTATTCGCACTGTAACAACTCAAGATAATCCAAGTTTCTCATCAAGTAACAGGTATTACTCAGTAGAAATTATAGCTGAGATCTCATCAAGAATGGATATATCCATCTGGTTTGGTGTAGAAATTCCACTGTCAATCACATAGGTTAAATACCCAGTACAATCTCGATAACACTGTTCGAACTTTCAATGCAGAACAAGAATATTATACATAATTATATCATGCTCATAAAAATAGTCAAGCATACTAGCATAGAACTATTCACCATCTATTGTGGCAAACAAGAATGGCATAACATATAGAAAGCCAAATTATAACACGTAAGAGCCAAGCCATAACACGTATCACATCAATGTCCCATCTAGGTAACATGACCAAGTTAACATAGAACGTATAGGGTGTTATCACCCACACTTCTATCAAGCTCTTATACATAACGATATCAAGCATGTAGTCTCTTACTAGAGAATACATTTCCACGTAATTCACGAGATAAGGACAAGCATGCATATATAGCACGAAACAATGTCCACTAGACAAGATAGATACACCTATGTCTTTAAAGACTCGCGCTCTCGATTCTCAAACCATCTAATCCAATTGGATCAACACTATCAACTCCAGTCCTATGCCTGGTATAACAACAAGTAAAGGAACACTCAACGTCAGAAGCACACCCATAAGCTAACCCACGAATTCCGTAGACCCTATCCAAGCTTAGAGCAAACCATAGCTCTGATACCAAACTGACACGCCCCAAGTCCCGAGATCCCCTAATAGAACCTCCAACCTGGTGCGTGAAACTAACAAGGAACAAGAAACTAACGGGAAACAGGAACAATACCTGCTAGAAACAAACTGACATGATATATATACTCAAGAGTAAGGAGCTAAGATAGCTCACAACGAGTTCTAGACCAAGAAAATTAAAACCAAACATGGTTACATACAGCGGAAGACATGCCTAGCACATAATCTGGCATCAAGAGATGTCTAGAGACAACAAGTACTACACAAGTCTACCCCAAACAAGCCCTGAGTTTAACAACTCATACAACATCGTCCTTACCAAAGTGTAAAAGGACACTAGTCTCAAACAAGAACATCCTGCGGAGTACGTTCCCAGCTATGTCGAGCCTCACTGCGTACTATCCCCTGCTTTCCTGGGGGGGGGAAACAAATAAAGGGTGAGATAAATCTCAGTAAGCTATTAACATGCAACTACATGACATGTTATCACGCAATTCCAGTAGATACTCAAGTAATCATATATCTAGTAACAAGTATAGGAGAGGCTAAGCCAAATCAATAAGTAATCAAGCTCAAGATATGATCAGGTAACAAGTAGTCAAGTAGTGTGAGAGGCTAGACCAACTCACCAAGAAGCACATAGGCCTATCACGTATCATTACCTGAATCCTTCCTTATTTCTCCCAAGAATACCATTGTTGTTGATGCTTGTATAGCTGATAACAACCACGATCAAGATCAATAGACTGCTATGCAGTATATAAGAAGACCCGGTAACCAGTGTCATTCACAAGAACAAGATTCACGAGGTGTTCACGAGTTTAGCATTCACTTATATCAGGCGTATTGCTCTAATACAGGATGCTAAGCCCTTACTATGGCCGGTAGTAAGGGAAAAACAGACCGAATGCATAGACCCACAATTATCACTTAAACCCCAGCTCTCGCGATAAGCGTGAACCTATACACCCCTCTGCACCAAATAAGCCAGCTGGACTCACACGAGAATGCACAAGTAGATATTTACTTGAACTACGAGAATAGAACTAAGTCCCATATTAGTGGACCAGTCTTTATGCACCATGTAATCATGTATCATGTGCTCACGAGAATATGCACCATATAGTCATGTATCATGTGCTCACGAGAATATGCACCATGTAATCATGTATCATGTGCTCACGAGAATACAAGTACACGTATGCAATCATTTGAAGACAAATCAATCTAACAATGGCACGTAGAGTGTCCATATAACACGGTCAATCCAAGTTAGAGTCTATTAATAACAGACCTCGAACAAGTAGTAGGGTATATCATTCTATATCACTTTGTCACATGCCAAGTTTGCACGTACATATTCATATCACGTTTAACACATTAAAGTGTCTATCACGATACCCTTACTATCAAATAGAGCCCAATACCTTAGACTCTAAATACGTAGTAAAATAGGTCACACCATACCTAGTCACAGTCATATCTCACGTATATGTATCGTTAATAATTGAATACATTTTCCATCACATATTGTGTTCTGTAGTTATTCTTATTAACTTAAATCGTAGTATTCACGATTATATGAATTATCTTCATATTACACTAGTCCCTATTTTCTTTAGGAACCCATTTCAAGACAAGATATCTTCTTTATTCTTTATATACTTCATTGAGTATATACACGATTAAAACCAATCACTAGCACTTTAGTGCTTATTCATAGCACTTCCAATATACATGTATCAAATTCAAGTATGTAGTAGAGTTAATCATTCTCTATCTAGTTCCATATCCCAACTCTTTCGGTTATTCATACCATGTATCAAGTAATCAAGAAGTAACATTCTATCAAGTAAATATATGCAAGATTTGCATATACACATCAAGAATCTTTCAAGTTTATTACCATACACATATATTGATGTCAAGGCACGTACAAAATTTTATAATCTTATATTCAAGTCTTAATCCAATTATTTGGATGTTCAAGTCATGTACAAGATTTTATTGTCTTATACTTCAAGTTACTGTCTCAACTTAAGACATTCAAGACATTCAAGACCTTCAGGACATTCAAGACATTCAAGACATTCAAGACATTCAGGACATATACAAGATTTTATCATCTTATCTCCAAGTTCTCAATCCATTTCTTTGGATGGTTAAACATGTACAAGAGTTAATTATCTTATACTTCAAGTTCAAGCTAGGAAGATGAATTATACATCTTTCACGTACTATTTTCCAATCCTTTTCTTAGGATATTCAAGCTCAAAACATTAGTTGGTTCCCCCAAGGTACACAAACGTTAACTTCAAGATACATAAAGAGTTACTACTCTTATACTCAAGTTCAAGCTAGGAGGATGAATTATACATCCCATACTCACAAGTTCTTAATCCTATTACTAGGATATTCAAGCTCAAGATCTTGTTCTAGTATCCTTAAGGTGTACAAACCTTGATTACAAGATACCCAGAAGAGTTCTTACTTTTGTACCCAAGTTCTCATTTCAACTTAATGAGTAATCATGTTCAAGACTCACTTCTGATGCCCCTAAGGTATCACAACACTTGCTAGGACATCTTATACTAAGGCTATATGCCTTAGGAGGGATAAGCTTTCATTTCAATTTAGATTTAAAACACTTTTGTTGAAACAGGGGACCGGGCGGGCGCCTACAGTGGACCGGGCGGCCGCTCATTAGAGCACTTTTGAAACCAATATTTCTGATGAAAAGGGCGGGCGCTCGAAGGACCACCAGGCGGGCACCTGGTACAATTTCAGCAAACACCAAATTTCCTTCCAGACTTAGAAATTCTCCGTCCCAAGCGTAGGAGTATACTTTTACTCACAATTTAACATTACCCCGAACATATAATAAGCTTAAATCACTTATTTCAATTATACTTTCTTATTTCAACAAAGACTTTTATACTTACAATTTCTCCGTTTCAAGCGTAGGAGTATAAACCCACTAACACTTCCTAACATTCAAGAGTGCATTTTAACATGCTCAGAACACTTCTATAGGGACACTTCATTAATTTATCACCATCCCACAAGTAATAGAATAATTTTCTTTTATTTCATTTCAATATTTTACCGTCCCAAAAGTATAATAATTTTCTAATATACTAATATAATCATCTAGGGATACTTCCATTCATTTCCCCGTACCACAAATAATGGTACAATTTTTCTAATAATATTTAAATCAAGTTAATATTTCTCCGTCCCACGAATAGGAGTAACTTTTCTACTAACCTTTTAACAAACCCAGGAGGGTTAACCAAGTTTAAAACACTTTTTCATGTTTCTTTCATACGCAGTATATTTATACTCCCTTCGTCCCAAAATTACAAGTATCACAAAAACTGCTCAAAACACAATTTTAACAAGAACAAGTATCGGGAATAACATATATGCATGTTATTGCAAGTAAGGGGGAGCTAATAACTTACCTAGTCCGAAATCAAGTTGACCCAAATTAATTTTTGATCGGTCGGAAACACTCTATTCAATGCCACGAATATTTATCCGGGACCGGAATCACGAACGAAGGGATAATTAAGCTCGAGGAGTCGAGAATAGGAAGAATCCTAAACCAAGCTTTCAAGAACCAGAGAAAGAACGAGAAGAAAGATTTTGGGAATCTTTCTCTGCAAACACAACAAGATATACTTGCCACTTTCAAAGAATGACACCTAGGCCCCTCAAGTTTTAACTTTGACAAAAAGGCCCCTAAACTTTCAACTTTGACATTTAACCACCTTAATTTTCTAAAGTAGTTAAATAATTAACTCAAATAAAATAGCATATAAATATGCTAGTCAAGAATTTAACAAGCAAGTCAAGAATTTAACAAATAAGTCAAATATTTAACGAGATTAAGGATGGGCGTTACATCCTCCCCCACCTTAAAGAAAATTCGTCCTCGAATTTTACTAATCAAGATTATAACATATATAATCAACAAATAGAACTCAAGAGCATCAAGACTATACACATATACTCACAAATAGATATTAC
The DNA here is from genome assembly GCA_026119855.1 of Campanula takesimana. Taxonomy (NCBI): domain Eukaryota; kingdom Viridiplantae; phylum Streptophyta; class Magnoliopsida; order Asterales; family Campanulaceae; genus Campanula; species Campanula takesimana. Next base: position 246,900 of record JAOWBW010000866.1, read on the forward strand.
ACGTATGCTCACAAATAATCTATGCAATCCAGATGTATCAATTATAACATCGAAATACATAAAGTCAAGCAGACTCGATTAGTCAATCCACTATATTGGTGAAACTTGACATATCCACTAAAAATAATAGAACTAGTCATATCCTCCAGATCACTCTAATACTAGTCAAATCCACTAGGAAATCTCAAACACTGAAGTAGTGGTCATCCATCATTTCAATATTTAAAAAATTGACTTCACGTTTATCAATCCATCGAAAAGGTGTAGCTCTCGGTGTCAAATAATTAACGATAGAGCTGCCTTCGAAATTCATTAATGAATCTCTAACAAGATCAAGAAAATCTCAAGAACACACGTACCTTGGTTGTTTCCACTTATAGGTCAACAAAGATGCCTGAAGTAAACCCACTTCAAAATAGATATATCCTCTATCAAGAAATTTCTCAAGTTGAATCTTCAACTCTTTTAACTCAATCGAGGTCAAGAACATTAATCCAGATGTCAGCACTGTATTCGCACTGTAACAACTCAAGATAATCCAAGTTTCTCATCAAGTAACAGGTATTACTCAGTAGAAATTATAGCTGAGATCTCATCAAGAATGGATATATCCATCTGGTTTGGTGTAGAAATTCCACTGTCACCACATATGTTAAATACCCAGTACAATCTCGATAACACTGTTCGAACTTTCAATGCAGAACATGAATATTATACATAATTATATCACGCTCATAAAAATAGTCAAGCATACTAGAATAGAACTATTCACCATCTATTGTGGCAAACAAGAATGGCATAACATATAGAAAGCCAAATTATAACACGTAAGAGCCAAGCCATAACACATATCACATCAATGTCCCATCTAGGTAACATGACCAAGTTAACATAGAACGTATAGGGTGTTATCACCCACACTTCTATCAAGCTCTTATACATAACGATATCAAGCATGTAGTCTCTTACTAGAGAATACACTTCCACGTAATTCACGAGATAAGGACAAGCATGCATATATAGCACGAAACAATGTCCACTAGACAAGATAGATACGCCTAAGTCTTTAAAGACTCGCGCTCTCGATTCTCAAACCATCTAATCCAATTGGATAAACACTATCAACTCCAGTCCTATGCCTGGTATAACAACAAGTAAAGGAACACTCAACGTCAGAAGCACACCCATAAGCTAACCCACGAATGCCGTAGACCCTATCCAGGCTTACAGCTAACCATAGCTCTGATACCAAACTGACACGCCCCAAGTCCCGAGATCCCCTAATAGAACCTCGAACCTGGTGCACGTAACTAACAAGGAACAAGAAACTAACGGGAAACAGGAACAATACTTGTTAGAAACAAACTGACATGATATATATACTCAAGAGTAAGGAGCTAAGATAGCTCACAACGAGTTCTAGACCAAGAAAATTAAAACCAAACATGGTTACATACAACGGAAGACATGCCTAGCACATAATCTGGCATCAAGAGATGTCTAGAGACAACAAGTACTACACAAGTCTACCCCAAACAAGCCCTGAGTTTAACAACTCATACAACATCGTCCTTACCAAAGTGTAAAAGGACACTAGTCTCAAACAAGAACATCCTGCGGAGTACGTTCCCAGCTATGTCGAGCCTCAGTGCGTACTATCCCCTGCTTTCCTAGGGGGGGAAACAAATAAAGGGTGAGATAAATCTCAGTAAGCTATTAACATGCAACTACATGACATGTTATCACGCAATTCCAGTAGATACTCAAGTAATCATATATCAAGTAACAAGTATAGGAGAGGCTAAGCCAACTCAATAAGTAATCAAGCTCAAGATATGATCAGGTAACAAGTAGTCAAGTAGTGTGAGAGGCTAGACCAACTCACCAAGAAGCACATAGGCCTATCACGTATCATTACCTGAATCCTTCCTTATTTCTCCCAAGAATACCATTGTTGTTGATGCTTGTATAGCTGATAACAACCACGATCAAGATCAAGATACTGCTATGCAGTATATAAGAAGACCCGGTAACCAGTGTCATTCATAAGAACAAGATTCACGAGGTGTTCACGAGTTTAGCATTCACTTATATCAGGCGTATTGCTCTAATACAGGACAAAGGCTCCTAGAATAACAATACTAGTAAAATAACCTTTTCACTAACATTGTTTCCTTGTAATCTTGTGTTGGGTTTTGTGCAATCATGCACAGCGGAAGACATCACATGAAAAACCCAAAAGCCTAGATCTGTTAAGTTAAATAATTCATAATATGAAGATGAAATAAACTAACCCTTGTAGATCGAAATATGAAACCTTGGATTTAGATGGTAAGAAGAGCACCCTCTACTGGTGATCCACACTTTGAACGGATTCAAGAACTCTTCTTGACTTGACTGCTAGGTCCTTCGGATTGAAAAACTTTCAATCCTCCAGGTTGTGTCATATACACATCCTCCAGTAAGTTCCCGTTAAGGAACGCTGTTTTAACATCCATTTGATATATCTTATAGTCAAAATATGCGGCTATGGTAATTAAAATCCTTATAGACTTGATCATTGCTACGGCCGAAAAGGTTTTATCATAGTCAATACCATGAACCTGCCTATAACCTTTCGCTACAAGTCTAGCTTAATAAGTATGCACCTTTCCATCCATATCAGTTTTTTTTTTTTTTTTTGAAAACCCATTTGCATCCTATGGTTTTTACACCTTCGGGTGCATCTATCAAGTTCCAAACTTGATTATCATACTGGACTTGATTTCAGATTCCATGGCTCCAAGCCATGTATCTGAATCAGAAGCGGACATCGATTCTTGCTAGGAAGTAGGTTTATCATTATCAATGACTTCTACTTCATTGCTATCTGTCATGAGAAATCCATATCTCTCAGGTTCGGATCGCATCCTACTAGTTCTGCGAGGATCTTGTGTATTCTGAATATGTTCCACAACTCCTTGTGAAACTTGTTCAGATTCAACCATCGGTTCCATGTTATTTTCAGGTTCTCGAACCTCTTCGAGATTAATTTTAGTCCCACTAATTCCTTTGGAGAGAAACTCTTTCTCTAGAAAGTTACCATGACGGGAAACAAACACTTTGTTTTCCGCGCGGTTGTAAAAGTAATATCCCTTAGTTTCCTTAGGGTAACCTATGAAAATACATTTGTCATATTTTGGTGCAAGTTTGTCAGAGACAAGTCTCTTAACATAAGCCTCACAACCCCAAATTCTCATGAAAGATAAGCTAGATTTTCTTCCAGTCCACATCTCATATGGTGTCTTTGGAACATATTTTGTTGGAACACTATTTAGTGTAAGTGCATCAGTTTCTAATGCATATCCCCAAAAGGATAAAGGAAGATCAATTTGACTCATCATCGAGCGGACCATATCCAATAAAGTCCTATTTCTCCACTCAGACACACCATTCCATTGTGGCGTTCCAGGTGGAGTTAATTATAAAACAATTCCATAATTTTTAAGATGATTGACAAATTCTTGGCTTAAATATTCTCTACCACGATCTGATCGTAGTGCTTTAATAGTTTTGCCAAGTTGATTTTGTACTTCATTTTGAAATATTCTAAATATATCAAAAGATTCACTTTTGTTTTTCATCAAGTAGACATAGCCATATCTACTAAAATCATCAGTGAATATTATGAAGCTTTGATATCCTCCCCTAGCGTTGCTACTCAATGGTCCACACACATTAGTATGTATGAGTCCCAATAAGTCACTTTCACTACTCTTAGTAAAAGGTGCCTTAGTCATCTTTCCAAGTAAACAAGACTCACAAGTTTCATATGATTCAAAATCATGTGAATCTAAAAGTTCGTCCCCATGGAGTTTTGAGATACGATTCTCATTAATATGACCAAGACGGCAATGCCACAAATAAGTGTGATTTACACCATTAGGTTTGGATTTCTTATTTACATTATAGATATCATCATTATTTTCATTCTCAACATCAAGGACATAAAGGCCATTAAATGAATATGCAGTACAATAAAGCATATCATTTAAATAAATAGAAAATTTCTTATTATCAATAAGAAACTTAAAACCTTCATTATCCAAACAAGAAATTGAAATAATATTTCTACTCAAATCCGAAACGTAGTAACAATTGTTCAAAACAAGAATTAAACCACTTGGTAAAATGACATCATAGGTTCCTACGGCTAATGCAGCAACTCTTGCTCCATTCCCCACGCGTAGGTCTACATCGCCATCTTTGAGTAGCCTCTTATTCCTTAGTGCCTGCACATTTAGACAAATGTGAGATCCACATCCGGTATCTAATACCCAGGAACTATAAGTAGAAAGGAGTATATCTATAACATAGATACTTGAAGTAGATTGCATCCATGTAAGCCTTGCAATTACGTTTCCAATGACCAATCTCATTGCAGTGGAAACAGATTGCATCCTTTTGGGAGTTTGGTTTAGCCACCACAGCATTGGCAACATTTGCCTTGTGTATTTTGGGTTTGACAACTTTTACCTTCCCCTTTCCTTTGTCCTTAGATCCCTTTCCTTATTTTGAAACCACGGGCACATGAGAGGCTTCCTTAATGATTTTCTTTTCTGCTGTCTTTAGCATCCCATGCAACTCAGACAGAGACTTAGTCATACCATGCATATTATAGTTCATGACGAACTGATTATAATTTTAGGTAATGAGTTTAAAATCATATCAGTCGCCAACTCAACATGGATGGGCTAGCCAAGCTTCTCTAGATGCTCAAAATGGACCTTTATCTTCAAAACATGAGGACCCACCGACTTTTTTTCACTCATCTTGCATGAGGTCAGAGCAGCCATGGTATTGAACCTTTCTTGCCTTGCTTTCTCTTGAAACATATGTTTCAACTGAGTGCCTATGTCATAGGCATCCAAGTGTCAAGAGTCTTCTGACGCTCAGAACACATGGCAGCAAGCATGAGACAACCGACATCACGAGAATCACTTTTGTGTTTCTTGTGAGCATCCTTGTCTGCCCTAGAGGCATTGGCAGCAGGTTCCTCAGGAACGGGTTCATCAAGAATGTACACCTTTTCTTCATGCTTTAGAACAATTCTAAGGCTTCGAATCCAATCCATGAAGTTAGCACCATTCTCTTGAAGTTTTTCCTTCTCAAAGATAGATCGCAATGATAGAGATTGTGTGTTTTGTGCCATTATCTACAATTATACAAACATGTAACCATACATAAGTCCCAACTTAATTAAAGATATTATTAATTAGTATTTCATAAATACGCCCACTAAATTATATAATCTTCATTATACAATGTATGCATAATATAATTTAAATGGGCTAAGATACATATTTCACTTAACATGATACCACTCTGTCACGCCCCAAAATCCATGGTCATACGGACCTCGAGGATCGACGAACAAAACGAGAATCGTATCGGAAATACAAAATGAGGCCTGAATTTTTTCCCTTCATTTTATAAACAAACCAAACCAAAACTAAACAATACAAAAGATTGAATTAAGTACATCAGAGCTACTAACCCAAGACCAAAAATCCAAGCATTACAAACCATATCGACGAACTGACAACTTTACACAAGTTAATATACATATAAGCAAAATACCAAGTTCTTTCCCAACAGCAAAATGACTTCTACTCTATACCATCTCTTTAGCGCCAAAACATCACGGCTCTCTAAGCTCCACCTGGGAAAGTAAAAAAGAATAAAGGGGTGAGCACAAATTGCCCAGTAAGGAACCTGCCAACAAGGTTAGGATAGTGTATAGAATCCGAAATCAATTTAACAAAGCGGTAATGATCAAATTGTTGATGTATACTAAGACACATCCCAGTGAATGAAATGAAACAATAACAAAGAATTTTTATGTCTATTCCATAACACTTTTGAGTTGGCCGAATGCCCAATTTCAAGTCAAGTCAAGGTTCAAGGTTGGCTCAAACATCAAATTATCGCTTGCAGAGGATAATTTGATCTCAGAGCCGCGAGACAACAACCGGTGTTGGATCCTCTATTAGTCAAGGATTTCAAGTTTTCAAGGTTCAAGTAACTCAAAGTGTCTATGGCGGAGTAACAATGAACAATACGAGCAATAATACAAATTCGTTCCAATAACAATGGCAAGAAAAGTTTCTAGGTTGACAAGAACCCCTTACCTCTACCAACGATACTCCAAAACAAGATGCTCAACTCAGCTTAACCGTTTTGATCGAACATAACAAAGAGTACAAGGTCCAAGAGTTAGTATCCATTATATAAAAACAAAGTGACATAAACGAAATAATACACCTTATGAACAATACTGAAGTTATTTAGTTTTATCTTGGATGCATATCTTTTATCAATTTCAAACTATCATATTAAAAAATTACACAGAAAAATACACAAATTAGACTCAAGAATCAACAAATTCAGAGTCCGAACGATTAAGTTATGAAACAAACGAGGACGGGTCGTTTTATAAGACATATCATAAACTACCGTTACAAAGATCTTAAATCTGGGAAAATCTATAAAACTTTGGTAACAAATAACTATCTCATTGGGAATTTCTTTAAAAACTAATGAATTTAGACTCAAGAATCACTCGATTCCGAGTTTGGATGAATTATCTATGAATTACGCAAGTTTAACATTTCTAAAATTAATATAACCATGACGGCTGTCAAAACCAAAATTCTGGGGGAAATAGGTAACTATTATGATTCTGAAACCTTTTCCATTCAAAAGCTCTCGAAAAGTTAGTCAAGATAGACTAAAAAATCACTTCATTCTGATTAAAAACGACCAACTTATGATCAATTCTTGTCTAGTAAATATTCTTAAAATAATAAGAACTAAACTGAATTTAAATAAAGCTCAGGGACCAATCTGAAAATTTCGTACAGGGACTAAAAAGAAGTTTTCAGAAAATGCAGGGACCATATAAGAATCTCAAAAATCAGTATTCTCAACCTTAACCAACACAGCAGCCATAACCGGGCGAAACAACTGGTACAAAAATTTCTCTCTCTACGTTGAGAGCATCCCATTCCCTTTTTGGGCTTAGTCTAAACCATTCTTCCCTTGTCCCATCACCTTAAGGCAACCTGCCACCTCATCTCCACCCACATTTAACACAAACCTACCACCAACTACCTCTCCCAGCCACATTTAACCAATTCTAACTGGAAACTGGGTTTCCACCACCTCCCCCCCCCCCCCTTTTTTTTTCATATTTAACCAGACAAGAATCCACTTTATCCACCAAAAACTACACCTAAATCAAGAAAAAAAAATACCTTAACCACCTTTTCGTTTAATTTATTTTCACAACTGTACGACCCCAATACCACCACCAAACTGTTTTAGATGACTAATTTCCAAAACACGAGAGAAATAGGTTGGAGCTCAGCTTCTGGGTTAGACCAAGATGGCCAATCTCGTGAAGAACTGGAGGGAATACGACCCTCTGAAAGCCCCCCACCAACACCAAACCGAAATCGTCGTCGGGGTTTCTATACAAGGATAGAAGAAGGAGACAACCTTGAAGCAATAAGGGACCTAAACCAAACCTTGATAGGCTACATGGTTGATACGAGGAATTTCAGCACACACATGGTTCAAAATGCGGTGAATAGATGCTGGACACTCTGAGGACGAGTCACAGTAGTCGGAAATCACGGTAAGGTTTACTTCTTTCAATTTCAGTATGCTGAAGATAGATTCTTTATCCTAGATTATGGTCCATGGGCTATTGAAGGAGCTTTCTTTGCTTTTGAAATGTGGAGGCCTCTCACAATTTATGAAAACTACTTGGTCTTAGAGACCCCCATTTGGGTACAATTTCATGGCCTACCTCAATAATTTATAAACCCTAATGCGGCACGTAGCATGGCCCAACTACTAGGACACGTGATAGTAGTTGACTGGGAAACTAATGCACCTAGAAATTTTTGTTTCAACCGTGTCAAAATTCGTATAAACCCCCATCAACCACTGCTACCTGGGTTTTATCTCCGCCTAGGTCTCAGAACAATCTGGATAACTTGCCGCTATGAAAGAGTCTTTAAACATTGTCGAGACTGTGGGAGAATTGGTCACTCATTCCCGTTCTGCCCTTACCCTCCTACAACCAGAATTAAGCACAAACCATGGAGTTCAACTGCATGCAGATGAAGGAGATCAAGCCCCAAACCTATATGAACCCAGAAATAGAGCCTACCTCCATCGACCCCAAAGAAGGACCACAAACATCATCCCAACTCACAGTCACTCACCTACTGACCCATCACCCAACCACCATATTTTTCCCCACCACCACCCCAAACTCACCCTCAAAGCCCACCACCATCCGAAAATATGCAACACTCCAGAACACCATCCCCGGAGAATGATCTCTACTCCCCCAACGATCTTCATACCTATGAAGAGGATCAAGATATATGGTTGGAAGAATATAAACAAGGACTTCACAATTTGGACCTTCCCTTTGCACCAGATGAACCCCTCAACACTGTGGCTACAGCAAATAGTGACTCAAGCTAAGACAACTCCATGATGTCACCAATGAGAAGATAACAAATCCAGTTAATAAATGACCGCCGCCGAGCTAGGGATATGCCGCCTTTAATGGACCCAGGAGATAGGTTCCCCCTATTCATGACAAATGGGGATCTAATATCCAACAACTCGACAGATGAAAAAGAGGAAGACTTAATTGAAGTGCCAGTTGACGTCATTCACAAGGCCCAGTCAAAATAAGAATGGACAAAAATAGACGAGGAAGTACAAGAAGAATTATTGAGAGTATTTTTGGCAAAATACAATATTCTTTCTGCTCCTGGGACCACCACAACAAACATCCCACTACCAACTGAACCAACCGTCCACGATTTGGCCCACCACTTCGACTCAATACAAGTCCATGACCAAAGCCGAACAAAGCAACACAGCCCAACAAAAGAACACTAACCCCAGTTTACCCACTTTGCAAATGACCCTTATTTCCTAATAGCCCAAGTTATAAACAATCCACAACCCAACCTACACCTAAGCCCAACCCAACCAAACATCATCAACAAACCACCAAACTAGATTATAAACCACTAGTCCCAAGATCAACAAATGGCCCAACAAATGGGCCAAAACTCGGACCCAATAAGCCCAACAAATCTCAAGATTTCTTTCCAAAACCTCTTAGCGGCCCACTACCAAGCAATTTCAGACCTAAATCAAACCAAACACCAGTCCAACAAACGGGAAGAAAGGCCAAAAGCAAAAGAATGGTTTCGGTCTGTCCCTTGAGGAAGAAGAACAAGGGCTTCAGGAATCACGATAAGAACATCCCCTCCCCCACAATAACGGGGACAACAATTTCCTCAAACTCCCTCCAAAGATAAAGGGAAAAGAAAAGCAAAAGAAATAGAAGACAAAGATGTCGGTTACGACAGTGACGATGAAGATCAACCTTGGTGGAAAAAAACAGGGGAAACCTCAAACCAATTACACCCCAACCAACCAATGGTGGAGACCCATCCAATTGAAGACAACAACACCTCGGTGGAAGAAGTAATGGTGAACACAGCGGCCATCCTAAATCAAGAAACCAAGTCTGAACAGACCCCACCAGCAATAAAAAATTCCGAACACAAACCAATCTCCCCCTCCCCCCCCCCAAAAAAAAAGAACAAGAAAGCCCATCTGAAGAAGAAGACCCATCAGAATTATCAGGAACACAGATAAAGAGCTTGAAGAAGGTACAAAAGGAAAAGACTACGGAGAAATTAGCAAGGACAACAAAACCGATCGAATCAATAAAAGCCCAATTCATGAACAAAATTCCCGCAAAAGAGAATCTACTATCCGCTCTTGTGTCCAAGGCAGCCAACGCCAAAGAACCAACTCACCCAACCCAAATGTATCTCCATCCAGAATTTGCAAATTCACCATAATAAAAGACGATGAAGAAACAATTTCCAACCAACCCAGGGAGTATACCATCATCTGCCCTACCAATTCGGATGTCACGCAAGTGTATTTGGACGAGATAGCTTTCACTACTGAAATTGGAATTGCGGAGGTTGATCCAAAACAACCTCCTTCACCTAAATGACTACAATATCCTGGAATTGTAGAGGCCTGGGCAGGCCTGCTACCACTTTAGAAATATCCCGTTTGATTAGGCTATATAAGCCAAATTTTCTCTTCTTATGTGAAACCAAAATGGCTAGTACTAGTGTTGTAAACCTAGGCAAAAAATGGCACTTTCCTTATAGCCATATAGTAAACCCAGTAGGTCAAAGTGGCGGCCTAGCTCTTTTTTGGAATATAAGCCAAAATGTCTCTGTAATAGCCTCTATCAAAAGATATATAATTACTAGAATTTTAGATTATAAGGGAGTGTGGTGGTTGAATATTTTCATTTATGGTCACCCGAAACAACAAAAAAGGAAGAGATTTTGGGAACAATTTACCTACACTATAGCAAACCTATAAGGTCCGATATGCATCATTGGTGACTTTAACCAAGGCCTCTACCCTAATGATAAACTAAGCAACTCAGTCAACCCCCTCCTTGGATGGAAGCATCTTAGATCAATTTTAGACGATACCTATTGTTTGGAAATACCAAACCGAGGATGTCACTTTTCTTGGACAAACCATCATACTTTCATCCGACTAGACAGAGCTATTTGTAATCTTGACTGGAACTCATTATACCCAAAAGCCTATACCTACACACTACTTATTACCAGATCGGACCATAGCCCAATCATCTTAAACTTTCATGATAAAAAAACCTACCCAAAACGAACCCAGTTTGAAAACTTTTGGGTCTTAATTAAAGAAAGCAAAAATATCCTAAAGAAAGTATGGGACCTCCCAGCAGAACCAAACCCCCTATTTAACCTACAAACCAAATAACAAATCCTGCTCAAACATCTAAAAAACTAGACATGGGGAAACATAGGTATCCTAAAGTCAACCATCACAAAAACCACTCAAAACATCACTAGAATCCAAAAAAACCTGGAAAGAAACCCACACAGGCCACCAAATCGAGATCATCTACAACTCATCAGATCAGAAAGATTGAATCTTGACATCCAACTTAAGCACTTCACACTTACTGGAACCAGAGAGCAAAACAAAATTGGTACATCTTGGGAGATAGAAATACTAGCTACTTCCATAAGATGGCCTCTCTCAAAGAAAGAAGATCATGGATTCATAAAATTCTGAAGCAAGATGGTGTAGACACCCCGCCTTGGACCTCTCATGTCCCGATTGCATACACATTCTCTATCTTCCTCTTTTCTGTTAAGTTTTGTCACTTTTCATTAAATTTTGTTACTTTTCGTTAAGTTATTGACTTACTCCGTTAGTCTTGGACTTGACTAAGTGACAAGGTCAACCTTGAGTCTTTGTTTACTTTGTTTTTGTTGACTTTTGTGGTGTTCGTTAAGTTTCTGACTTATTTCGTTAGTTTCGGGGCTTAACTGCATAACAGGGTTAACTTTAGGTCTAAAATATGGATTTTCTGAAGGTGGGACGTGCGTGCCTTTTCCCTCCTTTGTGAGAGGCGTGCGCCACCCATAGGGGGGGACGTGCACGCTTCCCACCTCCAGAATCCCAGATTTTGCCAAATTTCCCTTATTTTCTGATTTGTAACCCCCAAGGCCATTATGCCTTGGCTTGATCCGGGGAAGAGCCATATTTGTGACCACAAACACTTCCCTAACACCTATAAATACCTCTTCATTCCATCATGGAAAGGGAGGAAGAATTCTTGACTCAAAAACTCTCTAAAACTCAAAAGTTCATTTTCAAAGAGTGGTTACTATAGACAAATTGGTTCTTCCATATTCAAGCACAAGGTACAATGCCCACTTTCTCCTTCTAAACTCTTTATTTGCTTTCTTCATCTTTTATCCCTTCTAATGTGTATGCAATCTCCATAAAAAGGAATACAACCAAAAGACTACTTCACTATTGAAGTTTGGTCAAGGTTACATTCCAACCTTCTAAACTCTATTTTAATTTACCATTCATTTCTTAATGTAATTTTTTGATATGTAATCTTTAGCATAAATTTATAAATAAAACAATTCTCTTTTACTCCCCCTTTCTTTACATTATAATTGTTAGCACATTTCTTGTATTATTTGAAGGACTTTTTAGCATTAGAACACCAATAGTAGCAAGACCCGCGTAAGCAGGGCAGAGTGGGTGTTTAAGTACTTCCCACTCCGTCACCTAACCCCCGAACCCTTCTCTCCCGAATCTTTGGTTTCGTAACATAAAATAGTCTATTTCTTTAGGTTTTTCTTATGTTCCTTTAGAAACATAGGTGGCGACTCTAACAAATAAAATCAAATAGACATCCTAGGATCCTTCCACCGCTCTAGCCAAGTTGTGGTTTTCCCGGGGTATCTACAGTGGCGACTCCGCTGGGGATAATTTAGAGGGTTAAACTTGCGTTTCTGCTTTTGGTGTTCTTTTATTCTGTTTTCTGGGCATTCTGGTAAAAAGGGTTGGAAGCGCGCGCCTCTGGCCTTCTTGGCCTAAAGCGTGCGCATTCGACCCCAATTACCAGAATCGCCCCCCTTCCTTCTTGTCTTTCCATTTCATGTTTCTGTGCTAACAACTACTACAGGGGAAAGTTTTATTATTTAGGGTCAAGGCAGTGCTTTGAAACCATGAATTTGTAGGTTTTACCCAGATTCGGGCGCCTCTGCCCCTCTTTGTCTAACGCGCGCGCCTCCCGAGTAGGCAGCCCAATGCACGCGCTTCTGGGCGCATTCCCAGAAACAGAACAGTGCACAGAACAAAATGATTGACAGTGTGTGGGCACCGGGCCTGCACAAAAAGTTTTTTATTTTCTATTTATTTTTGTCAGGCACACGGGTGATTCGAAAGTTGTAATTATGTGTTTATTTGCTTTTCTTTTCTTTTGAAAAAAAAATATTTTGTTAATTGGCTTGACCTCACACTACATGCACATATTCCTATGAATTGCTCACAATCGAGTCGCACAAAGTTCATAACCCCAAACCCGTCGAGGCCCGTCCTAGAGAGTTTCAAGCTCCACCCGACCTTGACTCTCTCGAAGCGGTAAACCTTAGCCCGTGGCGTTGTTCATGACTACATGTCGGGGGTGACCTTAAGCCTCTCTTTAGCCAAGCACAAGCCAACACAATTCTAGTTAGGGTCTAACACTTTGTGACCAAGTCGGTTTTCGTGTGTCGAGATTTCTCTAAACTAATGTCTTCAAATCATACATGCCGTTTCCAAAAGAAACAAGTGGTTACTATGGACGAAATAAAACTCCGTCCCCAAATGGTTATTATGGATGAAATAAAACTACATCCCCGCATGTATGCTTTATGACATTAATTTAGTTTAATCCCGTCACATGTAGGTATCACAAGCGTGGTGGAATCCGATGAGTATATGGGACCGCGAGAAGGTCTATGTACTAGTGTGACGATTCCACTATTTTATTAGAAACCCCAAAAGAGACTCCGTCCCTCCGACTTATAAAAAAAATCTTTTTCTTTATGTGGTTGAGTCTTTTCTCTTGTTTGTGGGTTAAATCATTTTTACTCAAAAGGTATTTGTGGGGCCAACCTAAGATCAACAGTGTTCTTCCAATAGGTCCAATGGCTTCCAACGGCAACATCAACAATGGTGGATATTCTTCCGTGTCCAACGAAAAGGTATTTGACATAATGAGAGCCATGGGGGAATAAATGGATAGACTCACCGAGAATGCCCGCTGCAAGGATGATTGGTGGCAAGCCCGTTTTCTTCTTGAGAAAAGAATTCACAAGGAAGAAGTGTCCGAACTTAAGCCCCGTCTGCAAGAGCTCACCGACAACAAAGCAAAGGCCAACGGTAAAAGCATACTCAAGTGGCCCTCCCCACAAAAGCCACAAAGGTTCCGCCAACAATCGAGTTTTCACTCCTCTCCTAGGAGTAACCCAAACCGAAGCATTTGAAACTTTGGTGGCGAGTGGAAAGGTAAAGCCTTTGGAAGGGTACAAGCCGAAGACGATATCGAAGAATCATGCATTTGGTGAATGGTGCAACTACCACAAGCATAGCGGCCACACTACCGAAGGATGCTTCCTTCTCCGAAATATCATCCAAGATTTGATCGACAATGGTGATTTACCTTGGGTGAAGAGAAACTTATCAAGGAAGAGGCTCAGATTTGAAATGGGGCTTCAACAAGAGATCATGCCACAAGGAGACTACAACGACAAGGATGATGACAACAATCTCCGTTTCTCTTTCTCTACCTAGTAATAGGAATTAAAAAAAAAAAAAGAGTCAAAGTCCTCTAATGTGTGCATTAAGTTTTCTTTCTTCTCATTAATGTCAAAGTTTGAGTCTGTCTTCAAAAGTCGTTCTTGTCCTCATACACTCTTCCAAGTTGTTCAATTTAATTCTTGGAAAAATGATGAAAAGATGTCTAAACAAGTTTTAGAACGAAGGCCATCACTTGAACGCTTAGGGGCTAAACATCGTGATGAAGGAGACAACATCAACGACAAATCCAAGACATCAAGTGCCAAATCAAGATGGAGCAACAACCATGAAGAAATATCAAGCAATGTTTCAAAGGGGGATTAAAAAAAAATGCTCGCTAGGTTGAAAACCCGCAAGGGCGGCCTAGTAAAAGTTAGAGCACAAAAAATAAAAAAATAAAAAAAATCCCCTCAATCAAAGAAGTACAAAATCAACATCATTCAGTCAATGAAGGATGAAGCAACAATTCCTCACAACAAAAGGAGCATTCACAAGAAATACAGTGACCTGAGCCTCTACACTGGAGGAACTTAGGCAACCTTCGGGTCCGGTCTCATGCAAGAAAGAAGATATGTTTAGCCCTAGTGCGTTATGGTGATTGGCCTTTATCTCGAACTTGTCAAGACATCTTTGTACGAGTCATTTGCCAATGAATTAATCACCTCAAGATTGAACAACTTTCTTAGAATTGGAATCGCTTTGCGTTCCTTATCGAGTCTAGGGGCTTCTTATCTTTCAGCGACGCTCCCAGTTTCTTGCAATCAAATTGGGGCTTTCTTTCTCTTCTCTCTTAATGACTTACTTGCCTTCGTGAGTCATTCAATAAATAAAAATACATGTCAATACTAGGGGCTACTTCCCTAGTCAAGTCAATGTCACTCATCATTAGTGACAAAAAGGTCTCCACCGCAAAATCACATGTCTCTCATCCTTAGCTAGAGTCAATGCACACTTTCTCATTAATCGAGTCAAAATGAAGACGCAAAAGAGATGCCCGCTAGATTGAAAACCCGAAAGGGCGGTCTAGGCAAAAAACAGGGTGCGTCATAAAAAAAAAGAGAGTGAGAGAGAGAAGGGAAAGAGAAATGGAGATCCCCAGCCTCTAAAGAAGAAAAGTTCTACATTGGATCTCCTTAGCAAGTCAATTCCCCACCGGGTCAACTTGGGAATCGCAAAAGGCTCAACAACGCATGGCACAATCAAACGTCATTCTGGGATATTGGCATAAGAGACGTTGTTCTTGCAATATCTATTTTTTGGGTTCATGTGAAAGAAGCCCCATGGTAACGGAGATCCATCCAAGAATGAGCCCATCATTGAGGGGTACAAGGTTGTACAAATAGTCCCCAGTAAGTCAATTGGTTTGGGCAGCAAATGGCAACAACATGTGACTCAGTTTTCAAGCTTCTCCAAGCATGTGCCCCTACAGTATGTCAAAAGGCTTCCTGAGAATGGAGTAGCTCTTGCCATGTCCTCTTATGTTTGTTCCCTCGCACGAGGACGAGTCTATGGCTTTACTCGACAAATGATGACGCCCTAGGGGCTATGTGACTCCAGAACGAGAGCTTCTTCTGCTTCATTTGACAGTTAATGAGCCCTAGGGGCTACGCTCAAGAAAGATGTGTGAGACTATCCTCAAAGTCTCTCAAAGGGAATGACGAAAAGCCTTCTTGTCATATGTGCCCGTGCCTGTTCCCCCAATCAAGGATAGGCCTTTCTCGTTCTACTTGCAATCAATGGTGGCACTCTAGGGACTACACTCGAGTTTAAAAGGCTCCCTCAGCAAGAAGTAATTCACGTCACCTCCCAACAATGGCCCTAGCAAAGTCATATGCAACATTGGAAGCTTCCTCAATTAGTTTGGCACCAAAGGTCTCAAGGGGCTTCACAATCTATAATATTTTGGGCTATGGCGTTACAGTAATCCAAGCAAAGGGAAATATTGGGGCTTCGCAATTGACAACCTTTTTGGGGAATGATACCCGAGCAATGCAATTTGGGAGTAGTCTTATGGCTTCCTGAAAGCGATCAAGCTTCAAGGGTCTCTCAGTACTTCACGTCAAAGGTCTTCTGGTTTGAAAGGAGGGCTCCAATGTTATGAATGAATTTTATGATTCTTATGTTGTGACTTACGACGAGATTATGAAGCAAGTCTTAGAGAAAAGGAAAAAGATTCAATATGCTAAACTCTATCAAAACAGGGTTATAGCGGGTAATGCCATGGCCAATCCTAATGTTTCTGCAATTCAGCACCCCCTTATCTGAGATCAAAAGCACAAGTTGCATCCGCACGAGTTGCATCCGAAGATCCGTTATTAGTTCAACACAAGAAGACTCAAGAAAACATACCCATTTGGGACCTTATCACGCCAAGACCTTATCATCCATAATCTTTATCAAGACATTTTCCGAAGACCTTGCTACACGTGGGCCTTCCACCACTTGGGTACTAAACACAAAAAGGGCCATTCATCTCCAAGAAAGAGAAAGGAGGAGATCACTATCAAGAGTTCTACCAAACGGTGCAATGCCAAGCCGATTCCAAGATAATTTGGGGCTTTACATCGAAAGGTCTTCATATTCCACCATCTTGAAGCTCACAAACAACAAGTACATGTCATTTGGGGCTTGGCAATATCTTGAAGCTTGGTATCAATAATCTTCTCTTGGAGCTTGCTCACGTCAACAACAAAAGACGATTCATTTGAATGGGTCAAGAGCTGATTTATCTTGGGGCTTCACGAGTCACTCAAAGTTTGGCATCAAAGGCATTCTAGGGGCTTTACAATCAGCAACCCCTTATCTTGGCATCAAAAGTCTTTTAAAGCCCCATAATCAACAAATCTCTTGGGGCTAGACATCAATCTTCGTTGGGCACAGCAGCGACAACAGAATTCAAGCGAGGCAATCTGGACTTCGACCGAACATGACTTGATCTTGGGTTGACTTTACAAACACACAATGGTTGAAATGGTTCACCCACGAACTAAAAAAAAAATCTCTTTTTCTCACATGTGTACATATTATTTTCCTTCTAATCTTAAAAAAAAAAGTATTTTTCTTTTTCTTACTTGTGTAAAAAGTATGTGCTTCATTTTGCCTTGCTCTTAGCTTCTTCCCCAGCGTTCTCCATCATCATTGAACTACGCTGGTCTGATTCTCTTCAAGAGATACGTAGGCAGCCTTTTGGCACGACCAACCCATCATCAAAAGTGATCATGCCTCCATCGAAAGTTAAAGCAACTCATCAACATCCAAAGCATGGACATTTTTCATCAAAGCCACAACATCAGAAATCCATCCCAAATCAAGCGGCCATGGTAAGTGAAGGTATGAACATCATCAATCAAAGCTCCTTTCAAATCACATCGCACACAAAAGCAATTTCTCCATCTTTGCAAAATCTGTCTCTCATGCAAATCTCTGCTTTTCAAATCACATCACACCACAAGCACAATTTCACACTTCACACATTTTCTCGCACAAGAACATATATCTGCAAAGCATACACATAACAGGTACAAGCATTTGGACTCACAAACGGGTTCAGCCAATGGATTCACTATCGGATTCAGCAAAGGGTTCACAAACGGACTCATTCAATGGATTCACTAACGGGTTCATCAAGCGGATTCACTAACGGATTCGTCAACAGGGTTCACAAACGGACTCATTCAATGGATTCACTAACGGATTCATCAAGCGGATTCACTAACGGATTTGTCAACAAGGGTTCACCAACGGACTCATTCAATGGATTCACTAACGGATTCAACAAACGGATTCACTAACGGATTCGTCAATAGGGTTCACAAACGGACTCATACAATGGATTCACCAACGGATTCATCAAGCGGATTCACTAACGGATTCGTCAATAGGGTTCACCAATGGACTCATTCAATGGATTCACTACCGGATTCATCAAGCGGATTCACTAACGGATTCGTCAACAGGGTTCACTAACTGACTCATCTAATAGATTCACTAACGGATTCATCAAGCGGATTCACTGACGGATTCGTCAACACAGATTCATCAAGCGGATTCACTAATGGATTCGTCAATATGGTTCACAAACGGACTCATTCAATGGATTCACCAAAGGATTCATCAAGCGGATTCACTAACAGATTCGTCAACGGGGTTCACCAACAGACTCATTCAATGGATTCACCAACGTATTCATCAAGCGGATTTACTAACGGATTCGTCAACAGGGTTCACCAACGAACTCATTCAATGGATTCACCAACGGATTCATCAAGCGGATTCACTAACAGATTCGCCAACGGGGTTCACCAACGGACTCATTCAATAGATTCACCAATGGATTCATCAAGCGGATTCACTAACGGATTTGTCAATGGGGTTCACCAATGGACTCATTCAATGGATTCACCAACGGATTCATCAAGCGGATTCACTAACGGATTCGTCAACAGGGTTCATAAACGGACTCATTCAATGGATTCACCAACAGATTCATCAAGCGGATTCACTAACGGATTCGTCAATAGGGTTCACAAACAGAATCATACAATGGATTCACTAACGGATTTATCAAGCGGATTCACTAACGGATTCGTCAGCAGGGTTTACCAACGGACTCACACAATGGATTCACCAACGGATTCATCAAGCGGATTCACTAACGGATTCGTCAACAGGGTTCACCAACGGATTCATTCAATGGATTCACCAACGGATTCATCAAGCGGATTCACTAATGAATTCGTCAACAGGGTTCACAAACGGACTCATTCAATTGATTCACTAACGGATTCATCAAACAGATTCACTAACGGATTCAGCCAGCAGATTTACAAATGGATCATGCCATCTCGTCTATAAACAAAAGTCGCTTACACAGGGAGCGCACCTCTATCTCTCGTAATTTCAAATTCCTGCTTTTAATAAGTTTTTGCTTTCTCTTCTTTCTTTTTCTTTGTCGATGTCCTTGGCGGTTGTCTTTCTTTCATCGACGTATTTTGCTTTGCAATCCACGTCATCGAGGGGCTCTATAGACACCCCGCCTTGGACCTCTCATGTCTCGATTGCATACACATTCTCTATCTTCCTTTTTTATGTTAAGTTTTGTCACTTTTCGTTAACTTTTGTTACTTTCCGTTAAGTTCTTGACTTACTCCGTTAGTCTTGGACTTGAAAAAGTGACAAGGTCAACCTTGAGTCTTTGTTTACTTTGTTTTTTTTTTTTACTTTTGTGATGTTCGTTATGTTTCCGCCTTATTTCGTTAGTTTCGGGGCTTAACTGCATAACGGGGTTAACTTTTGGGCTAAAATATGGATTTTCTGAAGGTGGGACGTGCACGCCTTTGCCCTCCTTTGTGAGAGGCGTGCGCCTCCCATGGGGGGGTGGGACGTGCGCGCTTCCCACCTCCAGAATCCTAGATTTTGCCAAATTTCCCTCATTTTCTGATTTGTAACCCCCAAGGCCACTATACCTTGGCTTGATCCGGGGAAGATCTATCTTTGTGACCACAAATACTTCCCTAACACCTATAAATACCTCTTCATTCCACCATGGAAAGGAAGGAATAATTCTTGACTCAAAAACTCTTTAAAACTCAAAAGTCCATTTTCAAAGAGTGGTTACTATAGAAAAATTGGTTCTTCCCTATTCGAGCACAAGGTACAATGCCCACTTTCTCCTTCTAAACTCTTTATTTGCTTTCTTCATCTTTCATCTCTTCCAATGTATATGCAATCTCCATAAAAAGCAATACAACCAAAAGACCACTTCACTTTTGAAGTTTGGTCAAGGTTACATTCCAACATTCTAAACTCTATTTTAATTTACCATTCATTTCTTAATGTAATTGTTTGATATGTAATCTTTAGCATAATTTTATAAATAAAACAATTCTCTTTTACTCCCCCTTTCTTTACATTATAATTGTTAGCACATTTCTCGTATTATTTGAAGGACTTTTTAGCATTAGAACACCAATAGTAGCAAGACCCGCGTAAGCGGGGCGGAGTGGGTGTTTAAGTACTTCCCACTCTATCACCTAACCCCCGAACCCTTCTCTCCCGAATATTTGGTTTCGTAACATAAAATAGGCTATTTCTTTAGGTTTTTCTTATGTTTCTTTAAAAACATAGGTGGCGACTCTAACAAATAAAATCAAATAGACATCCTAGGATCCTTCCACCGCTCTAGCCAAGTTGTAGTTTTCCCGAGGTATCTACAGATGGAAGCTGGATAGAAGAGGGAGATGAAATCAGGGAGACCATAACAGATTACTATAAAGATCTGTTCAACAAACCAAATCAACCAAGCAACCAAATCCCCCAACATCCGCTCCAACCTAACATTGACACTATCAGCCACATCCAAAGACAACTACAACCAGAACAAAAAGAAGACCTAGAGCGAGACTTCACAGCGATGGAAATCGAAAAAGCAGTATTTCAAATGGGGAAACATAAATCGCCTGGTCCAGACGGTATAACAACAGAATTCTACCAACACAACTGGGATGAGATAAAAAATGAGGTAATCTCTGCTGCCCTAAGCTTTCTAAATTCTGGGCAATTTCTAAACAAAATAAACGAAACTTCTATAGCTCTCATCCCTAAAATAACCTAACCCACCCTCCCTAAACATTTTAGGCCAATCAGCCTCTGTAACACTATCTATAAAATCATTTCAAAACCCTGGTTAATCGACTGAAACCACACATTTCCTCCCTCATCTCAAATAATCAAAACGCTTTCATTTCTGGAAGACTCATTTTTGACAACATCCTCCTTAGTCATGAAATTTTAGAGTTTGTCAAAAAGAATCAAAACCCCAACAAGCCAGTTTGTTTTGCCAAATTAGATATTAGCAAAGCCTATAACAGGCTCAACTGGGATTTCATTTCCCTAGTACTCCAAAAAATGGGATTTAGCCGGAAATAGATAGTTGTTATAAAAGAGTGTGTGTCCTCTGTATCTTATTCCATCCTTATCAATGGTTCACCCACCCATCCTTTCATCCCACTTAGAGAAATCAGACAGGGAGACCCACTACCGCCTTACCTTTTTTATCCTCTGTGCGGAAGCATTGTCCTCTACTCTTAACCATTTCAATAACTTCAACATCATTCCTGGCCTAACATTGGGTCGCTCAACTAAGCCTGTCAATCACCTCCTCTTTGCAAATGACTGTCTTCTCTCTTTTGAATTAACCACCCCTGCTTGTTGGTTCATCAAATGGACGCTTGATGCTTTTAGTAATCAAGCGGGCGAAAAAATAAATCTTCAAAAAAGCGACCTTTACTTCTCCCTTTTAACTGATTAAAATCTCAAAGACATCACCCTCTCTATACTATCCCTCACAAACTCTACCCTAGATGGGAAATACTTGGGCTTAAAGTAGTTTTTCTATGGGAAGAAAAAGGACATTTTTCTAGATATCATTTCCAGAGTTAGACTAAAATTACAAGGTTGGCAAGGCAGGCTCCTAAGCCTTGCAGGCTCCTAAGCCTTGCATGAAGATCAATTCTCGTTAAACATGTCATATCTACTATACTGGGATATGCCATGTTCTGCTTCAAGTTCCCAGTATATTTCATTAAACATCTCCACAAAATCTTTAACGAGTTCTTATGGTTTAGTCTGGATAAGACAAAAGGAATTCATTGGATAGCTTGGCCTCGTCTATGCATTCCCAAAAACAAAGGAGGGCTGGGCCTTAGACATATGAGAGCTTTAAACCAAGCTTGTTTAGCAAAAACAGTCTGGAGGATATTTTCTAACCCAAACATATTACTGTTGGATTTTGATGCATCATGCGCAGCGGAATAAAACATAAGATCAAACACCCATGAGCCCGGATCCATGCATGTATATTACATTAAATGCATGATGAAAGAAACATACCCTTGAAGATCGAATCCATGAACACATACTTTAGGTGTTGAAAAGAGAACACCATCTACCGGTATCCACACGTCGAACGGACTCAAGAACACCTTCTTAATTGACTGCTAGATCCAAGGCTTGGTGAAGAAACGATTTCTTCATTAGAATTATTTTGCTCCATTGATTATTGTAGTTTGATGATTCCAAATCTCAAACTAAATAATCCTACCTCTCTATATTTTATTGTTTCTAAAACAATGTATTATGATTTCTCAAATCACATTTGAGGCTGTCAAACCCGGTTGCATATATTTATACGAGGGTTTGACCTAATTCCTTTTGGGATCGGGATTCCTTGTTAAACAAGAAACCTGAATAAACTGTTCTGCCAGACAAACCATCCGTACAGATCCTTCCAATAGGATCCAGTTTTTACCATTTTCTGTGCCTTATTCAATACGTTCTCCGTGTGTGACCCCAATAGGATTATACTAAGTTGGCAACGAGTCCGAACCATTCAGAACCCGTAAGTCATAAGTGGACTCTAGTAAGCCATTATGACTACCCAATTAGTATAACTTTGAAAGTCCAAAGTTACCTTATAGAAAATAACACAATCCCTTTGTCACTCGATATCATATTCGACATAAGTCATGGTCCATGTCAACTTATGTTGTCCAATGCTTTCTCGATCCCGAGTAGATTGATATGAGGAAAAGACATTAAACATATCAATTCATTTGGGTACGGTCGTACTCTATCATCAATCTAACTCATCGAGTGGCCAAGCAGATATATCTCTCTTGAGAGAGGGACAAATCCCATCTTGACGTATCATTCTTCCCTACAAGAATCCGAATATGCCAATCGTAGCCTTTATAATCACCCAGTTAAGGGTAGAGTTTAAGTATGTCAAACATAATGTTCATCATGTTGAAGACCATGATAATCTCAGGTCTAAGGATTCAAATGGTATGACTATTATGAGATTTAATTATGACATTTGACCATGACATAAATCTCATAACGAGTCTATCCAGTACCTTGTTCTCCAACAAGTACCCACAAGTTTAATCCGTATCCTATGCACCATAATCATCATATGATTATCCATTAAACTCATGCTAGCTCTTCATAAGTGCTAGAGACAATTATTATAATAAACATGCAAAAGATATAATAATTAGGTCTGTTATCTCTATAACAATGTATAGACACCCCGCCTTGGACCACTCACCCCGATTGCATACATAGTATTTTTATTTAACTTGTTTTTGCTAATTTATGTTACTTCCGTTAAGTTCTTAACCGATTCCGGTAGTTTTGGACTAGATTGAGTAACAGAGTTAACTTTTAGTGTCGTTCTGTCATTTTTACCCTCGGGCGCCTCCGGTACAGTCTATGGGGTGCGCGCACGTTTGGTTCCATAAGCCGGACCCGCTCGCTTCTCACAATGGTTGTTACGGATTTGCACCAATTTTCCTCCATTTGTTGAGTCAAAAAGCCTCTTTTTTACCTCTAAGTTCATCCCCCCTAGTTTTGTAACTCCCAAATCCTTCATTATAGCCTTTTACTTAAAGCAAAATATTTCATTTTATTCCCTTTTATTTTTATTGGTCCCATGACCATCCTTTCCTCCCCTCTTCACCTATATAAAGGACCTTCTTGGTTCATTTCTAGAGGAGGAATTTTTAGACACAAAAGGAGGAATTTGGACACCAAAAAAGAGCACCAAAACTCTACTAAATTCTCTACACACTATTTTCTCTACAAAACACTTCGTTTCCTCACAAAGGTTGAAGTCTTCACTTCCTTCCCAACAAGGTACAATTCTTCTATTTCTTATTTCTTTTATGTCTTTTTAATGTATGCAATCCCCATCAATTGGGACATGACCAATATGACTACTTCACATATTGAAGTTAGTTAAGGTTATCTCCCTACATTTTTATTCTTTTTAATTTACCTTGTAATTGTTAGCACATTTTATATTAATAAAAGAAGGACTTTTCATTCTTAGAATACTTTTAGTAGCAAGACCGGCTTTAGCCAGACGGAGTGGGTGTTTAAGTACTTCCCACTCCGTAACCTAACACCCGAACCCATCTCTCCCGAATCTCTGGTTTTTGTAAACAAGACTTAGGCTAATTATTAATTTTTTCTTATGTTCCTCTAAAGCATAGGTGGCGACTCTAATCTTTAAAACCAAATAGACATCCTAGGATAATTCACGCGCTCTAGCGAAGCCGTGGTTTCCCCGGGGTATCTACAGTGGCGACTCCGCTGGGGACTGCTTTGAGGGTTAAACTTGCGTTTTTTACTTTTTGGTGTTCTTTTATTTTCTGGGCATTCTGGTGGGAAAAGGTGGGAAGCGTGCGCCTCTGGCCTTCTTGGCCTAAGGCGCGCGCCTCCGACCCCAACCACCAAAATCGCCCGCCTTCCATCTTGTCTTTCAAGTTACATGTTATTTGTGCTAACAGTTTCTGCAGGGGGAAATTATTGTTATATAGGGTCAGGGGAGTCCCCTGAACCCATTGATTTACAGGTTTGCCCAGAATAGGGCGTCTCTGCCCCTCTTCCTCTAATGCGCGCGCCTCCCACCTAGGCATCCCAATGCGCGCGCCTTTGGGAAGTTTTCCAAAACAGAACAAAGTCCAGAACAAGGCAGAATGATGGTGTGTGGGCACAGTTGCCTGCACATAACTGTTTTAATTTCTGTTCATTTTTATCGGTCACACGGGTGATTCGAAAGTTGTAAATATGTGCTTATTTGCTTTTCTTTTCTTTTAAATTTTTTTTGTCACTTTGTTGGACCTCACACTAGGTGCACTAAACTCCTATCAACTGCTCACTATCAAGTCTCACAAGTTCATAACCCCAAACCCGTCGAGGCCCATCCTAGAGAGTTTCAAGCTCCACCCGACCTTGACTCTCTCGAAGCGGTAAACCTCAGCCCGTGTCGTAGTTCACGACTACATACCGGGGGTGACCTTTAAGCCTATCTTTAGCCGAGAACAAGCCAACACATTCTAGTTAGGTTCTAACACTCCGTGACCAAGTCGGTTTTCATGGGTCGAGATTTCCATAAACTAATGTTTTCAAATCATACATGCCGTTTCCAAAAGAAACAAGTGGTTATTATGGACAAAATAAAAATCCGTCCCCGCATGTATGCTTTACAACATTAATTTATTTTAATCCCGTCAATGTAGGATTCACAAGCGTGGTGGAATCCGATGAGTATATGGGACCGCGAGAAGGTCTATATACTAGTGTGACGATTCCACTATTTTTCTAAAAACCCCAAAAAGGACAACGTCCTTCCGACTTAAATAAATAATAATAAAAAAAATTATTTTCCTTATGTGGTTGAGTCCTTTTCTTGTTTGTGGGTTAATTTAACCCAAAAAGTGTTTGTGGGGCCATCCTAAGATCAACCGTGTTCTTCCAATAGGTCCAATGGCTTCCAACGGCAACAACAATGGCGGAAATGTTTTCGTGTCCAACAAAAGGTTACTCAACATAATGAGAGCCATGGGGGAACAAATAGATAGACTTGCTGAGGATGCCTACCGTAAAGACGATTTGTGGCAAGCCCATTTTGATCTTGAGAAGAGAATTCACGAGGAAGAGGTTTCCGAACTCAAAGCCCGTTTAAAAGAATTCATCAATGACAAGGAAAAGGTCGATGATAAGGTGTGCTCAAATGTCCCGCCCCTCAAAAGCCACAAAGGTGCCGCCGACAACCAAATTTTCACTCATCTCCTAAGAATGACCCAAACCGAAGCATTTGAAGCTTTGGTAGTGAGTGGAAAGGTCAAGCCTTTGGAAGGTTACAAGCCCAAGAAGATACCAAAGAACCATGCACATGGTAAATGGTGCAACTACCACAAGCATAGTGGCCATACTACCTAGGGGTGCTTCTCTCTCCGAAGCGTCATCCAAGATTTGATTGACAATGGTGAATTTACCGTGGGTGAAGAGTAACCGTTAGATAGTCGCAAAATGCGCGAACTCATCAAGGAAGAGGTAATTGTGAAGCAAGGAACAACTTGGGTTTGAAATTGGGAGAACTACAACAACAAAGACGACGACAACAATATCCTTTTCTCTTTCTCTAACAAAAAAAATATATTCAAAAGTCCTCTTAAGTGTGCATTAAGTTTTCTTTCGTCTTGTTTATGTAAAAATTTGAGTCTAATAAAATAAAAGTCGTTCTTGTCCTCATACACTCCAAGTTGTTCAATCTAAATAATTATTGGCAAAATGATGAAAAGATGTCTAAACGAGTTTTGGAATGAAGGTCATCATTTGAATGCCTAGGGCTAAACATCAAGAAGATGAAGTCAAGCCATCAAGTGCCAAAACAAGGTGGAGCTACAACCATGAAGAAATATAAAGCCATGTTTTCAAGGGGGATTAAAAAAAAAAAAAAAACTCGCTAGGTTGACTCTTCAAAACAACCTAGGCAAAAGTTAGAGCAAAAAAAAAAAAAAAAAAAAAAAAAAAATCTCCCTCATTCAAAGAAGTTCACAACAACATCATCATTTCATCCACCAACGAAGAACGAAGCAACATCAATAACCATCACGAAAGGAGCATCAACAAGAACTACGGTGACCTGAGCCTCTACACTGGAGTAACGTAGGCAACCTTCGGGTCCGGTCTCATGCAACAAAGAAGATATGTTTAGCCCTAGTGTGTAATGGTGATTGTCCTCCCTCTCGAACTTATCAAGACATCTTTGTACAATTCATTTGCCAATGAATTAATCACCTCAATTGTCGCGCCCCAACCCGTGGTCCTACTTGGCCCCACGTTCGGGACACGCACGGAAGACATCATAAAACATTTTAGGAAAATTTTTCGAAATGTCATTTCATAAAAGTTTCATATAACCAAACACATTGACTTGAAACTTGATTTCATTTCATACAAACAAACTTTCACAACCCAAATTACTTAGCCACAAGGCTTACACACTTTAATTACAAATTTACAAATCACCAACATGTTTCAAAAATAGGTGATACAAAGATGAAATCACTGGTACACTACCCAAAAGGTTATACATTTACATAATGTAGCCTTTACATAACACATGTCCCAAAATGTCTTACCCAAAATCACCACCTCGACGTCCTCCCTTGTGAAGTGACATATCCCCTGGGCTCTCCTTTATCTAAGGAAAACAACATTGAAAGGAACGGGGTGAGAACAAATCTCAGTAAGCTACTAAAATGCAACTACGTTACATGCTGAAATGATACTCGTAATTGAACAATGTCAATAAACATTCACATAGCACGTAACATAATAGGCAAAGCCAACTCATCTTACCACACGTAAGGTGGAAATAAACATTCATAAGTGGATACTGAGCCAAGGTTCTCGAATCAAACATATAACCATCAGAGAGGTATCAACTGAGCAGCACCAAAGGGCTGAAACGGGTTCATGAACCAAACAACAACAACAACAACGGGGGGAAAATGACACAAAGTCATAACCCAAACGGTGACTAAACTCACACAAAGGAGAGCTAGCCCAAACCCAATCCGTGGCCCAAGGAAGGGGGTTAAAAATGGGAAACCAATGGTAGAAGCCTTTCAATGAACTTGGCTCGTGTGCCATTATAATCCCTACCACTGCCCGACACCACAACAAGTAGTACCAGCTGGACTTTAACACGAGCATAGTAATAAATACTTGCTTAAACAACAACCGGGGCTTGATTCCAAAGTAGGGAACCACACAAACCATCATAAAGATGTAAACATGTTACTCATAAAAGAGTTCACAACATTGACATTAAGTCACAACACAATCCTTTATCAATGACATTAAGTCAAACAACAATCTTGCACACATTCACAATCAATCCATTATCTACAATCTTAGCATCCCAAAACACCCCTCTAGGTGCTCTACACAAGGATCCAAAACCTAGACAAGGATTGACTTCTAACTCATTTGAAATTAACTAACTTTTGTTCAACAGAGGGTCTGGGCGGTCGCCCACCCCAACCTGGGCGGTCGCCTAGAATACCAAAATTTGAAACCCAAACCCTGCCATCTTGGGCGGTCGCCCAGGGCCCCACTGGGCGGTCGCTCACAAGCCTAGACTCAGAATTTCCAATTTTTCCTGCAAGTCAATTTCATCCATCCCAAGCGTAGGAGTATAACTTACTAACACTTATACTATTACCAGGAGTGCAACAACCATCCAAAAACATTACTTTAAAACTTAACTCTTCATTTCTACCAAAATACTCCCTTTGTCCCAAAATTACAAGTATCACAAAAATCATCCAATTCACAAAAATAACAATCATAAGTGTCAAATATAACATATATGACCATTTTAACATTTAAAGGGGAATTAGTAACTTACCTATTTCGGGAAAAAGTATCGCTGAAATATGTTTTGATCTGGTAGAAATGACCTATTCAACGCCCTGATCATTTTTATATAATTAGATTTTAAAACGGATTAGTAAATAAAAAGAAATAAAATCAAAATGAAATGAACTTACCTTTTTCTCTTAACCCTAGGAAAGAACGAGAGGAAAAGTTGTTCTGGGAAAGTATGAATATGCAGAGGGAGAAATGGTGAGATAAGTTTATAAAGATCTTTACCCATGTTTTTATTTTGGTCATTCTAGTTTCATTTTAAACAAATAAACCCCTATACTTTAAATTCCACAAAGGACCCTAAGGTTTCAACTACTCCATTTAACTCCCTTAACCCTTATTACTACTAACTAAATAAATAACACAATTAATCAAACAATATGTGCAAATCATAAAATATGATGCAACACATAAAATGCACACATAAATTCAAATTAAAATCCCCAAAAATATAAAATAAATAGGGACGGTTTTTTGGGGTCGTTACAATCACTCCCCCTTAAAGAAAATTCGTCCCGAATTTTAGGGTAACTTACCAAAAGTGTCAAATAACCAAGGGTATTTTTTCTCCATTTCCACTCTAAGCTCCCAAGTTGATTATTCCACATTATGGTTTCTCCACACAACTCTAACAAGAGGAATACTTTTAGTTCTCAATTCTTGGACTTTAGAATCAATGACTTGAACTGGATGCTCCTCATAAGACATACTTGGTTCAATATCCTCAAGTATGTCAGATAACACATGAGAAGGATCATAAACATACTTTCGAAGCATTGAAACATGAAACACATTATGAATCTTATCAAGAGAAGGAGGTAACGCAAGACGATAAGCTCGGTCTCCAACTCTTTTCAAAATCTCAAAAGGCCCAACAAACCTCGGTGCTAGCTTGACTTTCTTCCTATATCTTTTAATTCCCACCTTTGGAGAAACTTTTAGAAACACAAAGTCACCCTTTTCTATAACGCCCATCCTTATTCTTGTTAAATATTTGACTTGCTTGTTAAATTCTTGAACTTGCATATTATGTGCTAGTTTTACTTGGGTAAATTTCTTAACTGCTTTAGAATATTAAGGTGGTTAAATGTCTAGTTTTGACTTTTGGGTCATTTGTGAAAATATGACTTTAGGGGCCTTTTTATTAAAAGTGAAACTTGAGGGGCTTCCTGGCCATTTCTTGAAAGTTGAATGTATATCTTCTTTGTTTGCCTTCTCTGAGGCATTTTATACCCAAATTCTACGCTCTCTCTGTGTTCTTGAAAGTTAGGTTTAGGGTTTACCCTATTCTCGACTCCTCGAGTTTAATTATCCCTCTGTTCTCGATTCCGATCCCGGATAAATATTTGTGGTGTTGAATAGGGCGTTTCTTGCCGAACAGAAATTAATTTGGGTGAACTTGATTTTGGACTAGGTAAGTTATTAGCTCCCCCTTGCTTGAAATAACATGCATATATGTTATTCTTGATACTTGTGCTTGTCAATTTCGTGTTTGGGGTGATTTTTGTGATACTTGTAATTTTGGGACAAAGGGAGTATGAACCTACTGTGTAAAATGATGAAGGAAACTTGAAAGTAATGGTTTAAGCTTGTTTAGTATTCCTGGGTGTGTTAGTATGTTAGTAGAAAGTTACTCCTACTTGTGGGACGGGTGAAATTTGACTTGCAGGAAAAATGGGAAATTTGAGCTCCAGGCTTCTGGGCGACCGCCCAAATGATCAGAGTTGGGGTTCCAAAAGTCTAGTCTGGGCGACCGCCCAAGTGGGGAGTGGGCGACCGCCCAAGTCCCCTGTTTCACAAATGTGGTTTAAACTCAAATGAAATGAAACCTTACCCCTCCTAAGGCATAGAGCCTTAGTATAAGATGTCCTAGAAAGTGTTGTGACACCTTAGGGGCATCAGAAGTGAGTCTTGAACATGATTATTCAATGATTTGAATAGAGAACTTGAGTATAAAAGGAAGAACTCTTTTATATGTCTTGAAAGTGCTATGAGCAAGCACTAATATGTTATATGTGTCTTGAAACCAATGTTTGTGCACCTTAAGGGCCTTAGAACAATGTCTTGAGCTTAAACATCCAAAGTATAGGATGATGAACTTGAAGTATAAGATGTCTAACTCTTATATATGACTTGGATGTCCGAAGATTGGAATGATAACTTGAGTATAAGACAATAAAATCTTATACATGTCTTAACATCCATAGAAGTGGATTGAGAACTTGAATATAAGATGATAAAATCTTGTACATGCCTTGAAACCAATACATGTGTATGGTAATGAATTTGAAAGTGCTAAGAACAAGCACTAACGTGTATGAGAAATGTTCTTGATATGTATGTGCAAACATTGCATATAGTTGCTTGATAACAATGTGACTTCTTGATTACTTGAAGCATGTCCTTGATGAGCTAGTCCACTACTTTTGGATTAGTTCTACTCTCGTAGTTCAAGTAAATACCTACTTGTGCATTCTTGTGTGAGTCCAGCTGGTCCTTGCTTGTTCGGAGGTCTATAGGTTCACGCTTATCATGAGGCTGGGGCCAAAGTGATAATCAGGGATCTATGTATCTGCGCTTGACCCCTTACTACAGGACATAGTAAGGGCATAGCTTCCTTTGTTAGAGCAATACGCCTGATAAAAGTGAATGCTAAACTCATGAACACCTCGTGAATCTTGATCTTAGGAATGACACTGGTTACCGGGTCTTTTTATATATAAGGAAAACAAATAAACAAGGAACAGGGTAAGATAAATCTCAGTAAGCTATTAGATGCAACTACATGACATGTTATCATGCAATTCAAGTAGATACTCAAGTAATCATGCATCAAGTATCATCAAGTAACAAGTATATGAGAGGCTAAGCCACTCATCAAGTAGCACAAAGGGCTAAGCTATCACGTTACAAAGGATATTGCTTCCTTCCTTATCCCTACCAAGAATACCATTGTTGTCGTAGCTTGTATTACTTTGACAAATCACGATCAATATCAAGAAACTGCTTATACAGTATAGATCAAAGGAAGGCTAGTGATAGTGCGCAGTGAGGCTCGACATAGCTGGGAGCTTACTACGCAGGTTGTTATTCTTTTGGGGCTTGTGTCCTTTTACACTTTGGTGAGGACGATTTTGTATGGGTTGTATAACTCCTTATTTTGGGGTAGACAGTCTTGTATAGTACTTGTTGTCTCTAGACATCTTGTAATGCCAGCTTATGTGCTAGGCATGTCTTCCGCTGTGTATAATCATGTTTGGTTTTAATTTTCTTGTCTAGAACTCTTGTTGTGAGCTATCTTAGCTCCTTACTCTTGAGTATATATATCATGTCAGTTTGTTATAAACAGATGTCATCCCGTTTCTTGTTAGTTTCTTGGTTCTTGTTAGTCACGCGCACCAGGTTCGAGGTTCTATTAGGGAATCCCGGGACTTGGGGGCGTGTCATTTTCAAACTCAAGGTCTCGCCTCCGGTGATCTGCATAACTCTTTTGTCGACTCTGGGCAGTAGTCAATCGATCCCGAATAAGCTTAACCTTCTCAACTGAGTCACTAACCATGTCAACACCCCAAATCTTTGCTTCCCCAACTTCATCCCAACAAATAGGTGAACGACATTTTCTCCCATACAATGCTTCATAAGGAGCCATCCCAATACTCGACTAAAAACTGTTATTATAGGCAAATTCCACAAGAGGCAAATGAATATCCCAAGAATCTGCAAAATCAACTGAACAAGCCCTCAACATATCCTCAAGAATCTGAATGGTTCTTTCTGACTGACCATCTGTTTGAGGATGAAAAGCAGTACTAGATCTCAATTCTGAACCCAAAGCCTTCTGAAATGCTTGCCAAAACCGAGAAGTGAATCTAGGATCACGATCAGATATAATGCTAACTGGAACTCCATGCAACTTCACAATCTCATTAATATACAATGTAGCAAGCCTTTCCATAGAATAACCCATCTCAATAGGTAAAAAGTGACAAGACTTTGTCAATCTGTCTACGATCACCCAAACTGCATCATGCCTCCTTCGAGTACGAGGTAACCCTGACACAATGTCCATAGTAACATGTCCCCATTTCCATTTCGGTATCTCTAAAGTTTGAAGCAAACCTGCGGGTCTCTGATGTTCAGCTTTCACTTGTTGACAAGTCAAACACTTCGACACATAATCCGCTATCTCCCGCTTCATGTTGTTCCACCAAAAATGTTGCTTCAAATCTTGATACATTTTGGTACTCTCGGGATGAATAGTATACCTCGACTTATGGCCTTCCTCGAGTACTTGAAATTTAATCCCATCAATATTAGGCACACACAATCTACCTCTAAAAGTCAATACCCCTTCAGAACCGAGAGAAAAGTCTTCAAATCTTCCATTTTTATTTTTCCCATTATCTTTACTAACTCGGGGTCATCTTTCTGAGCATCCTTGATTTGTTGAATTAAGGTTGGCAATAATCTGATATTCGCAAATATAGCCCCATGCCTCGATTCATAAGGACACCAATCTCGAGCATCTTCTAACATCTTCCATTTCCGCACCATCAATAAAGCTACATAAGATTTCCGACTAATAGCATCAGCTACCACATTCATAATCCTTCAATAGCTCCATCCATCTTCGTTGTCTATTGTTCAACTCTTTCTGGGAGAAAAGATATTTCAAACTCTGATGATCTGTGAAAATCTCAAATTTTGCTCCATATAGATAATGCTTCCATTTGTGTAACGCAAAAACAATAGCTGCAAGCTCCATGTCATGGGTCGGATAATTCTGGTCACTAGGAGTTAACTTCCTTGAAGCATAGGCAATTACCTTCCCACTCTGCATTAAAACACACCCCAAGCCTTCTTTTGAAGCATCACTATAAATCACCAATTCATCATTCCCATTAGGCAGTGCAAGAATAGGAGCGGTGGTCAACCTCTTCTTTAACTCCTCAAAACTGACTTGACATTTATCATCCCACACATATGGTACATTCTTTTGAGTCAACTGAGTTAATGGTGTTGCAATCTTAGAAAACCCTTCAATGAATCTTCTGTAGTACCTAGCTAACCCCAAGAAACTTCGAATTTCAGTAACTGATTCTGGCCTCTTCCAATTCACAATGTCTTCAATTTTTGATGGATCAACCGATATACCTCTATTAGAAACCACATGTCCCAGAAAAGAAACTTCATCGAACCAAAAAGCACACTTACTGAATTTTGCAAACAACTGCTTCTCCCGAAGAATAGATAGAACCATTCGCAATTGTTGCTCATGTTCTTCTCGAGACTTAGAATAAACCAGGATGTCATCGATAAACACAACCACAAAAGAATCAAGATAAGGCTTGAAAACCCGATTCATCATATCCATAAAAACAGCTGGAGCATTTGTTAACCCAAAAGGCATAACAAGAAACTCATAATGACCATACCTACTACGGAAAGCAGTCTTAGGAATGTCTTCTGAGTGAATTTTCAACTGGTGATACCCACTCCTTAAATCAAGCTTCGAAAAGACAACTGACCCTTGGAGTTGATCAAATAAATCATCAATGTGAGGCAAAGGATATTTTTTCTTTACAGTCACCTGATTCAGTTTTCTATAGTCGATGCATAGTCTCAAGGACCCATCTTTCTTCTTTACAAACAACACAGGAGCTCCCCACGGTGATACACTGGGTCGGATGAAACCCCTATCAACCAACTCTTGCAATTGAACTTTCAACTCCTTTAATTCAGCTGGAGCCATTCTGTAAGGTGACTCAGATATCGGGGTAGTACCTGGAAGTAAGTTAATACAAAACTCGATCTCCCTATCGGGAGACATAGAATACTCAGTAGAGAACACATCAGGAAACTCTTTCACAATAAACACATTCTCTACTTCAGGCAACTTTTTAGTAGTGTCCAGAACACTGGCCAAATACCCCGTACAACCACGATGCAACAACTTTCTAGCTTTCACATAAGAAATAATATGAATTCCCTTAACCAAAGGAGCAGCCTCAAAAGTAAATTCAAGCACATCAGGAATAGAAAATGTAACCACCTTTTTATAACAATCAACTGAAGCATGGTATTTACTCAACCAATCCATTCCTAAGATAATATCAAAATCTTGTAATGGCAAAACAACTAAATCAGCAAATAAAACATGCTCCCAAATATGCACATCGCAACCACGTAATACCTTATTAGTCACCAAACACTCCCCTATAGGAATAGACACCTCTAACACATAAGGTAGAGATTCAGAAGAAACATGCAATCGAGAAACAAAATGCACAGACACATAAGAATGTGAAGAGCCAGGGTCTATAAGTGCACGTGCCCTCAAACTAGACACAGAAATTATACCTCCTATCACATTAGAAGAATCTGAAGCCTGCTGTTGGTTGATAGCAAAAACACGACCTTGCACTTTAGGCTTCCCTGAGGCATCCCTCTTCTGACCCTGAGATGATCCTGCTCCACTCCCATATGGTACAATCCTTGCTCGTAGACAATCCCTCTGAAAATGGCCAAGCTGACCACAATTCAAACAATTTCCCTGCTTCTTCCAACACCACTCTTCAGAGTGCCCTTCCTTCTGACAGTAATTACATATTCTTCTACCTTGATTTCTCGGGGTGTTACCTTGATTCCTGGCAATTGGTTGCCCATGCGGTTGCCCTCTAAATTGTGATGGTGTTCCCTGACCTCCTCGATTATCACCACACTGTGGTTGAGGTCTTCCTTGCCTTCCTGTACCTACTAATTCAACTTTCCTCTTATGCTCTTCTATATCATGGTCCACCTGATATGCTCTATCAACAACATCTTGAAAATCTTGCAACTTGTGGGATACTAGTTGGCTTCGGATCACAGTTCTCAATCCCTTTACAAATCGCATAGCTTTCCTCTCCTCAGTTGCCACTAAGTGAGTACAGTACCTGGATAACTCTGTGAATTTGGATGTATACTGAGTCACAGACATAATATTCTGCTCCAGGTTAAGAAACTCCATTTCTTTCTTGTCTTGATCTACCCGAGGAATGAAATGTTCCTTGAACTTCTTCAGAAAATTCTCCCAAGTATAGGGTACATGATTCTCATCCCAATTTTTTTTCAAAGCTCTCCACCAGTGCTCAGTAGCTCCACTCAATTTATAGGTAGCAAACCTGACTTGTTCTTCATCAGAACATCTGAGAACATCAAATATTTTCTCCATCGACTCTATCCACCTCTCGACCTTTGTTACCTCTGGTTCTCCTTCATAACCCATTGGTTTCATCTTTAGGAAATGTTCTAACCCATATCTCGGAGGTGCTTGTTCTCCTCCTTGCCTTTGATCATTTAAA
Organism: Campanula takesimana; assembly: GCA_026119855.1. Lineage (NCBI taxonomy): Eukaryota > Viridiplantae > Streptophyta > Magnoliopsida > Asterales > Campanulaceae > Campanula > Campanula takesimana. The sequence goes on from JAOWBW010000866.1 coordinate 282,839, forward strand.
GTTTTCATGGTTGCTTCAAACATCCCTTGAAACATGATTCGGGCCTCTTTTCTGGCATCCCCTTGCGTTGAATAACTAGCCTGATCTCCATCAGTCTCAACCATTTTCAATAAATACCTGCATAAGGCACTCAACGTTACTCACTCTATACACAACTACCATCCTAGGTCACTTAGTCATTCTAGACCATCTACAACCTAGCTCTGATACCAACTGTCGCGCCCCAACCCGTGGTCCAACTTGGCCCCACGTTCGGGACACGCACGGAAGACGTTATAAAACATTTTAGGAAATTTTTTCGAAATGTCCTTTCATAAAAGTTTCATATAACCAAACACATTTACTTGAAACTTGATTTCATTTCACACAAACAAACTTTCACAACCCAAAGTACTTAGCCACAAGGCTTACACACTTTACTTACAAATTTACAAATCACCAACATGTTCCAAAAATAGGTGATACAAAGATGAAGTCACGGGTACACTACCCAAAAGGTTATACATTTACATAATGTAGCCTTTACATAACACATGTCCCAAAATGTCTTACTCAAAATCACCACCTCGACGTCCTCCCTTGTGAAGTGACCTATCCCTTGAGCTCTCCTTTATCTAAGGAAAACAACATTGAAAGGAACGGGGTGAGAATAAATCTCAGTAAGCTACTAAAATGCAACTACGTTACATGCTGAAATGATACTCGTAATTGAACAATGTCAATAAACATTCACATAGCACGTAACACGATAGGCAAAGCCAACTCATCTTACCACACGTAAGGTGGAAATAAACATTCATAAGTGGATACTGAGCCAAGGTTCTCGAATCAAACATATAACCATCAGAGAGGTATCAACTGACCAGCACCAAAGGGCTGAAACGGGTTCATAAACCAAACAACAACAACAACGGGGGAAAAATGACACAAAGTCATAACCTAAACGGTGACTAAACTCACACAAATGAGAGCTAGCCCAAACCCAATTCGTGGCCCAAGGAAGGGGGTTAAAAATGGGAAACCAATGGTAGAAGCCTTACAATGAACTTGGCTCGTGTGCCATTATAATCCCTACCACTGCCCGACACCACAACAAGTAGTACCAGCTGGACTTTAACACGAGCATAGTAATAAATACTTGCTTAAACAACAACCGGGGCATGATGTAACGACCCGAAAACCCGCCTCTATTTTCTTGCTAGTAAATAATTATTTATTTATTTAGTTATTTATTAGTTTAATTATTTTATTAATTATGTGTGCATTTTGTGTTTCATAATAGTTTATGCCTAGCATTTTAATTGATCATTTGTGCTAGTGTAGAGTTATTGGGTCTTAGTTGTTAGTGGGGAATAGGGGTTATGTGTTAGTAGGGCTAGAGGGGGCCTAAGTGTAAGATTTTAAATTGATAATCATCAACTCCCTCCCTCTCCCTCACCTTCTCTCTCTTTTCCCTGCACACACACACACACACACTCAATCTCTCTCTCTCTCCTCCATTGTTGGTGAAAAGGTAAGAAAACTCTCCTCCTTCTTCCGTCATTTTAATCATCTTCCTCCCTCTATTTCTTTTTGCTCATTTTATGAAAAATGTTTAGATCGTCGATAGGATCGTGTAGAGCTAAGAAATTTCGAATTCCGTCATCTTTCATAAATTCCAGGTAAGTTACTAAATCCCCCTATTTATACTTAAAATTCATCATGTATGTTGTATGTGTTGATATATGGGTTTATGTTCTTGTTTAGAAATTTATACTTGAATTGTGCAAGAACTCATATGAACTTGATTTTGGAAGCCATGGAAGAAATTGTTATTCTTGAAGTGATTTGTGAAGATTAGGTGATGGATTGTTGGATTGGGATGATGAGTTAGGTGTTGTTTGAAATATTTGGAGTTAAATGGGGTTTTAATGGAGTTAGAATTGGTTTGGGTCGAGCTCCACAATGGTGGGGAGATATAAGGGTTGTTATATCAGGATTTATGACAAAAGGAGTGAAATTCGGGTGTATTTTGGGGTCTGGGCGGTCGCCCACTTAGTTTTGGGCGACCTCCCACTAAATCAGCCTCTTTTAGCTTGGTAACAGGGTTCCGGGCGCTCGCCCACTCAATTCTGGGCGCTCGCCCACTTTTTCCAGAATTTAGGTCGATATTCCGGAGGCCATAACTTCTTCGTCCGGACTCCGTTTTAGGCGTGTAAACTATGGTTTCGAAGCTCTCTTTGAGTACTACAAGATGGGATAGGTTTTTCAGTGAAGTTCTAAGTTTTATACTTCGGGATTTTATTGGGTGTTTGAGGTTAAGAGGAGTTGTATCGATCCATTGTGATCAAGTTTTACAAATCCAATTGAGTGACTTTGTTGAGTTGTTGTGATCATCTTTGTGATATAAGTGAGGATTTCATACTTTGAGAGCCTTTAATTGAAAGTTATTTTACTGATCGAATTGATTTTTGGATAAGACTTGGTCTAGGTTTTAGGTGATATCCTATAGTACCTAGAGGGTTGTTTTAGAACACTAAAGTGTTGGGTTTGGTCCGTATATGATCATGTATGAATAGGTGTAACCTTTTGGGTTCGTTTGGGGTGTTGAGAATTGGTTCGTTTATGAACGGATGTAAAGCGTGATATGGTGATTGGGTACCTGTGGTTTTGATTAGCTTCTTTATGGTGTATTCATTCGGACTTCCTATTTGGAATTCTAGGTGTAAAAATATAGGGAGTTGATAGTCTTAGTACATCTTCATGAGTAAACGTTTAGGGAAATTTTGGTAATAGTCATTGTACTATTTGTGAGCGACCGTTTGGGTTGTGCTCTTTATGAGTAACTTGTGAGTATCATCTTTAGGATGTGTTTGATGTGTGCCTTATCTTGGAGTCATCAAGTTTTAATGGTCAATGTTGTTGGACCCTCTATGAGCAATCTCGTTTATCGTTGTTGGACTCTTTTATGAGAAACTTCTTGTGTTCATTGTTGTTGAACTCTTCATGAGTAATCGTTTGCATCTTTATGGTGATTAATTGGTATGGTTCCCTACTTTAGAATCATTAATTGTTTACCGAGCTAGTGTTATTTCTTAGCGTTTATTTGAAAGCCCAGCTGGCATTTGTGGTTGTGTCGGGCGATGGGGAAGATTATAATGGCAACGAGCCGAGTCCATTATAATGTGATCCATTGTTTTGCCCTTATTTTCCTCTTCCAGATTGGCCTTGGTTGGGATGAGCTAGCTTCCTTTGGAAGTAGTCTAGCTAACTTTTTGGGTTTTGACTTTGTGTCATCTCCCCTATCCTTGTGACATGTTACATTGTTATGGTTCCGGTACCGGGGTTGTGATCTTCAGCTGTTTATGCTACTACGAAGATTGGTTGATTGATTGATTTGTCGGTTCTGTCCGAGGTTCTCTTCAGCTGTTATGCTGCTATGGTTGATAGATCGATTGGTTGGTTCTGACTGGGTTCTTATCTTCAGCCGTTTGTGCTACTGCGAAGATTAATTGATTGGTTGATGGGTTGGTTCTGCGCAGAGGCTTCTTTGTTATATCCGTTTGGTGAAACCTTGGCTAAGTATCCTTTGTAACGTGTTTATTTCAGTCTTGTGTGCTGCATGATGAGTTAGTCGTTATTTCCAACTGGTATGGGACGGTTGTCGATAAGGAGCTTCTCATTTGTTGTTATATGATTTACCTGTTCAGTTATATCGTTGATTTGCATGATATTATGCCATGTAGCTACATAAGTACTTACTGAGATTTTTTCTCACCCCGTTTCTTTTATCTTTGTTTTTTCCTTAAACCCCCCCAGGGAAGCAAGTGGTATCGTTTTGAAGTTCGTTGTAGCAGGAATCTTCTGAGCAGGTTTATCGTCTTTGGGGTAGTTGCTCTTCGGAGCCTTTATGTATTTTGTTGTGAGATCGAGGTAGTACAGTATTGTATTAAGTCCATTATCCGTTGAGTTGTTATATTATTAATAAGTTGTTCTTGCTTCCGCGTTTGTTTTAGTCTCCGAGTTATTATCTCGTGGAGGTGTGGTCTGATGGTTTTGGTTTTATAGTTGAATTCACGTGGCCGGTTTGGTATTTAGCATTTTTGGAGATGTACATTATGTAAATTTTATGTTTATGGATTTTAGAATTTTCCGGGGTGTGACAGTTGGTATCAGAGCAATGGTTTTAGAACTTGAAGGAGAATAAGAACTCTGATCGGTTTAGAAACTAAGTTTTCTTGAAGGATGAGGTTAAGGTAGAAGTTGGTTGAGTTATGAGTCGTGATATTGACGTCGAGTGTTTCTTCTCTTGTGGTATATCAAGTATAGGATTGGTGTCAATAGTGTTGGTTCCATTGGGATTAATTGGTTTGGGAATCGAGAGTGCGAGTTTTGAAGGCTTGGGCATATCTATTTCGTAAAGTGGACAGCGTTTCGTGCTATGTTCACATGTTTGTTATCATTCATGGATTCATAGGTGAATCAGTGAACATATAGTATCGGTTGGGTTAAAAGAGTTAAAGATTCAATTTGAGAATTTCTTGATAGGAGATTTTTCTTTACTTTTAGTACATTTACGTGAGTGCATCGGAATTGTTTAGTATGAGGAAATACATAGTTTATTATGAGTGATATTAAGAAGTTGAGTTATGATACTTCTGGAATCATTTTAGTACATGACTGGAGTTGAGTTAAAGCAATATGAGTTATGAGTATATTGTGGAAGTTATAATCATTAATGATGGTAAGCGCGTTAAGTTTAAAGGACTAAACATATTTTGAGAAGGTAAGAAATTCTCGGGCAATATTAAAGGCATTTTGGGTTTTAGTTAAACAGTTGTCACATGGTTCTGGATCTTTTCTTTATGGCGTTTCTCGTTCGGATTAAGGATGTGTAAAGGAAGTTGGGTATAGATACTTGGGCATATTAAAGGATGCTATGATTTTGCATTTGGTCAGTTGAAATGTTATTCGCTAATTGGATTATTATGTTGGTAATACTGTTGAGCATAAGTAATATTGGGTTAATAAATGTATATGTGAAAGACTAAATTGGGTTAGCCATTGAAGATTTAGAATTTGTTAAAATTCATTTGGGTACATCAGCACGGATTATTAATTTAAATGGGAGTTAGAGGAAATCTTTTGAAGATAAAACTTGGATTGTTTTGCGGACTACTGAGTACTTGGGATTGTTTTAAACCTTCAAAGATTGGAGTAATGTAATGATAATAATTTCAGTATTAATGTTGTTTCGTGGTTTGGACTGGTATCACTGTTATCTTAAAAGGTGTGATCAGTGTTATGTTTTCTTGGAGATATGTTAAGTTTTCCATTATAGTGAAAATTGATAAATCCATTACCTCTAGTAATGCTTCCAAATAGAAATGGAGGTACGCAATGATTTTGGGCAATAAAGTAGTTGTACATGCTTCGAGGATTAACGCTTAATAAATGGAACTACCTATGACTTGGGATTGGTTGTGATTTTATGGATATTGCCTTAGAGGATTATACATTTTATTTCATTTTGGGGCCAAGTTGAAACGTTGATGACAGACTATCAAAAGTTAATGGATATATTTCCTTAGAAAACTAAGTATGAGGTAATGCAAGTAGTTTGAGAAATTCAAAGATTATGACTGTATTATGTTTTATCTCATGAGGAAGTGAGTGTGGTAGTGGAATCTCATTTGATCGGATAGTTGATGACGGTAAATTTTTGAGTATATCATTGAGTCATTGGGTGACAATAATCGTTAGCCCTATTCCTTCTCTTATTTGTCCGGGTAGTAGTATGATTACTTGGGATGATGTCTAGATCGTCAATGCGTACGGATGAACCGGAAAAGTAAAACTTATGGATGTTGATGATTTAAGGGTTGATGGTGAGCGTAATGCTAATTAGGATCAAATCAGCTATGTCTCAGAATTGGTGAACAAGTGATAGTCTTGAGAATGTGAAATTTGGGATGAACAAGGAAGATAACTTTAGGATGTTTGATATGAATATGCTTGAGATATGTATGTGTTCAATATGTGTGGGTTTATTTGAGACATGGAATCGATGTTTGAAATCTTTAATAGGTACGTGATTTGGGGTTATGAGTGCTATATGATAATCGATATTTTGTGGCCTCATTGTGATTGCGTGTGATGATTTTTGATAAGTGAATTCGCGGGCGAATTCTTTTTAAGGAGGGTAGATTGTAACGACCCGAAAACCCGCCTCTATTTTCTTGCTAGTAAATAATTATTTATTTATTTAGTTATTTATTAGTTTAATTATTTCATTAATTATGTGTGCATTTTGTGTTTCATAATATTTTATGCCAAGCATTTTAATTGATCATTTGTGCTAGTGTAGAGTTATTGGGTTTTAGTTGTTAGTGGGGAATAGGGGTTATGTGTTAGTAGGGCTAGAGGGGGCCTAAGTGTAAGATTTTAAATTAATAATCATCAACTCCCTCCCTCTCCCTCACCTTCTCTCTCTTTTCCCTGCACACACACACACACACACACTCAATCTCTCTCTCTCTCCTCCATTGTTGGTGAAAAGGTAAGAAAACTCTCCTCCTTCTTCCTTCATTTTAATCATCTTCCTCCCTCTATTTCTTATTGCTCATTTTATGAAAAATGTTTAGATCGTCGATAGGATCGTGTAGAGCTAAGAAATTTCGAATTCCGTCATCTTTCATAAATTCCAGGTAAGTTACTAAATCCCCCTATTTATGCTTAAAATTCATCATGTATGTTGTATGTGTTGATATATGGGTTTATGTTCTTGTTTTAGAAATTTATACTTGAAATTGTGCAAGAACTCATATGAACTTGATTTTGGAAGCCATGGAAGAAATTGTTATTCTTGAAGTGATTTGTGAAGATTAGGTGATGGATTGTTGGATTGGGATGATGAGTTAGGTGTTGTTTGAAATATTTGGAGTTAAATGGGGTTTTAATGGAGTTAGAATTGGTTTGGGTCGAGCTCCACAATGGTGGGGAGGTATAAGGGTTGTTATATCAGGATTTAGGACAAAAGGAGTGAAATTCGGGTGTATTTTGGGGTCTGGGCGGTCGCCCACTTAGTTTTGGGCGACCTCCCACTAAATCAGCCTCTTTTAGCTTGGTAACAGGGTTCCGGGCGCTCGCCCACTCAATTCCGGGCGCTCGCCCACTTTTTCCAGAATTTAGGTCGATCTTCCGGAGGCCATAACTTCTTCGTCCGGACTCCGTTTTAGGCGTGTAAACTATCGTTTCGAAGCTATCTTCGAGTAATACAAGATGGGATAGGTTGTTAAGTGAAGTTCTAAGTTTTATAGTTCGGTATTTTATTGAGTGTTTGAGGTTAAGAGGAGTTGTATCGATCCATTGTGATCAAGTTTTGCAAATCCAATTGAGTGACTTTGTTGAGTTGTTGTGATCATCTTTGTGATATAAGTAAGGATTTCATACTTTGAGACCCTTTAATTGAAAGTTATTTTACTGATCGAATAGATTTTAGGATAAGACTTGGTCTAAGTTTTAGGTGATATCCTATAGTACCTAGAGGGTTGTTTTGGAACACTAAAGTGTTGGGTTTGGTCCGTATATGATCATGTATGAATAGGTGTAACCTTTTGGGTTCGTTTGGGGTGTTGAGAATTGGTTCGTTTATGAACGGATGTAAAGTGTTATATGGTGATTGGGTACCTGTGGTTTTGATTAGCTTCTTTATGGTGTATTCATTCGGACTTCCTATTTGGAATTCTAGGTGTAAAAATATAGGGAGTTGATAGTCTTAGTACATCTTCATGAGTAAACGTTTAGGGAAATTTTGGTAATAGTCATTGTACTATTTGTGAGCGACCGTTTGGGTTGTGCTCTTTATGAGTAACTTGTGAGTATCATCTTTAGGATGTGTTTGATATGTGCCTTATCTTGGAGTCATCAAGTTTTAATGGTCAATGTTGTTGGACCCTCTATGAGCAATCTCGTTTATCGTTGTTGGACTCTTTTATGAGAAACTTCTTGTGTTCATTGTTGTTGAACTCTTCATGAGTAATCGTTTGCATCTTTATGGTGATTAATTGGTATGGTTCCCTACTTTGGAATCATTAATTGTTTACCGAGCTAGTGTTATTTCTTAGCGTTTATTTGAAAGCCCAGCTGGCATTTGTGGTTGTGTCAGGCGATGGGGAAGATTATAATGGCAACGAGCCGAGTCCATTATAATGTGATCCATTGTTTTGCCCTTATTTTCCTCTTCCAGATTGTCCTTGGTTGGGATGAGCTAGCTTCCTTCGGAAGTAGTCTAGCTAACTTTTTGGGTTTTGACTTTGTGTCATCTCCCCTGTCCTTTGTGACATGTTACATTGTTATGGTTTCGGTACCGGGGTTGTGATCTTCAGCTGTTTATGCTACTACGAAGATTGGTTGATTGATTGATTTGTCGGTTCTGTCCGAGGTTCTCTTCAGCTGTTATGCTGCTATGGTTGATGGATCGAATCGTTGGTTCTGACCGGGTTCTTATCTTCAGCCGTTTGTGCTACTGCGAAGATTGATTGATTAGTTGATGGGTTGGTTCTGCGCAGAGGCTTCTTTGTTATATCCGTTTGGTAAAACCTTGGCTCAGTATCCTTTGTAACGTGTTTATTTCAGTCTTGTGTGCTGCATGATGAGTTAGTCGTTATTTCCAACTGGTATGGGACGGTTGGCGATAAGGAGCTTCTCATTTGTTGTTATATGATTTACCTGTTCAGTTATATCGTTGATTTTCATGATATTATGCCATGTAGCTACATTAGTAACTTACTGAGATTTTATCTCACCCCGTTTCTTTTATCTTTGTTTTTCCTTAACCCCCCAGGGAAGCAAGTGGTATCGTTTTGAGGTTCGTTGTAGCGGTAATCTTCTGAGCAGGTTGATCGTCTTTGGGGTAGTTGCTCTTCGGAGCCTTTATGTATTTTGTTGTGAGATCGAGGTAGTACAGTATTGTATTAAGTCCATTGTCCGTTGAGTTGTTATATTATTAATAAGTTGTTCTTGCTTCCGCGTTTGTTTTAGTCTCCGAGTTATTATCTCGTGGAGGTGTGGTCTGATGGTTTTGGTTTTATAGTTGAATTCACGTGGCCGGTTTGGTATTTAGCATTTTTGGAGATGTACATTATGTAAATTTTATGTTTATGGATTTTAGAATTTTCCGGGGCGTGACACATGACTCCAAAGTAGGGAACCACACAAACCATCATAAAGATGTAGACACGTTACTCATAAAAGAGTTCATAACATTGACATTAAGTCACAACACAATCCTTTATCAATGACATTAAGTCAAACAACAATCTTGCACACATTCACAATCAATCCATTATCTACAATCTTAGCATCCCAAAACACCCCTCTAGGTGCTCTACACAAGGACCCAAAACCTAGACAAGGATTGACTTCTAACTCATTTGAAATTAACTAACTTTTGTTCAACAGTGGGTCTGGGCGGTCGCCCAGAGTACCAAAATTTGAAACCCAAACCCTGCCATCTTGGGCGGTCGCCCACAAGCCTAGACTCAGAATTTCTAATTTCTCCTGCAAGTCAATTTCATCCGTCCCAAGCGTAGGAGTATAACTTACTAACACTTATACTATTACCAGGAGTGCAACAACCATCCAAAAACATTACTTTCAAACTTAACTCTTCATTTCTACCAAAATACTCCCTTTGTCCCAAAATTACAAGTATCACAAAATCATCCAATTCACAAAAATAACAATCATAAGTGTCAAATATAACATATATGACCATTTTAACATTTAAAGGGGAATTAGTAACTTACCTATTTCGGGAAAAAGTATCGCTGAAATATGTTTTGATCGGGTAGAAATGACCTATTCAACGCCCTGATCATTTTTATATAATCAGATTTTAAAACGGAGTAGTAAATAAAAAAGAAATAAAATCAAAATGAAATGAACATACCTTTTTCTCTTAACCATAGGAAAGAATGAGAGGAAAAGTTGTTCTGGGAAAGTATGAATATGCAGAGGGAGAAATGGTGAGATAAGTTTATAAAGATCTTTACCCATGTTTTTATTTTGGTCACTCTAGTTTCATTTTAAACAAACTGCAAATCAGTAGGTTAAAGGGATTGCCTTGACCCTAAATAAAAATTCTTTCACCTGTAGTAATGGTTAGCACAGAAACATGGAATTGAAGGACAGGATGCAAAGGCGGGCGATTCTGGTGGTGAAGGTCGGAGGCGCGCGCCTTAGGCCAAGAAGGCCAGAGGCGCACGCTTCCCACCTTTTTCCACCAGAATGCCTAGAAAGCAATAAAAAGAACACCAAAAGCAGAAACGCAAGTTTAACCCTCTAAGAAGTCCCCAGCAGAGTCGCCACTGTAGATACCCCAGGAAAGCCACAACTTAGCTAGAGCGGTGGAAGGATCCTAGGATGTCTAACTTGTTTTAGATTGAAGACTCGCCACCTATGTTTCTAATGGAACATAAGAAAAACCTAAAGAAATAGCCTATTTTATATTACAAAACCAAATATTCGGGAAGAGAAGGGTTCGGGGGTTAGGTGACGGAGTGGGAAATACTTAAACACCCACTCCGCCCCGCTTACGCGGATCTTGCTACTATTGGTGTTCTAATACTAAATGTCCTTATTTTAATATGAGAAAAGTGCTAACAATTATAATGTAAAGAAAAGGGGAATTGTAAAGGGAAATAAAAGAGAATTATTTTATTGATTTAATGCCAACAATTACATGTCAAACGATTATATTAAGAAGTAAATGGTAAATTAAAATGGAGTTTAGAATGTTGGAATGTAACCTTGGCCAAACTTCAATAGTGAAGCGGCCTTTTGGTTGTATTCCTTTTTATGGAGATTGATTGCATACACTAGTAAGACACAAATAAAACAAGAGAATAAAATTTGTACCTTAAAAGGAGAACTTCAAACTTTCACTTGAGAAGAGTTTTGTGTAGAGTTTTGTTGCTTGAATTATTGTTGAATAGAATTCTTTGTAAAGAATTCTTGGAGAGAAATGTGTATAGTGTAGATGTAGAGAAAGTTTTTGGGCCTTTTCTAAGGTAAAAAGATATGGTTTTAATAGGTGAAAAAGAGAGGAAAAGATAGCTTTTCAACCAATAAGAAAATAAATAAAATTAAATAATAAAGAGAAAATAAAATAATAAATAAAAGAAATATTTTGTTTTAAAGAAAAGGCTAAGAATATGGGATTGAGAGTTATGGAATAAAGGGGGGATGAACTTGGATTAAAAAAGGGGTCTTTTGTGATCAAGAAGAGATGTTGTAAATAAAAAAAATGGAGGGAAAAATGGTGCAATATGTTACTGCCATAATGGGAAGCGCGCGAGTCCCGCTTTAGGGGCGAGACGCGCGCGCAACCCACAAGCAGTGCTGAAGGCACCCGCGGGTGATAAATGACAGAATGACCCTAAAAGTTAACTCTGTTATGCAGTTCAGTCGAAAACTAATGGAATCAGTTAGGAACTTAACCGAAGTAACAGAAATTAACAAAAACAAGTTAAATAAAAATACTATGTATGCAATCGGGACATGAGAGGTCCAAGGCGGGGTGTCTACAAGTTGGACCACCACTACTCTGCAACAAAAGGACAACTCAGACTGACCTCCAATCAGAATTCAACAGCTCATTGTCCTTCAACTTGGACCCCTAGTATTTCAAACGGCTAGTTTCTCCTTCAAGGCTATAAATAGACCTTGAGTTCTTCATTGAACATTGCTGAGATTCCAAGAGAGAAATTGCTGTTGAAATTCTTGATGATTGAAGATCATATTCAAGATTTCCAGAATCCTTCGAATCTTCAAGCACAAATCTTAAAAGTCTTCAACAACTCCAGAAACCTTCATCTACAAATCTCAAGCCTTGTAGCACACAAGATTTATTAGGCTCTATAATCATATAGATTTCAAAGAGATTTTGATTCTTACACTGATTGATCAATCACATAGATTGAATCATTAGGGATACACTGATCTAAGTCTATAATTGTTCTTCATAGAAAATAGGTGTTGATTCAATACTTCATCTCTGTAATCTGTACTCAAGAGAATCAATATATAGCTCATTCAAAATCCAAGACTGACTGTAGATACCCCGGGAGGGCCCACCGCTTGGCTAGGGCGGCGGAAGGATCCTAGGATGTCTAACTTGTTTTAGATTTGTAGAGTTGCCACCTATGTTTTAGAGGAACATAAGAAAAACCTAATATTTATAGCCTAAGTTTGATTACAAAAACAGAGATTCTTGTCATGAGGTTCGGGGGTTAGGTTACGAGATGGGAAGTACTTAAACACCCATCTCGCCCGACTAATGTCGGTCTTGCTTGATCAAAGTCTACATAAATGATAAAATGTTCTTCTTGTTCTTGATGATAAAAAGGGGGTTTTAAAAGGAGTTTTGGAATGTAGGGAGATGACTCCGTGACTAGCTTCAATGAATTGAAGTAGTCTTTGGTGTCATGTCCCAAAAATGTTTAGGTGATTGCACTTTTGATTAAAGTAAAATAGGGAGAGGAGAGATGAAGTAGAAGAGGAGAGAAAAGAATAGTTTTTTACCTATACTTCAAAAGACTTCAAAGACTTCTTCAAGAGGTTATTGGGAAATATCTTGTAAGTATTTGTGTAGAGTTTTTGCTTAGTGATTAAAAATCTTCCTCCTTTTCAATGGTGAATTAGAGGGGTTTATATAGGTAAAAGAGGTGTGTTTTGGTGCCAAAACCAAGTCACAAACATCAGTTTCCCTGGCAAATCCTGTTAAAAGGAGCAAGGGAGGGATTCTTGGACAGAAATCTATAACTGACGCCCAGGTGCACGCGCCTCCTGCCTTGATAGCGGGATGCGCGTGCCTCTGGCCCCAAAGGGTGAAAGCGCGCGCCTTGGAGATGGCAAAAATTACAAAATGGACTAGAATATCAGCACAGTTATTCAGTTTGGTCCCTAAACTTAACGAAGTCAGTCAGGAACTTAACGAAACTAACGAAAACTAACGAAAACACATAAAAAGGGAGAAACATGAGATCAAATGTGCAATAGGGGTAAGCGGTCCAAGGCGGGGTGTCTATAGAGTCCCTCGGCGACGTGGATTGCAAAGCAAAATGCGTCGACAAAAGAACAAAACATCCGCCGAGGACATCACCAGGAAAAAAGCAAAGACTCGATGAAAATAAGAATCTTGAAACTACGAGAGATAGGAGTGCGCTCCTTGTGTGAGCGACTTTTGCTGATAGTAGGGGTGCGGTGATAGAAATTGGCCCACCGTGGCAAAAATTTAGAGTCCGTATAGAGGACTTGGAGGAACTCGGGAGCTTGCCTGCCGATGTAGAGGGACTCGAAAGTCTGCCTGCTGATGTAGAGGGACTCGAAAGTCTGCCTGCTGTAAGGATCCCGCCCCCGCGCACGGAAAACGCGACGTGTTTTGGGGACGAAACGCCAAACACGGTTATCTCACAAAACATAACGGAGTCGCCACTTTTGTTAATTATTTAACCCAACAAAAGAAAATGTTAGAGATTCTATTAATTCGGAGGTCAGGTTACGTCTTGGGAAAAGTTTCACGTCACCCAAGCCGCCTCGGACAAAGCCGAGTCTCCCTAATGTTATTTAACAAAAGTGCTTGTGTGTGTGTGTGTGTTTTCAAAATGGGAGAAACTGACTGTTTTGACAAAACCAGTTAGTTTTTTAACAGAAAATGTTTATTTTGCAAACTTTCTGGTCAAAAAGGAAGAAACTGGAAAATGTCCTCCCCGGCCAAAGTAGCCGTACGGATGGAGAGGGCTCTCCAGGGCATTTTTACAGTTTATCATAAAAACAGTCCAGTTTCAGTCAAAACAGAGTATCTTTGCTGAAACTGGATTGGAATGTCGATTTCCAGTTTATGATTAATAACAAGACTTTAGAAGGTTTATTCCTATGCACTTTGATCACCAAAGGAACCCCAAAAACAAAGATTTGGGTGTGATCAAAGGCAATCATTGGAGAAATTTATGAAAAGTTGATGAACATGGCATTTAGGCCAAAATGACCATTTTGGTGGATAAAGATTGAAACTTTACCACCAAAATGGACTTATTATGCAAGTTTAAACCTTTAGGGACACAAATATAACACAAAGATCAAATCTTTATGTCCTATACTTGGTGATTTATGGCTAGGTCATGGTTGGGATGATAAAGATTGAAACTTTATCCCCCAATCATGACTCTTATGGCCAAACAAGAACAACATCAACATGAAATGTAACAAATCATGATCATCCTAGGTTTTATCCCATAAATCACACACTAGGTGTGAAGGGCACCTTGAATCACCTCATGATTTGGATCACATACATATATAATCATAATATATATAGCTTGGAAGGCCAAGACTTGTATAATATATTGATATAGTGCTTGAAATGGACAAGACTTGCAAGAAATGTAAAGTGCTTGAAATGGACAAGACTTTGCAAGAACAAGAAGAAATAATACAAGATGAACAAGTAATATTAACAAAGATAAAAGAGAGTTTGAGATGAAGAAGAAGATGGGGAGAATGAGGCTTCACCTATGATGGTTATGCCTATCTTCCTCTCTAATCACTCAAATATGTGTATAACTCACTTTCTGCTCTCAAACTGGCAGAGTAACAACTCTCAAAACGTTTTCTCCCCCCTGAAATGATCAGTATGGGGTTCAATTTATAGAGGCTGAGGGTGCCCAACATAGCCGTACGGCTAGGGACCTCGTGTGCCCAAACCATCCATACAACTCGACTTGGCGAGCTTCTGGATTTTTCCAAGTTTAATTCCAGTTCAGTCCTGGAATATCAGGTTTATCCTAGTGAGGTCCTGGCCCATTGGTTTATCCCTAAATGGTATCAAGAATTCCTCTAAAGTAGGTCGATTTCAGATTGAGGTACTTATAGAGCCCCTCGGCAACGTCGCTTTTGAAGAAAGCGGGGTTGTCGATAAAACAAGCATCCCAATCTGATGGGAGGACGGCTTAGCCGATTTGGGTGAGAGAATTTCAAGGCTACTCAAACCTATAAGCATCCTATTTTGATGGGAGGACGGCATAGCCGATTTGGGTGAGAGATTCTAAGGCTACTCAAACCTATAAGCATCCCATTTTGATGGGAGGACGGCATAGCCGATTTGGGTGAGAGATTCTAAGGCTACTCAAACCTATAAGCATCCCATTTTGATGGGAGGACGGCCTAGCTGATTTGGGTGAGAGATTTTAAGGCTACTCAAACCTATAAGCATCCCATTTTGATGGGAGGACGGCGTAGCCGATTTAGGTGAGAGATTCTAAGGCTACTCAAACCTATAAGCATCCCATTTTGATGGGAGGACGGCGTAGCCGATTTGGGTGAGAGATTCTAAGGCTTCTCAAACCTATAAGCATCCCATTTTGATGGGTGGACGGCATAGCCGATTTGGGTGAGAGATTCTAAGGCTACTCAAACCTATAAGCATCCCATTTTGATGGGAGGACGGCATAGCCGATTTGTTCTATGGCTGGACCTAGAGGTATAGGATTCCTACGTATCCCTATTCGAGGGAATCAAGCCTAACGTAGTTCGGGTGAGAGATTTTAAGGCTACTCAAACCTATAAGCATCCCATTTTGATGGGAGGACGGCATAGCCGATTAGGGTGAGAGATTCTAAGGCTACTCAAACCTATAAGCATCCCATTTTGATGGGAGGACGGCATAGCCGATTTGTTCTATGGCTGGACCTAGAGGTATAGGATTCCTACGTATCCCTATTCGAGGGAATCAAGCCTAACGTAGTTCGGGTGAGAGATTTTAAGGCTACTCAAACCTATAGGCCTTAGGTGGATATCCTATCCTTTCCTAAACAGTCATAGCTCAAAGGCCGGGCTTGGTCAACTTGGCCCTATTTGGAGGGGGTTGACCAAAGGGGGCTGGCATGGCTCAGAGGCTCAAATGATGGGCATGGCTCAGAGGCTAGACTCGATGGACTTGGCTCTATCGGAGAGGGTCGTCTCGAGGGTAACTGTCAACTTATCTTATGATGGAGGGTCGACTACACAAACTGGTCAACTTATCTCATGACGGAGGGTCGACTACTCAAATTGGTCAACTTGTCTCATGGCGGAGGGTCAACTACTCAAATTGGTCAACTTGTCTCATGGCGGAGGGTCGACTATTCAAACTGGTCAACTTGTCTCATGGCGGAGGGTCGACTACTCAAACTGGTCAACTTGTCTCATGGCGGAGGCTCGATTACTCAAACTGGTCAACTTGTCTCATAGCGGAGGGTCGACTACTCAAACTGGTCAACTTGTCTCATGGCGGAGGGTCGACTACTCAAACTAGTCAACTGGTCAACTTGTCTCATGGCGGAGGGTTGACTACTCAAACTGGTCAACTTGTCTCATGGCGGAGGGTCGACTACTCAAACTGGTCAACTTGTTTCATGGCGGAGGGTCGACTACTCAAACTGGTCAACTTGTCTCATGGCGGAGGGTCGACTACTCAAATTGGTCAACTTGTCTCATGGCGGAGGGTCGACTACTCAAACTGGTCAATTGGTCAACTTGTCTCATGGCGGAGGGTCGACTACTCAAACTGGTCAACTTGTCTCATGGCGGAGGGTCGACTACTCAAAATGGTCAACTGGTAAACTCATAACCTAATGGTCTTACGTCACACCCGACGTCCAAAGGGTGTTAGGCCCAATTGGTAGGAAAATAGGCTAGAGGGGGGGGCTGAATAGCCTTTTTAAAACTTTTAAAGAAAACACTTTAAAATGCAAAGTCACTTATCAGTTTGCAAACTATTATTAGTAAGCGCATCGGAGAAGATATGACTAAGTTTTAACTCATACTTAAATCGGTAAGAAATGGTTTTCAGAGCTTAGTTTAAACACAAAGTTGTTTTCAAAAGTTCAATGCAGTTTCAAGAGATTGGTCAAAGGAAAATACAATGAATCAGTATGAACAGTTAGATCAGCCGGTGAGAGATTTCCAACCGGCAAGAATAAAGTAGGTGACAAGGGACACGGAGATTTGGAGAGGTTCACAGTGTAAATACTGCTACGTCCTCTACCAAGTTTGGTCAGAACTTGGATTTGGGTTAAGAGTACTATTAGATATTTCTAGTCTATTACAAGCAAGGCTTTGCAGGTATACAAAGACTAAGTTCTAGAAATTTCTAATGGATCGTAAAACAAATACTGACCAAGTGTTTTTGAGCGGCAAGTTCAAAAGAACTTATCTCACTCAGGTGGGTGTGTGAATAACTCAATCACAATATTCCTTATATAAGTCTAACTTGGGAATATTAACAAAGTGATGAGTTTGTGCACGAGTGTATGTCCTATTAATGTCTAATGATTATCTGGACGGAATGTTGAGCTTCAATGAATGCTTCAACAATCAACTCTCTTCAATGCACCAACCCTCTTCAATGCAGTAAGTCCTCTATTTATAAGAGGAGCAAATGTCTTGGCTTGTTGAAGAAGGATAATATTTGAATTTCCAGCTGGGTAGGTGAGGAGCATTTAATGCGGTATCTTGAGCATTAATGACGAAGATTTGTTGTACACGCATACCGCTATGATCTGATGGGTAAAGACCCTTTTGTCTCAATCGGTTACCTGCAAAAAGCAAGTAGAGGCAAAGTAGAGCTAAAAGTAGCTCTATGTCAGGCAGCGCAGAAAAGCATGATGGAGCAGTTTAACCACTTTCAGAAAAGACAGTACAAGATACAAATCGGTAAGTCAACTATAAAGTTAGAACGATGAAACCTGGGGATATTAAATCAAAATATCTAAGTTAACTATTAGTAAGCTCTGAGTTGTCCTTGCTGATGGTGAAGTGATCGGCAACTTGATGTTATGATGAGTAGTTACATGATCGGCAACTTGAAGTTAATCTGCTGCTTGGCTTTCTGATGTCCTATTGCTGGTTTGTCTTGTATGAAGAAGTTGGAATACACCTGTGCTGGTCACGAGGAATCCTAAGTGTACCTTACAACGGTTATAATAAAATTGGGGGATCCTAAGTGATAACTATGATTGGGATTAAGCAATTCTATGTCCTAAACATATATTTGAACAACAATCTCCTCCTAATAGCTTAAGTCCAATCATCCTATTCAAGAACATCTATCTTAGCTTAGTAAAAGAATGTATAAAGAATCTCTATTTATTATCATTCCTTAAGCCAAGTCACACACTAGATGTCTTAGAAAAGGTAAAAAAAAAATACAAAATAATAAAAAGTAAGAGTAAAAGGTAGAAGAAAAAGTGAGTTGATGATTGCTATGATCAGCAGGGAGAATAATAATCTGCAAAACAAAGTTAGCATGAATAGTAGCAGATATTATAAGAAAATATAACATATAAAAATAATCACACATAAAACAGTAATGATTAGCAAAGAAGTCTTGGATAAAGCGTTGAAGGTCTTCAGGATATCTATATCATTGGCTACATTGACTAGGAAACAGGAGGATTCTCTTGTGGTCAGTGGCCTTTGATGTAGAGTCGGTAAGCTTGGCTTTCTTCTTTGCTCTTTTCTCTTTCTTTTCAGCTTCTCTCTTCTTCCTTCTTTGAGTGCTCTCCAGTCTTTCAGTTAGCATGGCATTGTTAGCTTCCAGAGAAGCTATCTTTAATTGAGCATCGGCAAGAGCAGACTTGGTTACAGATAGCTCTTTTTCAGTTCTTTCTAGGTCTCTGATCTGCAATCTCTGCTCATCAACTAGTTGCTGTTAAATGGAATGCATGCTTCCTAAACTTTCTGAAAGGGTAATCAGCCTTGATTCTCTGTCCTCCAGAAGTTCTTTCAGGTCTTGGATTCTCTTGAGTTCCTCCTCCTGATTGGACTTAAGGATTTTGTCAGAAAGATCCTCATGAATATGGTTCAATTTGTCGCGGAGGAAGAGACCAGTATCGCCAGATCGGCACGAGTAACAGGCACTTGCAGATTTTCAGTATCCCCTTCAAGGTGACTGAAGTATTCATACAAACTATTCAGTACCATGGGCTTTGAAAGACCAAGAGAAGAATGCATCAGGAAGGAAGGAATGAAGTCTTCATTGATCAGATCAGCATCTTCTACAAGACCATCAGGAGCAGGCACAGACAACTCATCATCGGAAGATAGAACAATCAGTAATGGAGAAGCTGGCACAGGAAAGGGAGCAGATGGCAGAGGCAAAACTGGTTGAATGAGAGAAGCATCAGTAGCATATCTATCGTCAAGAAAGAATTCATCAGGAACAGATGTAGAGTCAATGAGATCGGCAGTAGCAATGGCATGGAAGATCGGTAAAGGAAATTGAGGATGAATAATAACTGCTCGTTCAGCCGGTAGATAGAACACACCATTGTCTTCTAGTGAAAGAAAGATAGCCAAAATGAAGTTTAAGCAAGCACGGCCTTCAAGAATCATGGTCATCAACCCGGCATTTATCAGCCTTGAGGTATAGACCAAATGATCGGCACGCTGTCGAGGGTGAAACATCGGCATAGTCAGTACAAGAGCAGCTGATTTAACCAAGTGCAGAAGACCTCGAGGATCAGTAGCTTGGTATTCAAGTATGTCATAGAGTTCTTCATTGATCATCATGCACCTCTTCATCCAACCATTTGGGGTGATGCAGACTTCCTTGGGAGATGGACCAGGTAAGTTAATTTTGCCACCAACTTTGAGCTTACCAGGCAAGCAATGTAGAGGTTCAAAAACAGGTCCTTTCACCTTGAGCTTGGAGACCCGGGGAGCTTTCCTTTTCTTCCTTTTGAATTCAGGTTAATCCAGGGCAAGAATGTAAGATGTTCACTAGTCGAGCCAGGAAGAAAGAAATGGTTTGGACCAAAAGGATTGGGAATTTTTTGCAGGGTAGGTGCCGGTAGCTCCATGTAGTCCTCAGGATCTATCTCATCGGAGATTTCATTTCCATTGTTAGTATTGACAGTAGCAGCAGCAGATCCAATAGCTGTATCAACGTTTGGCAAGGTAAGCAGAGGTTGCAGAAGCACTTCTTCAAACTGCAGACCAGCAGCAATCTCTGCATCCAGATCAGTAACCCTTTCACCAGCACCTCCTCCCAACTCAACAATATCCTTAATACCAGTTTGTTTAACATATTCAATAGAAGGAACTATCTGAGTGTCTGAAGTTCTCTCAGAGATAGCTGGTGTTGGAGCAGCAGAAACAGGAATGATCTGAGTTTCAGAAGTTCTCTCAGATACAATAACTTTATCAGCAACTGCTTCATCAGCAAGAGCTCCTCCTGAAACAGATAGGTCTTTAACAACAGCTTCATTTTCTGGTTGAGTGACTAAAGTTTCCTCAACAGGTGCAGGTTTATCAGCAGAACTTTCTATCAGAAGTTGAGTGTCTGAAGTTTCCTCAACTTGATGTCCCAAAGCTTCTGAGATAGGCTCATCAGCATGTTTGCTTTCAATACTTGGGCTTCTTCTGACTAGCACAGATTCAGCAAATTTCTCAGCAGAAGAGGGCTTTTTGATCACAATTTTAATCGGCATTTTATCATCACTGATGGTCTCATAGGAGGAAGGAGACACATCGGCAGCCCTATGAGCACAAGCTAACTCTTCACCATGGTCATCAGCACCCTTATCAACAACATCATCATCAGCAGCATCGGTAATATTAACATCAGCAGCATGTGCATCATCAGCATCATGTGCAACATCATCAACCTTCACATTATCAGTAGCAGGTTGCTTGGCAGCTCTGAGCCTCAGAAGTTCATCTGATTTGGCTATTAAATCCATAAAAAATTTCTTCACCGATCTGATGAAATGAGCATTGAGGGGACTATCAGCAAGGATCTCATCATCATTGTAAGTGAGTCGATCTTCCTCATCTTCAGGTCTCCCAAGCTGATATGGATCAAACTCAGAAAAATTAGAGTGCTGATTGAAGGTATTGGCATAGGCAACCTATACGTCCTGAACCAGCAAGTCTTGCCTAATTCGATCTTGGAAAAGGTAGACTTGGTTCCAGAGGAGTGGGAGCAAATCAAAATATCTGTCGAAGTTCAGACTCAGCTCTTCTTTAGACAGATGAGCAAACTTTGAGAGAGGGACAAATTTCTCATTCCACATATCAGTATGAAAATTGAGACTTTTGTAGTCAACATAGTCAGAAATATTTCCAGAAGACGCTCGATCCTTTCGCTCTTCATTAAACTGGAGAAGGCGACGAATGAATGGATGGAGGTGGTCAATAGGAAAGACCCAATTCTTCAATAACACTTTGTTGGTCAATGACCAAGGGTTCTTGTAGAAGGAGTGGAAAGTAGGGTTCCGAATAGGAGCACACTTTCTAGTAGCAACAATCCTTATTCTATCAATCAATTCATCGGCAAGTTCTTCATCAGAAACTTCAACCTTAACAGCAGGAGCACCACTAAGAGTTGCACCGGCAAGATGAGAAGGAGCAAATCTAATCAATTTAGCTCAAGGATCAGCAGGAGGGATACTTGATGAAGGGATTTCATCGGCAACTGGCTTGGCCTTCTTAGGCAACTTTGGCTCGTCGGTAGCAACAACCTTTGACTTTTTGACTTCAAACTTATCGGCAACCTTAATCAGCTTCCTCTTCCTAGGAGCAGCTGGAGTTGAGTCGGCAAGAATTATGTCGGTAGAAGGAGCAGGAGTGGTAGCGTCGGCAGAGTCAATAGTGGCAACTTTAACCACTTTCTTTGCTTTCTTCTTCTTTAGAGCTTCTACTAGTGCAACCACGCCGGTAGCTGCTTTAACACCGATCCTATTCCAATTAGTAAGCTTGAAATACTTGAGCTTTTTGAAACTGATGGCGCTAGCTGTAGGAGTGGCATCAAGAATTCTTCTATTATTCCTCAAGATTGCACTTATCAGCATGTAGTGGCAACCTTTCCCATGATGAGCTATAGGTACCTCTTTCTCCCTATCTTCTTTCCATTTCTTTGCAGCAAGATCGATGATTCATAAGATGAAGGCACACCAATTAAATTCCAACTGAATAATGATGGCAGCCATGGCTTCAAATTGCACATCAGCAACGTGGCTGTGAGAGCCAGATCTGCAAATCAGGCATCTGTCAACAATCTCTGCAAGAGCATAAAATCTCCTCCTATAATGAATCTTCAAGTTGCTATTTCCGCTTTGCCTCTTGCTGGTTCCTCTCATAAGAGCCCAAGCCTTGTCCAGAGTAGCATCATCATAAATCCCAGTTAAGCCTTTATTTCCGAGGAGAAGGAAAACCTCTGAGATGGTCGAAGGAGTTAAAGAGACTGGAATGCCGGCGATGGATGAGTTGATAGAGACGAAGACGGAGGAATCCCCAGCGGCGGTTCGGATTATGGCGTTTGAGAAGAACTCTCTGACTTGATCCAAGAAGACAAAATTAATCCCAGTTGGAGTGATGAAAGAGTCCAGAATGGAACCAATAAGAAGAGTCTTCAAGAAATTCCCATCAGCAGAGTCGTCGAAGAAGGCGAAGTCAACATAGCCTCCATAGATATCCTTTTCATTGCTTGACATTATCTGCAAAAATCACTCAAGAAACTCGCAAGTTAAAAACCCAGTTATAATTCAAAGGTAATTTGAAATAAGCACAATCGATAAAAGAACATTACCAGATTAGAAAGATTGGAACTAGAAACGAATGAAAAGCAAGGTAATGAGGGAGATTGTAATGAAGGTTTAGAAGTGAGAGAGATAGATCAAAATATGAAAGGATTTCAAATGTGGCTATTTATATGTTATGGAGGAATAGAAAGAGTTTGCATGGGGGAGAGAGATAATGAATAGCCTAACAGTTATGGGAGAATAAATCAGGGAACTTGCGCACACAAAGGAGTTAATGCGCAAACAGTAAGGGAGAAATAGACGGTTAGGCTATGAAAGGGTAGGGGTAAATTAGGCAACATAAGTAAATGGAAATGATGACAGTTACCTTGCTGATTTATCGCATTAAATGGGATAAATCATGACATGATTTTGGGGAACCGGCAGTACACACACGTGTCAGAGAGGAAGTGTGACCGATGTACCTTTGATTTGATATGGCTAACGTCATGTGTCAGAGAATCCTTATCCTTTCAAAAAGAAGATCTACCGATAGAAATTGTACTGACTTAAGATTTGAAATTTGAAAATCGGCAAGATGATTTGGTCGGCAAGATATGATGATCGGCATGTTGCTTATGTCAGCAATATTTTGTCAGCAAGATTTTCACACTTGCTGATGAGATCGGCAAGACTAGCACAATCGACAGAGTTAGCACAGTTTTAACCATAGAAATCAATCATACCTAGTTCACCTCTCAGGAACTCAAATCTTTTCTAGTCTAAGGGCTTTGTCAGTATGTCTGCTCTTTGGAAGTCGGTATGAACTTTGAGCAGCACAACATTCCCTTTTTCTACATGTTCCTTCAAGAAGTGGTATTTGATGTCTATGTGCTTGGTTTTTGAATGCATGACCGGATTGTTGGAAACTGAGATAGCAGATTGATTGTCACAATAGATGGGACAAGCTTGTGTTGGAATTGCATAGTCAACTAGCTACTGCTTCATCCAAAGGATCTGTGAACAGCAACTGCCAGCGGCTATGTACTCAGCTTCGGTAGTAGAAGTGGAAATTGATGCTTGCTTTTTACATGACCAAAACACCAACCGATCACCAAGAAATTGGCATGTTCCACTTGTACTTTTTCTGGTTACCATGCAAGCTGCAAAGTCTGGATCTGAATAACCTATAAGATTAAAAGATGAATCTCTAGCATACCATAATCCAAGGTTAGCAGATCCACATAGATATTTAATAATATGTTTAACAGCTTGCAGATGGGATTCCCTAGGGTCAGCTTGAAACCTGGCACAAACACAAATAGCAAACATAATTTCTGGTCTACTGGTAGTAAGATAGAGGAGTGAGCCGATCATACCTCGGTAGAGAGTCATATCTACTTTCTTACCGGGCTCATCCTTATCTAAATGAATGTTACTGCCCATAGGTGTGCTTTGAGAGTGAGCAGTGTCAAAACAAAATTTCTTGATAAGTTCTTTTCGTACTTGGTTTGACTGATGAATATTCCTTCATTGGTTTGTTTGACTTGAAGTCCAAGGAAATATGTTAGTTCACCCATCATGCTCATCTCGAACTTGCTCTGCATTAGCTTCTCAAATCTCTTGCAAAGTGATTCATTAGTAGAACCAAAAATAATATCATCGACATATATTTGAACGAACAATGAATGACCCTTGTGCTTGGCAACAAATAAAGTGGTATCGATTTTACCTCTAGTGAAACCTAAGCCATCTCTAAATAAGAACTTAGAGAGGGTTTCATACCATGCCCTTGGAGCTTGCTTTAAGCCATAGAGAGCTTTCTTCAATCGATAGACATGATTAGGCTTCTTGGAGTCCTCAAAACCTGGTGGTTGTTCAACATACACAAGTTCTTGGAGTTCTCCATTCAGAAAAGCACTTTTCACGTCCATTTGATATAGCTTGAATTCTTTAAAAGCAGCATAGGCTAGAAAAAGCCTTATAGCCTCCAATTAAAAAAATAAAAAAAATGAAAAATAATAAAAAAATTATAGCCTCCAATCTTGCAACAGGAGCAAATGTCTCATCGTAGTCAATCCCTTTTTCTTGACAGTAGCCCTTTGCAACTAACCTTGCTTTATTCCTTATGATCTTCCCTACTTCATCCAATTTGTTTCTAAACACCCACTTTGTACCAATCACTTGTTGAGATGATGGTCTTGGCACTAGTTCCCACACATTGCATCTTTCAAACTGATTTAGCTCCTCCTGCATAGCTTCCACCTAGCCAGGATCAGCAAGAGCTTCTTCAGTCTTCTTTGGTTCTATATTGGAAACTATAGCAGATGAGAAAAGACTCTCGGCGAATGCTCTACTAAGGTTTCTTGTCAATCTTTGTCCAAAGACATCACCAATCACATTTTCTAATAGATGATCACTAACTGTTCTAACTTCCCTTGGTACATCTTGTCTGACTGGATCTTGTTGTAAAGATTCGAGAGGAGGGTCAAGATCAGCAGGTGGAGTAGGAGAATTAGAGTTTTGGGTGAGAGGTGGATTAGATTGAGTGCTTGTTGGGAAGGGCCTTATTACAGAAATTGGTTGGGGGCTAGAAATGTTTGGAGAAGGATCAGTAGCATTAGTATCGGCAAATGGATTATGAAATTTATCGGTAGGACCTTGTTCTGCCGATGTAGGAAAGTACTGAGCTTTTGCTGATTCTTCTACTGATATAACTGGATCAGCAGCTGGAACTTATCCTGCATGGTTAGTATTGCTGGATTCACCTGTCTCATGAGCACTAGATTCATTAGTACTATTTGGAGCCTTATCAGACTCTAGAAAATCAAATTCATCAAAGGTTACATGAACAGATTCAACAATTTTTAAAAGTTTCTTATTGAAAACTCGAAAGGCCTTACTGTGTTTAGCGTATCCAACAAAGATTCCTTCATCAGCTTTCTCATCAAATTTACCTCTGTACTCTTTCCCATTGTAGAGCACATAACATTTGCAACCGAATATTTTGAAGAAACCAATATTAGGAATTCTGCCTCTCCAGAGTTCATAAGGAGTCTTGTTATGGAATTTATTGATGAGTGATCTGTTTTGAGTGAAGCATGCGGTGTTGATGGCTTCAGCCCAAAAATATTTCGGCAGCCTCGCTTCAGCAATCATGGTGTTACCAGCTTCAATGAGAGTTCTGTTCTTTCTCTCAACGACACCATTTTGTGGTGTGCCGGCAGCTGAGAAGTTGTGGTCTATGCCATGATCATCACAATACTGAGCAATACCATTGTTCTTGAATTCAATGCCGTTGTCTGATCTCATACTGATGATATCACTCTCCTTCTGGGTCTGTAGTAGTCTGAATAACTTGGTACCAACAGCGTAAGTATTATCTTTATTGCTGAAGGTTTCTACCCAAGTATATCTTGAATAGTCATCTACTACCACCAGAGTGTATCTACTCCCCCCAATACTTCTAGTAGTTGTGGGGCCAAATAGATCCATGTGTAGCAGTTGGAGGCACTTAGATGTAGACATGCAGGGCTTGCTATGGAAAGATGACTTATGTTGTTTTCCAAGTTGGCAGACCTTGCATTTATTTCCATGATCAGTAGACACTTGAGGCAGACCGGTAACTAGATTTAAACCGGCAAGCTTGGATAGATATTTGAAGTTCAAGTGACTGAGTCTCTTGTGCCATAGCCATGAGTTCTCACTGATGTTCTTAGCTACAAAACAAACATTAGTAACACCAGTAATAGTACTTAAGTCTACTGCATAAATGTTACCTTTCCTTTTGGCAGTGAGAAGGGTTTCATTGGAAGCAATGTCTTTCACATAGCAACTGGAAGTAGTAAATACACATTGCATCCCTTTATCATAGAATTGTGAAATAGATAGAAGGTTATGTTTCAAGCCATCTACTAGAGAGACCTTCTGTACAGTAACTGCACCTCTCTTGATGGTACCAATACCGATGATTTTTCCTTTGGCATTATCACCGAAAACTACTGGGGACCTGATGCTTCTGAGATATCGGCAAGTAGATCTGCAAATCCTGTCATGTGTCTTGAGCAGCCACTATCTAGAATCCACAAATCCTTGCTTGCACCAGTTGAGGCTATGAAGCATTCCTGAAATAAAACGGTATGCTTATGGTCCCCCTTATTCTTGGGTCTGAGGGTTAGTTCCTCTTTGGCAACCACATCTGGCCACCACTAGAGGATGCAACCTCAGTGGGTCCAGATAGGTGCTTCAAGAGGCATTCATGATCCTTGTGACCATAATCAGAACAATTAGAGCATCTCACTTGACTGATAGGTTGTGGAGTCGGTAGAACATCATTCTGTTTAGTCAGTGCATCGGCAGAACTAGAGAATTGAGCAGGCACAAACTTTGTAGGTTTAAAGGTGATAGTGTTTCCTTTCTTTCCATTCTGTTTACCTTTGGCAGTTACCTTTTTAGGTACTTGTCCATCGGCATCAGAGGTGGTTAGACCGGCAGCACTTGCTCTGCTGATGTATTCACCAAGAATACCATTATCGGCAGACTCAGTATCAGCCACCTTAACATATCTTTGTTTGTGCTTATCATTCCTTTTGTTCTGGTTCTTAGGATACTTCATGGCCACAGCACTGTATATTGGCTTAGCATCCTTATGCACTGAGTTAACAGAACTACATTCAACTTTCTCATCCTTTTTCTCGGTCGCACAAATTTCAGTAGAGCTACTGCTGCTGGAATCAAATCCTAACCCAGATTGGTCCTTATGTGACATTTGGGTCTGTAGGATTGTTTCAACAGCAACTCGAGATTTTGTGTAAGAATCAATAGTCCTTGAGAGATAATCGTTTCTTTTCACAAGATCTTCGATCTGAGCTATCAATACTGCTACTTGGCTTTTGAGATCCAGGTTTTCTTTCTTTAGAAGAACAGACTCAAGCTCATGTCCTTTGAGAACCTTAAGTTTAGACACAAGCAATTCGTTCTCTGTAGAAATTCTATTGAAATCAGCATCCATCACTTTATGAACGCTACTCAGCTTCTCATGATCAATAAAAAGTTCATCCATTGTCTCTACCATTTCAGCTTTAGATATTTCAGGAAAACGATCAGCTGAAATTTTGGTGGCATAGGGAATAGGTTTGGGAGAGAAGTCAAGTAGAGAAGAGATGGGTTTAGACAAGCTTTTGGCAATGCTTGGATGTTCAGTGAATGAGAATTTTCGGGTCATCGGTAGGGGTTTAGGTTCGATGGCAGTGAATTGTATAGAGTTACACTGACCATAGAGTGAGGTTCCCACTTGGTTAACTCTGTATCCATTTGGGTTCTCTACATTGACACTAATCTCTTTGAAGTGTGGTTGAGGTCTTCCAGTAGCTTCTTCTCTGACTGGAGTTCTTAGAGGAGATGGATCTCGGTAGACTGGAGTCGGTAATGTGGATGTATCGGCATCTTCCATGTCTAGGGCAACAAAACTTACATCGGCATCTTCATCTTCATCTTCATCGGCATCTTCTTCTGAGTCAGTTTCACACCAAACCGGTAAGGCCTTTTCTGTGCTTTCATCGGCAACAAAGCTTCGAGACTTGGGATGTCTCTTGTTGAATGACTTCCTCACATACTCATATTTTGGTTGAGGACATTTAGAAGCAAAGTGACCAGGTTTTCTGCAGTTGAAGCAAACAAGGTCACCTTTGTTGTTCTTTCCGTCGGTAGTACTTGAGGGTTTGTTGTAACTTGCTGGTTTTTGAAATGATGGTGTGAATGGTTTTGGTAGCTGGTAGCTTCCTTTCTGCATTCTTTTGAAGTCTTTAAACCTTTTGTAGTTCCTAGCGAAGGCGGCAAATTCATCTTCTTCCATAGGTTATTCTGAGGTAGTTTCAGGGGTTTTGGAACTGCAGGGTATTGGATGGGGGATCTATAGGAGGGAATTTGTTTGAAGGGAAGGATATCTGTGACTGAGCTGATAGAGACAAGTTTTTGAAATTTTTATCGAGAACGTTAAGTTTTTGCAGTTCTCTCTCATACATAAATAGACTAGACACAAGATTCTGAATAGAAGTCTTGTTCAAGTCTCTCACTTCTATAACAGCGGTGACCTTGGTATGATACTCATTTCCCAAAGAACTTAGAAAATGAATATTCAGGTCTTTCATAGTATAAACCTTTCCTAATGAAGCACATAAATTACTTACCTCGCAGAATCTGTCGTAGGCACTCCTTAGTGATTCACCATCTTGTTTCTTGAAGGATTCAAACTCAGCAATGCAATCGTAGAGTCTGTTGTCCTTTACCTGCTCATCACCTTCAAAGTATGCAAGGAGCTTGTTCCAGCATTCTTGAGCCGTGGAGCACAAGTCGATGAGTTTATATTTCTTGTCATCCAAACCACAAGAGATAATGTGGCATGATTTTCCATCTAGAGCAGCTGAAAGTTTGTCGTCCTCAGTCCATTCCTCTCTTGGTTTCTCAACCAAAGTTTCTTCAATCTGAACATGGGTTTCTTGTTCAGTGTCACGGTCAGCATGTTGTGTCAGCGGAGTGGAGGGAATAGGTCTATAGGTGGTTGAGACTTTTAAAAGAATGATTGGACCACCTTCTATGACCTTCATCAACCGGTCATCGATTGAGTTCATATACTTTATCATACGGGATTTCCAGACACCAAACTCGTTGACATTCAACAACGGAATAGTAGTGATGTTGAATGACTGCATGATTTTTCCTGCCATGGTATCGGCAAACAAGCTGCAAAGCTTGGAAATTTCTTTCAAAATTCCAAGCTCTGATACCAATTGTTAGGCCCAATTGGTAGGAAAATAGGCTAGAGGGGGGGGGGTGAATAGCCTTTTTAAAACTTTTAAAGAAAACACTTTAAAATGCAAAGTCACTTATCAGTTTGCAAACTATTATTAGTAAGTGCAGCGGAGAAGATATAACTAAGTTTTAACTCACACTTAAATCGGTAAGAAATGGTTTTCAGAGCTTAGTTTAAACACAAAGTTGTTTTCAAAAGTTCAATGCAGTTTCAAGAGATTGGTCAAAGGAAAATACAATGAATCAGTATGAACAGTTAGATCAGCCGGTGAGAGATTTTCAACTGGCAAGAATAAAGTAGGTGACAAGGGACACGGAGATTTGGAGAGGTTCACAGTGTAAATACTGCTACGTCCTCTACCAAGTTTGGTCAGAACTTGGATTTGGGTTAAGAGTACTATTAGATATTTCTAGTCTATTACAAGCAAGGCTTTGCAGGTATACAAAGACTAAGTTCTAGAAATTTCTAATGGATCGTAAAACAAATACTGACCAAGTGTTTTTGAGCGGCAAGTTCAAAAGAACTTATCTCACTCAGGTGGGTGTGTGAATAACTCAATCACAATATTCCTTATATAAGTCTAACTTGGGAATATTAACAAAGTGATGAGTTTGTGCACGAGTGTATGTCCTATTAATGTCTAATGATTATCTGGACGGAATGTTGAGTTTCAATGAATGCTTCAACAATTAACTATCTTCAACGCACCAACCCTCTTCAATGCAGCAAGTCCTCTATTTATAAGAGGAGCAAATGTCTTGGCTTGTTGAAGAAGGATAATATTTGAATTTCCAGCTGGGTAGGTGAGGAGTATTTAATGTGGTATCTTGAGCATTAATGATGAAGATTTGTTGTACACGCATACCGCTGTGATCTGATGGGTAAAGACCCTTTTGTCTCAATCGGTTACCTGCAAAAAGCAAGTAGAGGCAAATTAGAGCTAAAAGTAGCTCTGTGTCAGGCGGCGCAGAAAAGCATGATGGAGCAGTTTAACCACTTTCAGAAAAGATAGTACAAGAGACAAATCGGTAAGTCAACTATAAAGTTAGAACGATGAAACCTGGGGATATTCAGTCAGAATATCTAAGTTAACTATCAGTAAGCTCTGAGTTGTCCTTGCTGATGGTGAAGTGATCGGCAACTTGATGTTATGATGAGTAGTTACATGATCGGCAACTTGAAGTTAATCTGCTGATTGGCTTTCTGATGTCATCTTGCTGGTTTGTCTTATATGAAGAAGTTGGAATACACCTGTGCTGGTCATGAAGAATTCTAAGTATACCTTACAAAGGTTCTAATAAAATTGGGGGATCCTAAGTGATAACTATGATTGGTATTAAGCAATTCTATGTCCTAAACATATATTTGAACAACAAAGGGCAAGTTTAACGAAGCCTAATGGTCTTACGTCACGCTGGACGGCCAAAGGGAAAATCTAACGAAACCTAATGGTCTTACGCCACGCTGGACGGCCAAAGGGCAAGTTTAACGAAGCCTAATGGTCGTACGTCACGCTGGACGGCCAAAGGGCAAATCTAACGAAACATAATGGTCTTACGCCACGCTGGACAGCCAAAGGGAAAATCTAACGAAACCTAATGGTCTTACGTCATACCGGACGGCCAAAGGACAACTCATAACCTAATGGTCTTACGTCACGGTGGACGGCCAAAGGGAAAATCTAACGAAACCTAATGGTCTTACGTCACGCCGGACGGCCAAAGGGCAAATCTAACGAAACCTAATGGTCTTACGGGTCACACCGGACGCCCAAAGGACAACACATAACCTAATGGTCTTACGTCACGCCGGACGGCCAAAGGGCAAATCTAATGAAACCTAATGGTCTTACGCCACGCTGGACGGCCAAAGGACAACACATAACCTAATGGTCTTACGTCACGCCGGACGGCCAAAGGACACAATCTCTTCACAAACACTCCCTCAAATGCCCGATGCCATTTGAAGGGGAAAAACATATCAAGACACAAAATACTCTCTCAAATGCCCGATGCAATTTGAAGGGAAAAAACATATCTTAACACAAAACACTCCCTCAAGTGCCCGACGCGACTTGAAAGGGGAAAAACATATATTTTCACAAAACACACCCTCAAGTGCCCGACGCGACTTGAAAGGGGGACAAAACACATATTTTCACAAAACACACCCTCAAGTGCCCGACGCGACTTGAAAGGGGGGACAAAACATTCATTTCTCAAAATTATGGTGCTAAAAGGGCAAATTTTAAAAATGCTCATTCCTCAAGGCAAATCTTTTAACGAAGCATGCCAGTGAAATTTTTATTTTAACTTAATCGCGAGGTTTGTTACGCATAAAGTCCTTTGGAGCTTTGTCCATTTTTTAGGAGCGATCGGGAGTGGAGAACCCTTTTATCGTCGATGTTGGGGTAGCCCCATGTCCTTGTAATCATCGATGTTGGGGTAGCCCCATGTCCTTGTTGGCGTCGGTGGCGGCATAGCCCCATGTTTTCGGCCGGCGTAGCCCTAATGTCATCGTTTGACGGTTAGTAACCCATCCCTTTTTCATGATGCACCATTTCTTTTGCCTAGGCCGCCCTTACGGGTTTTCAACCAAGCGGGCTACTTTTTTTTTTTTTTTTTCGTCTTTCATGGCACACCCTGTTTTTTGCCTAGGCCGCCCTTGCGGGTTTTCAACCTAGCGGGCTACTTTTTTGGTACCTTTCTTTCTATTTTTCTCTTTCTTTTATGAGTGATCCAACCGACTTGACGGGACGGGGACTTAATATGTCCTTTTGGGGGAAACATGCAAGGGATTTTATTTAAGCGGGAGAGAGTCCCTTTATGTTGATGAACAATGTATCATGAAACGGGAGGAAGCCCTTGCTTGACAGAAGATAAGTGTTTAGCTCTTTCCTAAGATGTAGAGAAGAAGACTTGTCGAGACATTTGAAATTGGCCTTAGTTAATATCATCAAAATGATTGCTTGAACGGACCATGTTCATTATTAAGTCAGGATTATAACAAGCAATTAGCCTTGACATGTATAACTGTTGTGATCAAATGAGATTAAGATTCGATCAATGGCAAGATCGGGAAGGAGAAGGCTTTTTGGGTCATTTTTTCAGGGTCTTGGCGTGACCACAGAAAGGGGTTTTGACCAAAGAAGGGGAATCATAATTCATGGGTTCCTTTGTGGAGCCGAACAATGTCTATCTGAAAGATCGGTCATTGGCGCGACCGCAGAGAAGAGACTTTGGTTATTTTTAGGAGGGCCAAAGGTTTGATGGCTTTTCTCATGTTGTGACCGGACCCGATGGTTGCCTACGTTCCCCTCAATGTGAGGAGCTCAGGTCGCCGTAGTTCGGCCTTAGGCCGTCTTTTGCTGAAATTGGCTTTCTTTCGATGTTGTCTCGGAGGACGTTGTTGCTCACTTTGCTTTGCGGTGAACTCCTTGAGATGGACCTCTTGGGGTGAACCCTCTTTGGTGTGAACGGGCCTTTCTTCCCATTTCCTTTCCTCCTTTCCATACATTCATTTCCTTTCCCTCTTCTCCTTTTTTTTTTTGGAGGAGGTAAACATTAGCCCCAGCTCGCTTTCTCGGGCATTGGCTCCTTTGTAGCCCCTTGGTGGCGTGCCTGTTACTTTAGGCTGACTTTGAAGATTTCGGGAAGCCCTATGCTTGGTCGCACACATGTGAGCACTGTCAAATCTCGGTGGTCGAGCAACAACGTCCTCGCCTTTTCACTGTCTCGGGATGCCTTCGATGTGCATCAAGAATTGGTTTTGGAAAGGTGTATCGGGTTGTGTATCGGGGAAGTGTATGAGGGAAGATTTTCCATTAATGGTTTCTTCATGCCAATTGATCACAACATTTATTCACATCAAGATTAATTGTATGCGTTTAGCATTTCTCATTCATGTTAGGTCCATTCGCCCTTAATGAGTCGTCATTGACTAGTATGCTTAGAAGTCAATTCATCATTTTGGGGACGTAGCAATCAATTGATCATAACAAGCAAGGCAATTTCAAGAGTAAATGTATATTGCAAATAATGTCTCAAGTCTAGAGAGAAGAGAATGAAAATGACTCTTTTATTGAGATAACTTTGTACATACATGTCCAAGTGCGGACCTTTGCAAAAATAAAAAGACACAGTCCGGGACGGACTTTTGGTGAAAGTCTAGATCCTATGAGGCTGGAAGACTCATCATTTTTTTTTTAGCGATGGGCTCCTATAAAGTGCGATGGTCCGTTTTCTTCCTCAATTGTTGGAGGGTTTGTCGGCGGCACATTCCATGTCTTCCACGGGGAACTCGAGTTCCTTGTCGTCGGGAAAGACGTCGCGAGGTCTCTACTTGGCTTGGCATTGCAATCGCCGGACTCGCCTTTGGCCATCTCCTTTTGGTGGCTCCCTTTCAAGGGGCGTAACCTCGCGCATGGCATTCGGCGAAGGTACGGATCTCCATTTGATGTAGCCGCCTTTGGGCCTCTGAGGCATGGGTCTCTTCTCGTGGACGGTGTCCCAATCCTGATCACGTGGATGGAAGTCTCAGACGCCATTTCAGATGTGGGCTCCTTGGTTGATGTTTCCGGTGGACAAGACCCCAAAGGACTTTAGCATTTTAAACCTCGAGGTGAAATTATAACCATGATTTGAAAGGAACGCCTCATTAGCGGATTAGCCTTTTGGAAAAGAGTTGACCTCTTATTTCAAGAAAACCTGATTTCCAAATTTTTTTTGAATGAGGATTGACACACACATTTTTTATTTGAGTAAAAGACTCACACATTCAAATGGGGTTAACGAAGAGACGATCATGACTTAAAACAGGCTTCTGGGAAGAGATGAGTGATTGACTCACTTTCCAAACGGACTTCCTAGGGTGACGGAGAGCGGCCCTAAGGGTCCTAACGTAAAGGTTACGGGGACAATTAGATTTCATCATAATAATTGTAGTCTTTATCTTGTAATTTAAAGCTTATTGGTTACATCATAGATGACATCATTTTCCTAGGAATCATCACCATTCCATCCTATAAATAGGCCATTTTTGTAGTCCATTTGGACACACAATTCAGATTTTAATCAATTTGAGAGATTTATTCTACTATTTGGTTCTTTGAAAAACTTAGACTTATCAAGTGTAATTTTCTATACTTGTGGCGTCTTCCTAGCTTATCAACCAACTTGGGTGTATTGGTTGTGGCGCTTCTAAACCAAGTATCCTATCTTCTTAGGTAGGGGGTGCGGTTTTACACCTACGAACGACTTTCCTTAGAACGATCCTCGGCTACAAGGTAATTCTGATCCTATTCCTTGTAGAAATCACATCATTTGGTATCTAGAGCCCGGTTTTTAAGAAGTCATATACTATCCTTCTCTACTATTCTCTTCTATTGTCTTCGCATCTTTTGATTTTCTTGGTATTCCATTATTCATAATTGATATTGGGCTTTGTCACAAGTTGGCAAGGAATTTATCATTGAATCTTGGAGGGTTGAGAAATCAAATTTCTTCTTACAATCATAAAAAAAAAAAAAAAAAAAAAAAAACTCATTGGAATCGTCAATTTTGTTGTTATTTTCATCATTTTCTTGTTATTATCAATCTTGCGAAGTGATTTTCACAAATCACCTCTTTCCAAAACAAGTCACCATTGTATCATTGGAATCATCAAATCTAATTCTTCATTTCATCAGTTCTTGTTATTATCAATTTTGCATAGTGATTATCAACATTCAGCTCTATCTTTTAGAAAGAAAAAAAAAGAAATTCTGAATTTTGTTGGGGTTATATATTCGAGCATGGAAATATTTTTGGGTGAGATGAGAAACATGTTCAAGTCAGAATTTGAGTTGTTGCACAAGAAGCTTGATAGGATCGAACACTCATACTACAAGCAGCATACCCCTCCGCCAAACTTGGGAAAAAGGGAAAGAGTTTCACCATTACGAGATAAAACAAGCCTTGAAATTATGGAAGAGCAATGCATCAGAAATATTGACAAAATTGTTTTTGCCTTTGATAGAGAAGTTAGTGAATGTCAAAAGAAAGAGAGAAAAGATTTGAGTGAGGGGGAAAAACAGATTGAGAGTCAAGAAGGATTTGAGGTAGAAGAAGAGAGTGAGCCAAAAGAAGGTTGCAAGAGAGAAGAAGAAAAAGAAATTCTAAAGGAGTGTGAAAAGAAAATGGAAGAGATTGGGGCAGGCGATTGTGATAAGTTAGTTGGAGCTGAGGTGGAAAACGAAGACAATCAAAATGATGAAGAAATGAAGATATGGGAATATGGGCCGGTTGATTTTTGTGGAGCTATGAATCCTTATTATGACGATCCATATGATACTCCTAGCCCAACAATGTCACCAAATTGGTTCATAAACAACTTGAAAATTTCTCACCAAATATGGAGCGATTGGATGAGTTTCATTTTGACTTCTACCAACTTCCATGATTATTGGTCATACAAAGGTGATACAAGTGTTAATTTAAGGAGATGGAAGGTGAAACTAAATGAGGAGAATATTTATGACAATTATATTTTCAAGAATGGTGTTTCTTATCTATTTGATCCATGTGTAGATTCGAGGACAAATCACTCTCAAGAAAGGGGGAATGATGTAATCTCATTTAGGAGCTCAAGTCCAAGCACAACAGATCCATTGAAAGAGTTTATTCCAGCCCAAGAAAAACTTAAAGAATGGAGTCCTATTGAATCCAACATGAAATTTTGTGGTAGAGAATTTGGCCCACTGAAAGAACACAATTTGAAGCCCAAATTGAGTCCAAAATAAGTCTCTTCAAGTCAGCCCAAAGAGAGATCCAAATTTCTCAAGTTGCATGAAGATTCTAGAATGAAGATAAGGTTGATACATTCACCACATGCTCTTGGAAAGCTGGAAAGTCTTTGGATTTCATCATAATAATTGTAGTCTTTATCTTATAATTTAAAGCTTATTGGTTACATCATAGATGACATCATTTTCCTAGGAATCATCACCATTCCATCCTATAAATAGGCCATTTTTGTAGTCCATTTGGACACACAATTCAGATTTTAATCAATTTGAGAGATTTATTCTACTATTTGGTTCTTTGAAAAACTTAGACTTATCAAGTGTAATTTTCTATACTTGTGGCGTCTTCCTAGCTTATCAACCAACTTGGGTGTATTGGTTGTGGCGCTTCTAAACCAAGTATCCTATCTTCTTAGGTAGGGGGTGCGGTTTTACACCTACGAACGACTTTCCTTAGAACGATCCTCGGCTACAAGGTAATTCTGATCCTATTCCTTGTAGAAATCACATCAGAGTCATAAGGAGGCGTTGGAATTTTTTATGAGGTAAATCATTGCTAAGGATTATCCTAGCTTTGATTTCTTTTTGAGGGAGAATGTAGTGAAAGATAAGCGTGGGGGAAATGTAGGACGTTTTAGATCCCCCTAGCTTTTTGAGTGGGCCCTAGTTGGATATGCGTATTACTTTCTTATTATTGGGGTGCTATCAATTAGGGCCATTTGTCATTGATTATTTGTTTGTTTTGGGGAATTATAAGGAGCGGAGTCCTTTACACTCCGATTGATTTTCATTATCCTTGTCTTGATTTTTGGGAGATGTAGAGGAGTTAGGGGTCATTTTCCTCCATGCTACGCTAATAGACCAGAGTTTAGATCTGGGGATAGGAATATTACTCTGGGACGAGTAATGGTCTAAGCGTGGGGGAATTTGATGGATCGATTTTATCATACTTATCTCTACATTTTCGTTCTAATTTTATTGACTTTTTTATGTAATTTAGAATAGTTTAATGTAATTTTGGTCTAATTGTGTTTGAGGAACTTTGTGAGATTATGTGTGTTTTGAGACACTTTTTAGTGTAATGTTGATGTATTGCAAAGTATTAGAGATTTAAAGGTTTGAAGACCAAGAATTGCTCGAGTCAAAGTCAAAGTCAAAGGTCAACAGTGGTCAACCTAGTCAAGGAGGTGAAGGAAAGAAGAAAAATGAAGAAATTCCATTCCAGGAGAGTGGGTGGTCGCCCACTCTGACCCGGGCGGTCGCCCACTACTGCGTTTTTGAGATGCCCCAGTCTGATGCTTTGGGCGGTCGCCCATGACCCTTCCGGGCGGTCGCCCACTCCTCCGCACTGATTTTCGGGATTCATCTCCAAAGCGGGTTTTAACCCAATTTTCCCTATTTTTTTGCCCTAGTTTCTCTTTGTATAAATAGTAGACTGCAGTACTTTATTTTTTTATGCTTTCTTTTAGGTTTTATCAAGGATTTAAGTTGTAATCAAGATTTTTAGATCTTTCAAACATCAAGCGTATTATCCAGGTTTATGATTTCTAATTGTTTTTTTGTGATAATTGCTATGGGTATGAGTAGCTAAATTCCTTGGTTTGCGGATTGGTTGTGAACAATTACATGATCTTTATGCTATGAGATGATAATCCTTGTTTAGTTTAACACAATAGATTTAATCCGTTTTTGAGTTTCAATAATATTGATAGATGTTTTTGGCTCTTTAACTATTAGGGTTTGATTTCTTGCACTTGCGTGGAGAGTCAAACATAGCCATTATTGTGTTGAATAGTTTGGATCTTGGACCTTGCGGAAAAAGAGACAAAATAGGTTTTCATGTTCTTTGAAACTTAATAAATTCTGTGTGTTTTAATTGGACCTTGAGGAAGAATTAATTTACAGATGATAATAGAATTGCAATCCGGCCACCTAACCGTCCCAATTCTTAAATAAGTGAATGAACCCTAAAATCGAGATTATTTCTTATATCATTAAAATAGCATAAAGAAAGTGTAGTTGTGATCACCAATCCGTGAACTGCTTGTTATCTCTTGGTTTAAAGTCCTGATTCCTTGTGCTAGTTAAATTAGTTGTTTTTATGGTTTAGTAGGTAAAAATATATTAATAAAAAATCAATTCACAAAACCCCCCTTGGTTACTCTTTTGCACTAATTAAATTTACTCGTTTGTCCAACAAGTCTCTGTGGGATCGACCCTCGCTTTCGCGCGTTACTACTACGGTAACTAGTGCGCTTGCTAGATATTTATTACTTGGAATTTTATCCATCATTCATCCTCAGAAAGTACAAGACGACCCCATTGATGAAAGGATTGTGCCATTCTCGTCAACGCCATCGAAGTCTTTTGTATTCCTCTAGGGATGCGATGTCCAATAGAAATTTCTGGAATTCCTTGAACATAACCAAATCGTCTAAGTACTTTTTCAGGAAGATATGTCTCAATAACGGATCTGACCCCTATACATCCACGATATAGAGAGACGATGTAGAAAGAAAATTCGCTCTGACATTAGGTGATTCGTAGAGAGTCCAAACCACTTGCGAATGAAAAAAAAAAGGTTTTATAATAACATATACTCCCTCTGTCTTTTTAGTCTGTTCACTTTTTGCCATTTTGGGTGTCCCATTTGATTGTTCACACTCCCAAAGAGGAAGGTTTATATTATTTTTTATTCAATGGGACCCACTTGTCATACTCATAACAACTATCCCACTCACAATTCCAACCCCACTCACATATCACATTATACTTTTCATACTCACAACACCCACTCAACTACTAATATAAAACATTTTCCCTTAAAACCCGTGCATTGGTCAAAGTGTGAACAAACTAAAAAGACGGAGGGAGTACTATTTTTATTTATTTTTATCAATTACAAATATACGTACATCGGATGCATGG
This sequence comes from Campanula takesimana, assembly GCA_026119855.1. Taxonomy (NCBI): domain Eukaryota; kingdom Viridiplantae; phylum Streptophyta; class Magnoliopsida; order Asterales; family Campanulaceae; genus Campanula; species Campanula takesimana. The sequence goes on from JAOWBW010000866.1 coordinate 321,900, forward strand.
AGAAGATCAATTTGCTCCCGCCTAGACTACATGGACTCAATTGATATTCGTTGACCCTTAAGTGGCAGCCACCTCATTCCGAGCGGTTGGTTGTCCTTATATCCAACATTGTAAGATGGCCTAAATGTGGGAAAATCTCGTATATCCAAGCCTATAAATCAAATATAAATAATTAATAATAATAAATGTGTATCGACAACTATGAATTTTAGAAACAATAAATTCAAATATAGTTACGTACCTACAATAATGTCAAATATCCAGAAATTTCTTTACAAGTAGACTTCGATCCCTCTCCGAGCTGCCTATATAAAAGGCTAAGACTCCAGCTCCCCAAGCGTACCTACCAATATTTTCCACATCTTTCAAATACTCCAAATAAAAACAATAAACCTCACTCTCTTTCTTATCACTAAACAATGAACAACCCAAGAGATGTAAGAGAAAAGCCCTCGCTGCATACACACACTTGGAGGGGTCATCAGATGTCATTCTGGGGAGAATCTAGCACGCAACCACTCGAGTTCAATGTACGAACCCTTAACAGACAATGCTCCAGTAGCCTCCCTTTTTGGACACTCCCAACAATTCCCTCATCAACTTAATAGGAGTAATTTCAGAATTACTCTTGCCATGGTCCATCATAATATTACCAGAAGTAGGAAGATTTACAAGGCACATCACATCATCTAATGTGATAGTCATCTCCCCAAATGGCATATGGAAACTAGTAGTTTCCGGATGCCAACGTTCCACAAATGCATTCACCAACACCTTATCTATGTCTGTATAAGCTGTCATTCTAGCAAAGAGTTAATCGGACCACGAGATAATATCAATGAATTTGCTAGACAAGTCTCCTTCCAAATCCCACTCAAACATTTTTGTCGTGTGGTTGATATATTTCAAAAGATCTCTCCCTCCACCACCCCATATGGACTTCGCAACATGATTATTGTAGGAAACAAGCAGCGATCCGACTGAGGGTCCGCCAGGGAATTAATATGTATCAACACCTACATCCTCATTTTCTTCTTCTGATTCTTCCTGTTGGGGTTGGGGTTGGGACTGGGGCTAGGGATGGCAACGGGTCGGATTCGAGTCGGATCAGGACCGATCCGAACCCGATCCGAACTATGAAAATGAATATCCGAATCCGATCTGATCCGAACTACCCCTAATCCGTATCCGATCCGCGATCCGATCCGATCCGAAACTAGCCCATTGTTGTTGTTCCAAAAAAAAAAAAAAAAAAAAGGGAAGGAAAAATGCAAGTGAGCCCAGAATCGAAAATCGAAATCATGGTATTGGTAGATTATACAAACTGGTACACAAATTAAACCCTAATTTGAGTACTCTTTACTAATTGAATCCCTAATCTGAAACGGACGTTGAGGAACGAAGACGGAGAGGAACTTACCTTAATCGGCGAGGAACGGTGACGGAGAGGAAGCCTGGAACGGACGGAGAGGAAGCCTGGGACGGCGACTTGGAGAGCTCGGACGGTGAGGCTAGCGGAACGGCATCGCGGCGGAAAGGCAGAGAGGAAAGGCAGAGAGGAACGAATGAAGGAGAAGCGGCGACGGCGGGCGGCGAGCTGCGACGGCGAGGAGCGGCAATGGCGAGGATCGGCAACTGGGAGAAGCTCGTGTTCGACGGCGTAGAAACGAGAGAGAGGCGGATTTTTTGATTTCTAAACCCTATTGTTCTCTTTTATAGGTAGGGTTGTGTGTATATTTTAATAAAAGGAGGGGTAATAATGAAAATTATGAGTAATGTATATGAATCGGGTCGGGTCGGGTCGGGTCGGATCAGAGGGGCTGACCGAAACCGACCCGAAATCCGAACGGGTCATAAAATTGCAAATTGAACCCGAAAATTACGGATCGGATCACCCTCGGAACGGATCGGGTTCGGACAAATTGCCATCCCTAACTGGGGCTGAATTTCTATGTCATTCCCACCTTGAATATGAACACCTTCATATTGATTTTGGTGACGATTTTCAAACCGATCTTCTTGCGATTGAAGGCGTTGTTCTCCTCTTGCTCTCATAGCAGAAGCAGTTGGACGTCCGGCCCTCCTCATGTATGTTAAATTTGCATTTTTTTCATCATTAATATGAGGTTTTAGAACAAACATTATCAAAACAATAATCAGGAAAAGAAATCGGCAAGTAACAACTGAACAAACAAGAAAGGTTCGACAAGCACCACCCGAAAATCATCCCGAGGTTCGGTGATGTGTTGCCGAACATCATGTAAAATTTCAGCCGGGTGTGGTCGAACTTTTTTATATATTTCGGTGCCTTCTTGCCGAACCATCCAAGTTTTTTTGACTCTGGTCTGCCGAATTTTAGTGTCCTTTCACAGTTCAGATTTACCACTATGTACATGCGATTGAATGAAATATGAACGAATCTTGTACATAAACATGGAAATCTACACAATTTTAACTAAATAATTGACAAATGAGAGAGCAAAACTTACTTCCTTTTCCCTTTTCCAAATCTGACATAAAATGAGTGTTCAATTGCAACCTTCCTAAATCTTTGATTTTGAGAGCAAAACTTGGTCCCTCCCTTGCCGCCGCCGACTGAAGCCGTCGCTCAACTAATATTCCGGCTCAAATGTCGCTACCCATCATTCTCTCAGTTGGATTTGTGAAACTGGGTGTGTGAAATTGGGGGTGTGCGGATGTGAGTGGATTATTGTGTTTTAAGGGCTGAAGGGTGTAACAGGAAGTTTGATGAGTTTGTTTTATTTTGAGGGGGTGAGTTTAGCCTTACGGGTGTATTCATAAGTTTTACGGGTGTGTATAACAACACCCATAGAGAAAATGGGTAGAGAATAGTAAGACCTTCTCAAACGGTACTTCAAAACTCCAAATATAGAGTATTGTTTTACTCCAATGGAACTCTAAGCATTGCTCTATTAATAGAGCAACTCTATCACTTGCTTCAAATTTGGTGCAAGGGATAGTGCTACGTTATTTTGTTTTTCTTCTTCTTTTTCTTTTTAAATATCCGTTTTTTGTTTTTGTTTTTGATATATATGAAAATATTTTACAATATAAAATTATATAACCTACTATTATTTATATATGTGAAACAATAATGAATATTGTTATTATATTCGTATTTAGTAAAAGATTTGAAGCAAACTGTTGGAAATATTTGGTGTAAAAATTGCACTATTATAAAGAAAAGTGCAATTTTTGCACTAAACTGTTGGAGATGGTCTAAGTGAGCTGATTTATGTATGTAATGATAAATGGGTCAACAAAAGTAGGGAGGTGAAGATATAATTGCCTAAACACTATTCATAAAACAAATAAGAGAAAAGTAGGTTGGGTAAATAATGGTTTTTTGGTAATTAAATGAACCTTTTGATGGCAAGATTATCCAAGGCACTATTCATATTTTGCCATTTATGGAATAAAGCAACTAATAAGAACTTTAAACTGGGACATACCAAAAAAAGGAAAATAAGAGCCTTAAATTGGTACGGAGGGAGTAACAAATTTTATAATTTTAAATAAGATAAAAATTTGTGTTTTATAATTTAAAATAAGATAAAAATTTGTGTGAGAGACTAAAGGATTTCCTAGGCAAACACATGGAAGGAGTATGTGTATAAATGGACAAAGTGGTAGATGAGAGCAGTTAAGAGAACAATTCGTAAAATCCCCTAAAATCATTTCATTTTGAAAAAATTGAAAGGGTGAAGCCAAACATAAAGAGGAGAAGAAAAGGGGGAGATGATATCCGCAGAGGAAGCCCTAGAGACGGTGTTGACTGTAGCAAAACGGCTGCCGCCGATAACGGTGGCCATTCACGATGCTCTCGGGAAGGTGTTGGCGGAGGACATCCGTGCTCCTGACCCCCTCCCTCCTTACCCTGCTTCTGTCAAGGTCTACCCCCCTCTCTCTCTCTCTCTCTCTCTCACACACACACACACACTGTGTGCTGTTGAATGTGTTCCTGAATCTTCGTTTGTTGTATTTGCAGGATGGATATGCAGTTGTGGCATCGGATGGCCCAGGTGAATATCCCATTATTACTGAATCAAGAGCAGGAAATGATGGAGTTGGTGTCACTCTCACTCCTGGCACTGTCGCATATGTAACTACTGGAGGTGAATTCTTTTATCTTCTCTCTCTCCTTTTTAGGTAAAGAAAACTATTTCGCCTTGATATATCCATCTAAAAGATAGAAATATCAATGTGTTTTTTCAATAAAAAGTTAACACTCCATCCCAAAGATAGTCCGATTTGACTTTTGTTTTCAACACAAGTCATCTTTGACCAAAATTTAATGTCAATTTAATCATCCCAAAATAATTTTGAAAATAATTATTCATAAATTAATTGATATTTGTTAAATTACAAGTTTTAAAGTTTTATTGAGATAATTAAACTGACATTAATATTTGGTAAAAAGTTCATTTGCGTTGAAAACAAAATTCAAATGGGACTATCTTTCCAGGACGGGGTATTAGATTAAAGAAAAACTTGGTAGCATTCGATAACATATTTAGAAGAACAAATCATTAGTTGTGAAATAGTTTGGTGATTTTTCCTTGGAACATATTTTTCCATAGAATCATGTGATTTGGAGTATGCCTATGTCGGAATGGATCAGATTCAAACTTTCGCTCTATATTTTCATCCGGGCACTGGTGCACTTAATCCACTTAGAACATCTCGTATCATAGTGCACTTGGGCAGAGTAGTGATAGGATGAGTGAGACGTTCCGTTCAGAAGAAAAAAAAGATGTATGCATTGATATCATTGCCTTCTCTCTGTCTTCAAGTTTTCTTTCTTCTCTCAGTAGTTCAAGTTGAAAACGCTATAATACTAGATTCGTATTATTTCTAAAACGAAGTGTAAAACTAAAATATCTCTTTGCTAGTGTTAATGTTTTCCGCTTTTGCAGCTCTTTGTGTTCTCACTCTCTTATAAAGTAATCTTTCCTCCCTTAGCACTTCTTCCTTGGACCAATTCCTTCCCACATCCGTGTTGCACATGATCTCCTGCAGTTGGTATTGAGAAAATTGGTACCATCTCCCTTCCAAAATGAATGTCCAAAAAAATTTCAAATTTGCTCTTCTTGATGAAGAGAGAATTGAAAATTTTCTGGACACTGACACTCATTTTGTGTAGGAGGGAGTATAATCTTTTTTCCTGATTATGGATTCATTTGAAAGTCCTTGGATATATTATGTGGAAGCTGCTGCAAATTCTTGGGCTATTTGGCAATTGCTTAGCATGAATCTGAATACATTGTGATCCACAGACCTCAATGCTACTCGCGAAGTCAGTTTCTCTTGAAAATGCTTAGCTTCTCATTCTGCATGACTTTATGTTTAAGACAATTTTTTCCTGCCAGGACCAATACCTGACGGTGCTGATGCAGTTGTTCAAATAGAAGACTCTGAACTGGTAGAAAGCACTTCATCTGATTCAAAGCAAGTCAGAATATTGGTAAAAGTTAGCAAGGGAGTTGATATCCGTCCTGTGGTATGAATTTCTTACTAGTTGTATACATTTTCTGTACTTATTGAAAGTTACTTTTATATCCAAATAAACAACTCACATAACTCATTGAAAATCACAAATGCGAAGCTGATGTTTTTTCCATATCTGTATCGTTAGACGAAAAAAACGGTTTCTATCGTAAAAAGTTGACTTGCATCAGTGATAGGAGAACATTTATAGTGTGTCTGTTTTCAAAGTAAATGTCATTTCTACTTTCTTGGGCCATCTAGTATAATAAAGACAAAGAAAAGGGCATCCAGTTTTCTGAATAGAAGAAAATGGAACTCCACAAAAAAATCCATTGCTGAAGCCCATTGCTGAAGCCATGAAAACCTATCTATCCCACACAAGGGACATGGAACAGAGTCGGATCCTAAAATTCCTGGCACTTCAGTCCGTCCAACACCGGGGCAAAGCAACATCTCCACTCATCCGGAATCATTGAACATGCATATGAAGGAAAGAAACTATAGAATTAGGTGACACCCAGGCTTCACCAAACGCTCTTAAACTAATTACTCCCTCCGTCCCAAAAAGATAGTCTCACTTTGACTTTTATGGTCAACTCAAATAAACTTTGACTATATTTTATGATAATCTAGCTATCCATATGCTATTACTCCCTCCTTCCTGGAAAATTAGTCCCGATTTTCATTGTTAGTTTGAATGAACTTTGAGCAATAATTTAGGTTACACTTAGTTATTTTAATGAGAATCTGAAAGTTGTTATCGATAATATTTATAATGGTGTATCCAAAATTTACATTTTCATTAAAATAGTTGAAGGTGGTTTTTTTTTTTTTTTTTTTCAAGTTAAGTCCTGAAATCTGAAATTACATCTGAATTGATAAGAGGCAGCATCTAAAGACTAATTTCTGAATTACTCAAGTTTGATTATTTGACTATATTCATAAGAGGAATTATGATTATGTCATTTAATATAAGTGGATAGATGACTTAAATCGTCGTTGATGTAGTGTTTAGGTTGAGTGTTTTTTGGAACTACAAGTTTATGGAATGATTATATATAGGAAAAATCCATTAAGAGGCAAATAAGTGTTCATTTTAAGTTTTGAAAGATAAGTTGAAATTCAGAGCCTTCCAGATCTGAATTGGAAAGAACACACACTGAATTTGAGTATGTCTAAATGAATAACTGTTAAGAGGCAAATAAGTGCTGAAAAGAAAAAAACAAACAACCGTTAAACTAATCTAAATTATTGCTCAAAGTTCACTCAAACTGAAAATGAAAAAAGAGGGGCTAACTTTCCGGGGCAGAGGGTGTGTACAATTTGTTATTGATTTACCATTAGGAATACTAACAATGATTCAAGTTTGGTATGCACATCAATGGTTGGGATTCTCAGTTCCGAGGTTCTAGTTCCTATAAAAGCCCGTGGAAGTTCATACATCAGTGCCACCATATTACCCATCCCCATATTCGTCTCAGGGTAGGGAATAGGGCTTAGATTCGTTGGGAAGATGTGTGGATAGGTAACTCTTCATTATGTCAGTTGTTTTCTCGGTTATATCATTTGTCCTCGGTTCATTCAACACCTATTCTTGATTTTGTGGTTCCGAGGGGCGGGGATCAAATCTCGTAGAATTTTCATTTTTCTCATAATCTTAATGATCGAGAATCTGTTGAGGTGAGTGTTCTTATCATTTCCTTATCTTGTGTCCGGTTGTCTCGCAATTCAGATTCTAGAATTTGGGCCCTCGAAGTGTCAGGTACATATTCTTGTAAATACTTGATGAAATTCTTGATTCAAAGTCCCAATCCTTCTCCTTTTCCCTTTGTTTGAGCTCGATTTGTCTTCATAGATCATTTCTTCATTGCAGTCATCGTGCTCAAACCTCCTTTCTTCTTTATCTCCATCGGAACACTAGCCATAATCACTTCTTCCTTACCGACATAGGCATATTTTCGGTGCTCAGGAAGATCTTTCACCTTTTCCTCATGTGCTCTCTCCACAACCTGTCCATGTTTTACCGCCGGTATATCCAAACTAATCTTCACATCATCATTCCCACTACAAACCTTGGACACATCCTTTACCTTTGGCTCTACTACATCCATGAAACATAATGACTGACCATCATCCTTAGGGTCTTTCTTGGAGCAAAAAATATTGAACTCCATTAAATCCCCATCAAACTCCATAGTCAGAGATCCGTTGGAAACATCTAACTTAGTATGAGTCGTAGACATAAATGGCCTCCCCAACAGAATGGGAGTCTTAGGGATCCGTGTCCATCTCCAAAACATAAAAATCCGCAGGAAAAATAAACTTACCAACATGCACAAGCACATCTTCAACTTTCCCCTTAGGGTATGCATTCGATCTATCCGCCAACTGAATCACCACCCTAGTATCCTGTAAAGGTCCCAACTTGAGCTTTGAAATAATGCATAAGGCATGACATTGATTGAAGCACCCAAGTTAAGCATAGACATACGCTCAGAGTTATCACCAAGACACATCGGAATCACAAACATACCCGGATCACTGCACTTTTTGGGCATCTTCTTCTGGTAAATTGCAGACACATGCTCATGAACCTTCACCTTCTTCTGACTTCTCGCTTTCTGATCCCTCTTCAAAGTACACAACTCCTTAAGGAATTTGGCATATCTCGGGACAGTCTGCAGCAAGTCTAAAATAGGATGTTTACCTCAAGCCTTTTGAAAGTATCAAAAATAGCCTTATCAGGCTCCGGTTTGCGATGCTCTTTCAAAGCCTCAGGAAATGGAACATCCGGCTCATAAATTGTCGGCTCTGGTGTAGCTTTCTTCTCCTCCGGGGTCTTCTCCTTAGGCACAACCTCCTCAACCTCAATCACTGGCTCCTCTGGTATAACTCTCTTCACAATCTCCTTACCGCTTCGCAAAGTCATGGCACATGCACTCTGCTTAGGTTTTGGTTCTGTTCTGGACTGTACCTTCGCTGCCTCATTAGCCTTTAGTCTCCCAACCGCATTAGCTATTTGCCCCATTTGTCTCTCCAGATTACCAATACTTGCATCGGTCTTCTGTTGAAATTGCTGGAAGTTGCTATTCATTATGCTCACCGACTGCGCTAAAGAGTGAACCAGATCATCAGTAGACTGTCTCAGAGGGTTACTTTGATACTGATGCTGCTGCCCATACGGTGGTCTGTACTGATTATACTGATTAGTCGGATACTGCTGACTCTGTGGTGGATCCATTAACAATTGTTTCATCATCCCCGTAAGGTCCTCTACATCTGTCTCAAGCTTACTCGTCACACCACTACTCGACCCCACTGCAATGACCTGTCTGACTCGATCTCCTGCCATGTGTTCTTGTGCTCTTTGCTAACTCATCTATTATCTCATTAGCCTCATCAGTTGTCTTGTTGAGAATACTGCCCCCACAGCAAGAATCTACCAACCGCTTATCCATGACTGTCAACCCCCCATAGAAATACACTATCAACTGATCATCGTCAAATCCGTGATACGGGCAACTTCTACAAAGCTTATGGAACCTGTTGTAATAGTCATGTAACGTCTCATCTGCCATCTGCTCCATGTTGCTAATATCCCGCTTCATCACATTGATTTGATTTGGAGGAAAGAACTCGTCAAGAAACACCTCTTTCATCTGCTGCCATGTAGTGATACTGTTAGGCGGCAGATGGTAATACCATGTACTAGCATCATCTTCCAGAGTGAAAGAAAACGCTCTAAGGAGGAGATGCTCAATCGGGAGTGCCGCTGGCTTCATACCCTGACAAATCTGCATAAACTGGGATATATATTGATTCGGGTTCTCTTCCGGCAGCCAGTAAAGCGGGGCAACTGACTCAATAAACCCGGCTTCAACTCAAACGTAACCCCGGTAGGCAGAGCAGGGAATTTAAATGCATGAGGTTGTTCGCTCCAGTTAGGTGCAGTTCTCTCCCTTAATGTCTTTGGTGGATCGTTGTCCCCCATCTTTTCTGCTAACAAGATTGCTTTGTATTTCGTGTATTGTTGTTCTCTTCCTAAAAGTTCTTTCGATCTCTGGGTCAAGACTTACAAGCAATTTGTCAGTAGAACGGGTGTGGACCATAAAAGGTTCCACACTAAAAACAAATAACAAAATGCATGTGAAAGCTGTTAAGAGTTGGGACTCTTTATCCAGCAATACTTGCCAGAATCCAGATTTACAATCTAGACTACTGAACATCTTTTTCCCTCGAATAAGGGCTAATAAACTGTCCTTATTTGGGAGGTTATGGCCATCTCCTACAGTGAGATTATTCATCTGTTTGTAGTTGACTACCATTCTTCTTTCCACGCCTTCTTTCTGCTTCGTTTTCGACAAGAAAAGCAGGTGACATGTGAGGAGATTTACTAGGAATGATAATTTTCATTTCTAGCAATTCCTTGATTTGCTTAGCAAATTCTTCTACATCCTGTGGACTGTATTTCATAGGCTTTACCCTACAAATGGCTTTAGGATCATGAAGTTTAATGCTTGCTTTCATCCAATTCTTAGTCTTTTTGGGATCTAAGGGATTGTCTGAACAGACTTTTTCCAATAATTCTTCAATTATGGATTTAAAGGGGATCAATCCTTGCGAACGCGGAATCAAATCCATTTTGGGAGTTCATGACGCTCCTCCTGATTTGTAAAGTCATAGACTTAGTACGTGGCGTTGTTCAACCGGTTGCTTCCATTTTCCATTCGGAAAACTTAAAAGAAGACGTAGGTTTCCAGCCTTATATACCATCGTTAGTCTAAAAGAATCATTTCAGTTCTTTTGTAGACTTTCTTATTTTGTAATTTAAAAAGTCTCTTTAAATTATCAATTTCATTTATCACTGTAAAGTGGTAGATTTTTGGAGAATTTTGCAAAAATTCTTCAAGGTCAAAAATTAACCATTTGATTTTCATTTTATCATGAGTACATGAATACTCATTAGATAATTCTAACAAATGATTTAAATAATCTTTATTATTTAAATACTTCGTACCCGAAGGGGTTCCTATTGCCCAAAGGCCTTGTTCATTCATTTTGAAAGATTATTTTTAATTTTTCAAGAGTTTTTGAGGTAATCGGGAGTTAAACGGTAGTACTTTACTATGAGCTAAAATATTTGTATTTTTAGGTTGAGAATAGATATATAATTTTATACCTCTATGGTCTGCACCTTGGTTTGTCGTCGTCTCCAATCCGACGTCAACTATCCGCGACGTTTCCCCTACACGGCCTCCTGCCTTAACGGGTACTCCAAATTGCGTAGCTATTCAGACTGTGGACTCCAGGATAGACTCAAACAAGTGTATGACACATGATATATAAAATTATACCTTTATTTCTCAATCTTATACATACAACTGCCCGAAGGCTATTTTACATGCTCATAATATTTCCTATCTATTTATCTCCCGAAAGAGTTTTTTACTCACACATTTTTTTTATTTTTTTATTTTTTTCTCTCTCTCTCTCTCTCTTCTCTCTTTTTTTCTCCCCCTCTTCTCTTAAGAAAACTCGCCTTTTATAGTATAAGGTCGAGGATCTGATATGGATGTTTTTCGTCATCTCTGACATCAAGACGCATTAACTTTTACATTATTAAAGCGAATTGATAAAGAGTCCAAACACGTCGTCCTCTTTTTCTTCTTTTTGAAAGACGATGTCTTTTCCTTTGTCGGTTTCTGCCGATGTTTTCTGAGTGGGAATCTTTTTGTTAGTGGAGGGTCCCGCTCCTTCTTTTCCACAATTGACGCATGGGGCGGCTGTGACTTTAGCAATTATTTCGCAGAGTCGCCTATCATGAAGTGGCACATATGTTCCTTGAATAAATCTTTGCTGAAAAGATATTATTCTCTGCTCGTCCATTTCGCTGAGTGGCTTTGAGCTTTTGGAATAGATAAGGCAAAGCTTATCTTCTTTGTTGATGAAGACTCGGTCATCCTTGGTGAAACTGAAGACTTTAGTGACAAGTTCTTCAAACTTGATTTTCCCAAGAGGGAATAAATCCACCTTCTCTAGTTTGCTTTCAGAGGGAACAGATGGACTGTATTTTTCACCGTTACAAACACCGATTTGGATCAGGTGTTGAGGACGATAAATTACTTCTTCATGCTCACCCCAAAGTGGGATGGAACTTAAGAATTTTAGGTAGATATCCTTATCGGATTTTAACACTTTTGTTCTAAAATTCTTAATTGTTTTATAAATTTCTTTGGGAAGAAATTTTATTTCGTGAAGATTCTGACTTGGATAAATATGCTTAATTAATCCATATTCAAAAGCTTCTTGTACAAATTCAGGATTTGCACCTTTAATAAAATTAAAAAGACTTAAATTTTTCCCATCTTTAGTGAAAAAAAATTCTTCTATTAATTTTTCTTCGTTTGCTACCGTTCCGATCTTGTAAAGATATTCGAAACGGTCCAATGTTAAGTCAGTTTCTGAAATCATTTCATTTTGTAAAACTACTCTTGGGAGTCGTCCTAGAGAAACTTTTGACTTAAGCTTTGTTTGTTTTAATGCCAATGCAAAGGTATTTGGCATTAATCCTGCAGAATTACATATTAAATGTAACTCTGGAAGTAGCTGCTTCCTACTAAAAATATCTGCAGCTGTTTTTGCTTCCAAAAAATTGTTAAATTTTTTGAATTGAACATTGGGAATGCCTTCAGTAGCTTTTTTACAAATATCCCAATCTTGATAAATACCTCTATTTATGCCAGTGAAAACAACATAATAGGGTTTTGACTTGTTGTTAGGGATCTGAATTCCCTGATTGGATGTTTGACCATCCGCGGATTTGACTCCGACTTGTGGGATTGGAATTCCCCCGTTAGGCCTAAGATTGATTTTGCTCTCTTTAGGTTCTAACGTTGCTGAGGTCTGTACCTCATTTATAATTTTTGGCAAATTATCAGCCGTTAACGGTATTGACTTGTCTTTACCTGTTTCCGTTTGAACATGACTAGATTCGTTTTTACTTTGTGAAAAGTAAGGTGGAGAATTCACCTTTTGTTGTTCAGTATCAACGATACCTACATGTTTTCTTTCGCCTGTTAAGCAAGGGGAACTACCCTTTTGTTGTTCAGACTTAACAAGTCTTACAAACTCTAATTTGGCTAAGACTAGCCTTAGTTCCTGCTCAAGGAGAGCTTTTTGATGCTCCAGCATCTTTTCTTCGTCCATGATTTCTGCAAGTATAGACCTTATATCTGCATTTTCGACAAGATCAAGTGTTATATTCTCGCGTTAAAAAATCAGCTAGACTGTTTTTACTTCCTTCTAGATGTTCTACAGAAAAACTGTATCTAGAAAGCCATTGCTGCCAGCGAACTAATCTTCCCTGCTTGTTATCTCCTTGAATTTTTAATTTAAGAAAATAACTAAAGTTTTTATTATCTGTTCTGACCAGAAAATTTACTGGAGTAAGATAAATAGAAAACTTATTTATTACTCTAATGACTGCAAGGTATTCCTTTTCATTAGAATGATAATTTAGTTCGGCTTGTTTAAAACTTCCCGAAGTATATCTACAGATTAATTCTTTTTCAGAATTTACTGCTTTGAGAACTCCTCCCCAATATTCATTGGAGGCATCCGTCTTAATGATGAGTTTATCATCTTTTTCAGGATGATAAAGCTTTGGGAATCCATTTAGATTCTTTTTTAACTTCTTGATATAAGAAGTATCTTGATCGATCCATCTCCATGGAACATCTTTTTTAAGCATTGCCTGTAAGGGTGATCTTAAGGCTGCTAATTTGGGAATGTAATCAGAAGCATAAGTTAATATTCCTAAGAACCTTTGCAACTGTTTTTTGTCTTCAATTTTATCTGGAAATTTGTGTATGTGTTCCAAGATATGATTTTGAGGACAATGTGTTCCCTGATCAATTTCTAGTCCTAGAAAATTGATTTTTGTCTTAAAAAGCTGTGCTTTCTTTTTGGAAAGTATTATTCCTAAAGTTTCACATTTCTTAAGAACTGCTGAAAGATCGATGGTGCTTGTTTAAATCCAAACGGTAACACCAACCATTGGTAATGTCCTTGAGGGCATGTGAAAGCTGTTAAGAGTTGGGACTCTTTATCCAGCAATACTTGCCAGAATCCAGATTTACAATCTAGACTACTGAACATCTTTTTCCCTCGAATAAGGGCTAATAAACTGTCCTTATTTGGGAGGCTATGGCCATCTCCTACAGTGAGATTATTCATCTGTTTGTAGTTGACTACCATTCTTTTCTTTCCACGCCTTCTTTCTGCTTCGTTTTCGACAAGAAAAGCAGGTGACATGTGAGGAGATTTACTAGGAATGATAATTTTCATTTCTAGCAATTCCTTGATTTGCTTAGCAAATTCTTCTACATCCTGTGGACTGTATTTCATAGGCTTTACCCTACAAATGGCTTTAGGATCGTGAAGCTTAATGCTTGCTTTCATCCAATTCTTAGTCTTTTTGGGATCTAAGGGATTGTCTGAACAAACTTTTTCCAATAATTCTTCAATTATGGATTTCTTTTTTGTTTCTTCTTCTATATTAAGAAGAACTTTTTGCTCTTTTTTGAAATTTTCTAATAGTACCCTCCCCCGTTCTAAAAAACAAATTTTTGTGGAGGAAATGTTGACGGGTTCTATTGGGCTTGTTTTAGAATTCTTTTTCATGGATTCTAAAAAACCTTCAAAGCCAACACGCTCGGCGCGTCGAATTTTTCGGATCCATACTTCCTCCTTATCTAAGGTGGTAAATATGATTCGGTCTGTGAGCTGTGTGAATGGACTATAGGTTAAACAGAAGTTATTTCCTATAAGGAAATCCAATCCAGCTTCTTGTTGGTATACGGTAGGAATATGGAATATTGTGTCAGAAAACAATACCTCAAGATTCTTACATACCTTGTTTATCATAATGGAAGTTCCATTAGCGATTTTGACCGTTAAAGGTCTTTCGGCATTCACCCAATGCTCTGGTGGAATGACGTATTTACTTGCTATGCATAGGCTTGCACCTGTATCGACATAACAATGTAATTTGATCTTTTTATATCCTTCAAACTTAAAGGTTCCTTGGATATAAATTGATGATGGATTAATAATGTTTGACATTACTAATTCTTCTTGATATTGATCATTCGTAATCTGACGATCCATTATCAGATTCAGAAGTTGTTTCTGCTCCTGGATCAATTTCATATATGAGGATATTTTGATATCCCTCATATTCTTCTTCTACTGGCTCAAATCCAAGTAGAATGATTTCTTCAAGAATTTTGGCTTTGTCATAATTCTGCTTTCTATTAGGGCACTCATTTGCATAGTGTCCTTCTTCATTGCAGACCCAGCATCTACAATTCTTTTTTCCTTTAGGACAGAATTTTTGTTTATTAAAATTCTTTTTCCTAAAAAATTTTCCAGGTTTAAAAGGTTTTGATTTTCTTTTAAACTTGTATTTAGAAGTTTTCTTTTTAAACTTCTTATTTTTGTTTATGTACTGAGGTGTACATCCAAAAGTAAGACTTGGTTCAACAATTTTGTTACAACACTTTTTACTGAAACTTTTTAATTGTTTTTGTTTTCTGGTGAAATCACAAACCTTTGTGATTTCTTCTTTTACTAAATTTTGAGCGAAGGCTAAGCTGTAACGAGTGAGTTCGTTTGATTCTTTGAAAAATCTTTCTACAGCTTTTTCTCCTACTAATGGTATTTTTCTTATGTAGTTTTCTACATAAGTAGGATACCCTTGTTGATTGCCTGTAGCATACATGTGTTTCTCATATTCACAGTAGAATTGTTCTAACTGGCATATGTCACATATCTGCATTTTTATCAGACTATCTTTTGCCTTTTCTTTGATTTTGTTTTCTTCAATTGTTCTTGAACCAACAAAATCAATTCCCAGAAATAATGTATAAAATGTATTTAAAACATTATTAAAGGTAGTGACTGGACTTAGAGTTGGAACCCAGGTTGTTTCTTTTAATACCTTGTTCGCAATTCCTGCAGTCTTATGATCTAGCAACAAGAGTGTTGATGCTTGATCTTCATATTTATCTGGTTCAGTTTGAATAATCAAACTAATCTCTTTGGCCCAGACTTCTATTAATTGTTTTCTATCTGCTTTGATTGTGATACAATCAAGATATAAAACATTAGATCCAAAGGGTCCAGGATTGATTTTAAACTCGCTTGTGCCAGGATAAAAATCTCCTTTTCTTTTTCGACCCCTTTGTTCGGCAGCTCCTGAATTTTCACCCGTTTCCATTTTAGGAGGGTTATCTTTATTCATCCTAAAATTTTCGGTGATTTCTTCTTCAGAAGAACTTTCTTAAGAAGATTCATTTTCTGATTCTTCTTCAACGATATTCAAGTATTGATTTTTCTCAAACATTTTTCGGATGTTTGGATTTTCAATAAGCGATTTTTGAGCTTCAGATTCTTCTAAATCTAAAAGAATTAAAGCTTGTTCAAATTTTTCTGCTTCTTGAGAAGTAGAAATTGATTCTTGTTCTAGAGTTTTCCAGTAGAAATCTCTAAACACAATCCATCGTCATGATTTAAAGCCAGGTGGCCAAGTCATGCGGTTAGGGTTTTTCCCCGTCCCTAATTCTTCGTTCCCTACGTAATTGTTGGGAAAACTATACTGATAAGGTCGTATGGACCTTTCAGCTTCTTGATTATCTGTTGTGATAATCTCCTTGTTTCTGGTATTAACCAGTTTTTCAAGAATTTCTTGATTGCACGAACATTTTTTCATTTCTGAAATAATCTTCGCTGCTGCTGCTTCTACAATTTCTTTTGTAGAAGTTTCTTTGCTCTTTTCTAAAATTGCTTTTAGTAAAGGAACAACGATTTTATCAAGAATATTTTCTATTTCTTTAGTATTATTTGCCATCTTAGTTATTTTCTAACAACTTAGATAAACTTTCTATTCTTGCTGACATGCTTCTTAACAGATTTTGATCTGCTGATTGCTTTGTATTAGAAGATTGTCCTATTTCTAGGCTATTTCTTTCAATACTCAATCTTGGTTTTTGACCAATTCTTGGTTTATCTTTTGCAATGTCAATTGCCCAAGATTCTTCTCTTGGCTCTATATCGGAGAAAGTTCTTTCTTCGATATTTCCAACTTCTGAAAAGACATCAAAAACGAATTCGATGAATTCTTTTTTTTTGTATTCAATACTATGAACACTATTGGTTAACGCATAGGCAACCAAATATGTTAAGCTGAATACCTTATCTCCTTTGTTCATTAAATCTGATCTTTCAAACTGATGAACAAAAGATAAAGTCTGATCTAAGTTCTTAGTATTAAGAGATACTTCAAACTTAGGATATACCGAAAACATGAATTTTCGATATGCTAAATTGCCTCTAGCTGCTCCTAGAACACAATCTTTTCTGTCATTGATTCGGTTATCAATCAACGACATCTTTATTGGGGAATCTATTCCTTCTTGGAAACTGGATTTCAACAATATTTTAATTGCTCCTAAATGGACAGTCGTCATTGTCGACCTAATTTTAGGATCTATTTTGAGAAGATTTCGATTTATCTCTTCTTTTGTTATGAAAGGTAAATAAACCTGTCCTTTTGTATCTTTTATATCAACATTCAATTCTTTTGTACTGACGTAATAAAAGATATTATTTTTCCTTTTTAAAAACTGCAACGCAGGTATTTTAAAAATGGAATTTGTTTTCAAAGATAAATCTGCCTTATTTATTTTTGAAAGGATATTTTGCTTTATTAAAAAGCTTCCATCAAATCCGGAATTACTTTCGGTAAATGATGTTTGAAAAACTTCTTGACTTTCGTCAAGATCTTTGTCTTCCTGAGGAATAATAATTTTATCTTCTAAAGACATCCTTATAATGGAAAATGGAAGCAACCGGTTGAACAACGCCACGTACTAAGTAAGTCTATGACTTTACAAATCAGGAGGAGCGTCATGAACTCCCAAAATGGATTTGATTCCGCGTTCGCAAGGATTGATCCCCTTTCGAATCCTGGTATCAGAGCCTCGATACTTTGAAATAATAAGGATGTCTTTACTTGCAGAAATCATGGACGAAGAAAAGATGCTGGAGCATCAAAAAGCTCTCCTTGAGCAGGAACTAAGGCTAGTCTTAGCCAAATTAGAGTTTGTAAGACTTGTTAAGTCTGAACAACAAAAGGGTAGTTCCCCTTGCTTAACAGGCGAAAGAAAACATGTAGGTATCGTTGATACTGAACAACAAAAGGTGAATTCTCCACCTTACTTTTCACAAAGTAAAAACGAATCTAGTCATGTTCAAACGGAAACAGGTAAAGACAAGTCAATACCGTTAACGGCTGATAATTTGCCAAAAATTATAAATGAGGTACAGACCTCAGCAACGTTAGAACCTAAAGAGAGCAAAATCAATCTTAGGCCTAACGGGGGAATTCCAATCCCACAAGTCGGAGTCAAATCCGCGGATGGTCAAACATCCAGTCAGGGAATTCAGATCCCTAACAACAAGTCAAAACCCTATTATGTTGTTTTCACTGGCATAAATAGAGGTATTTATCAAGATTGGGATATTTGTAAAAAAGCTACTGAAGGCATTCCCAATGTTCAATTCAAAAAATATAAAAATTTAACAATTTTTTGGAAGCAAAAACAGCTGCAGATATTTTTAGTAGGAAGCGGCTACTTCCAGAGTTACATTTAATATGTAATTCTGCAGGATTAATGCCAAATACCTTTGCATTGGCATTAAAACAAACAAAGCTTAAGTCAAAAGTTTCTCTAGGACGACTCCCAAGAGTAGTTTTACAAAATGAAATGATTTCAGAAACTGACTTAACATTGGACCGTTTCGAATATCTTTACAAGATCGGAAGGGTAGCAAACGAAGAAAAATTAATAGAAGAATTTTTTTTCACTAAAGATGGGAAAAATTTAAGTCTTTTTAATTTTATTAAAGGTGCAAATCCTGAATTTGTACAAGAAGCTTTTGAATATGGATTAATTAAGCATATTTATCCAAGTCAGAATCTTCACGAAATAAAATTTCTTCCCAAAGAAATTTATAAAACAATTAAGAATTTTAGAACAAAAGTGTTAAAATCCGATAAGGATATCTACCTAAAATTCTTAAGTTCCATCCCACTTTGGGGTGAGCATGAAGAAGTAATTTATCGTCCTCAACACCTGATCCAAATCGGTGTTTGTAACGGTGAAAAATACAGTCCATCTGTTCCCTCTGAAAGCAAACTAGAGAAGGTGGATTTATTCCCTCTTGGGAAAATCAAGTTTGAAGAACTTGTCACTAAAGTCTTCAGTTTCACCAAGGATGACCGAGTCTTCATCAACAAAGAAGATAAGCTTTGCCTTATCTATTCCAAAAGCTCAAAGCCACTCAGCGAAATGGACGAGCAGAGAATAATATCTTTTCAGCAAAGATTTATTCAAGGAACATATGTGCCACTTCATGATAGGCGACTCTGCGAAATAATTGCTAAAGTCACAGCCGCCCCATGCGTCAATTGTGGAAAAGAAGGAGCGGGACCCTCCGCTAACAAAAAGATTCCCACTCAGAAAACATCGGCAGAAACCGACAAAGGAAAAGACATCGTCTTTCAAAAAGAAGAAAAAGAGGACGACGTGTTTGGACTCTTTATCAATTCGCTTTAATAATGTAAAAGTTAATGCGTCTTGATGTCAGAGATGACGAAAAACATCCATATCAGATCCTCTACCTTATACTATAAAAGGCGAGTTTTCTTAAGAGAAGAGGGGGAGAAACAAAGAGAGAGAAGAGAGAGAGAGAAAAAAAAATAAAAAAATAAAAATAATGTGTGAGTAAAAAACTCCTTCGGGAGATAAATAGATAGGAAATATTATGAGCATGTAAAATAGCCTTCGGGCAGTTGTATGTATAAGATTGAGAAATAAAGGTATAATTTTATATATCATGTGTCATACACTTGTTTGAGTCTATCCTGGAGTCCACAGTCTGAATAGCTACGCAATTTGGAGTACCCGTTAAGGCAGGAGGCCGTGTAGGGGAAACGTCGCGGATAGTTAACGCCGGATTGGAGACGACGACAAACCAAGGTGCAGACCATAGAGGTATAAAATTATATCTATTCTCAACCTAAAAATACAAATATTTTAGCTCATAGTAAAGTACTACCGTTTAACTCCCGATTACATCAAAAACTCTTTGAAAAATTAAAAATAATCTTTCAAAATGAATGAACAAGGCCTTTGGGCAATAGGAACCCCTTCGGGTACGAAGTATTTAAATAATAAAGATTATTTAAATCATTTGTTAGAATTATCTAATGAGTATTCATGTACTCATGATAAAATGAAAATCAAATGGTTAATTTTTGACCTTGAAGAATTTTTGCAAAATTCTCCAAAAATCTACCACTTTACAGTGATAAATGAAATTGATAATTTAAAGAGACTTTTTAAATTACAAAATAAGAAAGAAAGTCTACAAAAGAACTGAAATGATTCTTTTAGACTAACGATGGTATATAAGGCTGGAAACCTACGTCTTCTTTTAAGTTTTCCGAATGGAAAATGGAAGCAACCGGTTGAACAACGCCACGTACTAAGTAAGTCTATGACTTTACAAATCAGGAGGAGCGTCATGAACTCCCAAAATGGATTTGATTCCGCGCTAAAAAAAATAAAAAAAATAACAAGAAATAAATAAGAGCGTAAACAAATAAACACCGTTCCCCGGCAACGGCGCCAAAATTTGATAGGCTAAATCGCACACCTACAAATTAAACCTGGACTATGTTCTAAAAATATAGCTAGGGCAAGTCCAGAATTGATCCACGAAGAACGGTTACTTGTTTACGTAATTGTTACTTGACAAGATTGGGGGAAATTTATAATTATTAAATCCTAAAAACAGAAATTAAACTAAATTGAGCTAAAACAATAATTAAGAAGTACTTCAGATTTGAGTCCGTCCCCACCTTTTTATTCAATTATCATCGATATATCTTTTTATTTTCACCCTATTCACTTGATCACGAGATCTATTTCAATCCCAGTTTCTTCTTTCAGATTAGTTACTAGCAGTGACACACTCACTAGAAACCCTAATCAATAATTAAATCTAACTGGCACAATCTAGATCAAAAAATTAATTGCTTTAATGATTTAAAGAAACTAAGATCAAGAACACTTTCTACAATTATTTCATATCATTAATCGTCTAATTTTACCCACTTCACAATTTACCATGGCACATGCATAAATCGTAAAGATGCTACGGTGAATTTTTACACTGGCACAGTAAATAGAAAATTATAGCAAAGATAAATTAACCAGAGCAATTAGGTTGATCAAGTCTAAAAACCCTAGCAATAAATCTAAATTAAGCACAAATAAAATTATGAATAGGTATAATAAAAGATTAAAAATAAAATACCTCAAATTGATAAAAAGGGGTTCAAGAAATCAAATCCAAAGCTTGGATCTAGTTCCCCATCCAAAGATTTGAAATCTCCATGAAAAAGAAATAAAAACCTAGATCTAAATTATTGTATGAAGTCTCGAATGAAAACAAGAAAGAAACCTAATTTAAATACCTAGGAAAGTCCTCAACTAATAAGGAATGGAAAAGAATATTAAAAAAAAGAAAAATAGGAAAATAATGAAAAATAGGCAAAAATCTGACAACCCGAATCTCACTCGCGCGCTACGCCGCTTCACGCGCCCGTCACACGCCCGTCACAAACCATCCGAATTCGCTGGGTACGATTCGCTCCCATCCGCACGAGTCGTGCGCGTTGATGCCGCTCTCTGACACGTTTTCGCAGGTCGTGCAGATCGGATTCACTCGTGCTGGGCCTTGCTCGGCGAACTGGGCCTGGAGTTGTTGGGCCGCTTCATGCTGTGTGGGCTGGTTCAGCTTGGCTTTGCTGGAAAGGAGTGTTGGGCCATTGTGTTGATTGGTTGTGCCGCCTCTCTTGAGCCTGCCCTTCCTCCTTCTGTTATGGGCTGCTGCAATAACTTGTTGCTTGATGAATTGTGCTGGGCCTCTCAATTGTCTTGGGCTACCATCTTTAGCTCTTCATCTACTTTGGGCCAAGCTATCATTCTTTAATTCTTCAAATCCAACTATTGACCCATTCCATTGTTGACCCACGGTTTGACTTTGACATTTGGGAATTTCTTTTGACTCATAATTTATTAAATCCGGGTAAAAATATAAGAAAATCTAAACTACCCCCGAATTATAATAACTTCCCGAAATACACATTTATCCCAAAATCACATCAAAACTATACTAAATACATAAAAATAACACTTTAAGCTCATAGAAACCTAGGAAATAATAGTATAAAATCCGTCCCATCAATATGGTTCTTTTTTTCAAAAATATTTTTGAGGATTTGGACATATACTTGACAAGGTTTTAAGATAGGGGTTAATACAAAGAATCTTGAGAAAGTTACAGCAAAAGAATTGTGGTATTTGCTGATGAAAGTTAATCATGTAGTGGCTTAATTTGTCTTGTTTAGGTTATCATTAAGGATGTAATTCTGGATTGGCTTGGGCAAATGTTGGATTATTCAATATGCTTAAGTGGCTGTTCGGTGCTGGATTTTTCTTTTTGTTTTTGTTCTGGATAAGACGGGAGTAATCATTTTTCGTGGACGTGTGAAGGGATTCATTTATAGGGCAACTTCAAGTCACAGGCCAATTGAATCCCTGCAGATCACCGTGTTCTGCTTTCACATGCCCTTCTAGGTTGTTTCTATTACTTGGGGCCCCAAAACTAGATGATAGGAAAGGTTTCATGTTTTTTTTTTTTTTTCCTTTTCCTGATAGGAAGGAAAGGTTTCATGTTACCTAGCCTCGATTAGTTGGGTAAAGCCTCAGTTGAGTTAGTTGGATGGCATTGCGATAGCCGACCTCTCACCTTTCTCAGTTTCTTCTCTTTCATCTCTTGATAATTTCCGTCTATTTAACCAGAGAAAATTTTCCATACGACCATCTATGGACTTATTTCATTAACGATACAAATGTAATACTCCCTCCGTCCCAGAGTATGTGTCCACCCTCTCGTTTGCACGGAGATTAAGAAATGGTGGAAGTGATGTAAGTGTTGTGAGTATAAAAGTAAAGTATGAGATAGAATGAGTGGGAGAGAATAATAAGTTGATTGGTGTTGTGAGTATAAAAGTAAGTAGGAGAGAGAATGAGTGGGAGGAATAGTAAAGATTCTTTGCCATTTTAGGAAGTGGACATATACTCTGGGACAGACTAAAAAGGAAAGGTGGACATACACTCTGGGACGGAGGGAGTAGTAAATTTGAAATCAAACTTCTACTTTGAAACAGGCACACATTTATATAGAGCACACAAGAACATTTTGGAGAGCAAGGCTTTAAGAGAATGGGAAGGAACCTATAAACTTTAAATGAAAACAATTATGCTGGCAGCATAGCTGAATAGTAGATTGTTTAGGTGCTTTTTCATGATAGTTTGTTTATACTATACATTTTTGCTTTACCTCCACCTGGAAATACTCATGGGAATGCTGTTAAGCAGGGATTTGACATAATGAAAGATGACGTGGTATTGAAATCAGAAGAATTACTAGGGGCTGCTGAAATTGGGCTACTTGCTACAGTGGGTGTTATGGTGGTGAAGGTAGTAGATCCATTGCGGGGAAAAAATCATTTCGCTGCGTGCTGAAGACGTTTTTCAAAGGCTGATGGCCGATTTTGCTTTGTAGGTGTATCCAACTCCGACAATTGCTGTTCTTTCCACTGGCGATGAACTTGTGGAACCAACAAATGGGTCTTTAAATCGTGGCCAGGTACTGGATGTTTATTGTTTATCTGCAAACTTATTGAGTTCCATTTTCTGATTGCCACACTTGTATTATACATCTATACATTCTGGCTTTAGATGATAAACTTGTTGACTTTCATATTTTGAAACCCAATTCAGGCACATCTCAGTTTTAGTATGCATGGGCATGTTGACATCTTGAACATTTTTTGATGAAGTGGCTTTACCTCAGGAAAAGATTGATGTGAAGTTGCAAAGTGGACGAAGATGCATCTTTTTGTGTTAATGGGTTTTTGTATTTTTTTTTTATTCTTAAGTAAACTCTCCTCAACCGAATTTTATTTTATTTGCTTATGTGGGAATGTTCTGGGTGGGTTGATGCAGCTTACCTCCGTTAATTTTTTAAGTGTTTGAATAATTATGTGGAATGAAGAGACAAGAAAGTACTTCACAAGATAATTACTTGAATTGAAGTTTTGTCTCTCACAAAGTATGGGCACCGCATCAATGACAATCCTAAAATGTGCTTTTCTGCAGATCTTCTTATAGAAAGAATTGTGTGAAAATCTGAAAATTCTCATAAAAAAATCTTTATATCCTTACCTAAATAATTGTCTATTTATAGATAAGGGACTCTAACCGGGCCATGATGCTTGCTGCTGCTACGCAGCAGCATTGCAAAGTTCTTGACCTTGGTATAGCCCGTGATGATGAAGAAGAGATAAAGAGGATTTTGGATAGTGCTTTCTCAGCTGATATTGATATTCTTCTAACATCTGGAGGTGTTTCCATGGGAGATAGGGACTTTGTCAAGCCTTTACTTGAAAATAGAGGGAGAGTTCATTTTAGCAAGGTACTCTCTGAGTTTTAAGGAGTGTTATCTACCTATATTACCAGGTCCCATCTGAAATTTCTACCTCTATTGTCAAACTACTTCTCTAGTTTGTTGTATTTTATAATTAATAATTGAAATTAGTACAATAATGTGTACTTTATATTCAGGTCAGCATGAAACCTGGGAAGCCTCTAACATTTGCTGAGATCATGAAAGAACCATCTGAAAAGATTAGAACTGGAACAAAGAAAATACTTGCATTTGGGTTACCTGGAAACCCAGTGAGTTGTTTAGTTTGTTTCCATCTTTTTGTTGTTCCAACCATTCGCCAGCTTGCTGGATGGGCAAACCCCCAACTTCCAAGGTTTCTGAAAATTCTGAAAAATAATATCTTCACCTTCTTCCTTCAAATCTGCTGCTATTTTGTAGTATAATTTGTATGTAATTAATGTAGTTAATATTTTGTTATATGTAACGGATTCTCCACCTGCTACAGGGTACGAGCTCGCCTTAATCATTCCATAAAGGCTGATGCAGGTCGTACAGAATTTCATCGTGCCATTGTTAAATGGGAACAAAATGATGGATCCGGCGTTCCAGGGTGAGCTAAATACATAATTTCTTGTACCAAGTAGTGTCCACGATAGTGTTACTCTGCAAAGAAGTATAAGTTGTCCGGGTAAAGTGATAGGATCCTGAAGATGTCCCAAATTTTAGTAATGACGTGTCATTTGTTAAGTGCGTAGTTTGTTGCTTTTGAGTCACTTCGGTATGTGATTTGGTCTTCTAATCAATCACATGCTTCACTCATTAGTTAGGAAGTCAAGCTTAGACTAATCTTTTATTGGTGTAGATAACATTAATCCACTTCCACGTGAGTGCCTGCAGCATCGGCTACCTTTTGGATGCTGATGCATTTGGCATTCACGTGGACAATATGTTTATACATTCTGTAAGTTCCAAATAGACTTTCATGTTACGGGACATGGATAAGTGGTTACCACGTTCTGGATTCTTTCACAATGCAGCATGCAAATACTTAGCATGCTTAATCCCACCCCCCGAAGGTTTGCCTCATATAATGCTTCTTTCTATCTACATAATACAAATTTGTCATGTCCGCTTCTCCGTCAGCTGTACTTCAGGCCGTCACACTCCTCATCCCTCTATATGTCGGTATTTGTCACTCATCCCTTAAATCACTCGACTCATTTTTGCTCCTCTCTTTCTCTTTCTCTCTCTCTCTCCCCCCCCCCCCCCCCCCCCCATTTCCATTTCTTGATTTTCTGTGTTTGCTGCGTTAGCCTGAAGAATATGTAGATGTGCATGTGTTTGGGCCGGGCACATACATATATGATGCTGCAACCTTATTGTATGGTATCTCAATATCTAAAGTTTTGATGTATCCTGTGTTACCCGGACTTGGCAATTTTGCCGCCATACCAGTGTCGACACGACACGACGCCGACGCGGGTATTAAATCCGCACCCGACACGCCTTTTTCAGTCGGACGCGGCAGAAGAGCGAGAAGGAGAAGCTGAGATTTTTTTTAAAGGGAATTTCGTAATTTGGGTAAGGATTTTTAAAATCAACTGACTTTGGAAAATCGATTAAGCCCTAAATTTCCAAAAATAAAATATCGACAATTATACTTACCGCTACCTGCGAAGCTAGGACATAGGACGAGAACCCTTCAACGACGACGAAGGCGGCACGCTTCAACATAGCCGACTTCGCGTACTCTAATTCTCTCTTCTTATTTCCTTCCTGTTCTTTTGTTTAAGAGACAATCCCTCAAAAGCCCTCAAGCTAATGTTTATTCTTATTAAGGAGTCTAAATTTTTTATTTCTTCTAAAGCCCCTAATAGATTTTAGATATTATTAAAGTTTCATAAAAATAATATGATTTGTAACTGGAAAATAAATTACATCATTAATTTTAAATGTTTCTTAATTACATAATGGCCGGAACAGGAGCCAAAAATATATTTTGCCATTACCGTATCCCATACCCGTGTCCAAATTTAGGACGGTGTCCCGGTGTCCAAAATTATTAAGAAAATTGTATCCGTCACTAGGATCCGTATCAGTGTAGGATCCTCGATCCCGTGTCCAGGTAACATAGGATGTATCATACCCATATCCATCTATCAAAAAGATAAATAAATTATACCCTTATTCATTATTATTATTTGGGACTGCCAGTTGTTCCTCAAAAATCATAATGTAGCTGATATAATTCATCTATGTTTGGTTTGTTTCAGATTTGTTGCTGAAAGTACTGGTCGTCAGATGAGCAGTCGACTTCTAAGTATGAAATCTGCAAATGCTTTGTTGGAATTGCCACCCTCTCGTGGGATATTAAATGCCGGAATACATTTGCCCGCAATATTAATTTCTGATCTTAATGGGTTTGCCCAGAGAAAATCATCAAATCTGGGTTCTGTTCCCAAAGGACCTATGTTGGAAGAAGTATCTACTACAAGAGTGGCTGTCCTCACAGTTAGTGACACTGTTGCATCAGGGGGTGGACCTGATCGGAGGTAGTTTTCATCATCTATTACTTTAGTTATGTGGGATTCGGTTTCTATATCAATCTTCCCGTGTTAGGCTTATTTCAGCAGTAAGGGCAATGCTTTGTCTATTGTGACATTGGTGTATAGGTAGCCACAAAATACTTGCTCTTTTCAAGATTACTTCTTTGAATCATCAGTCAGGGAATTCTAATTAGTACGATAAAGCTGCTCCAATGCTTAGTGAAAAGGGTGTGAACAAGATTCATCCGCATTTAGATACACCCTTTTGAATCATGATATCAAAAGGGTCAGTTTGCTGATGCTACAACAAAATAGTGAAGTTTTGTCCTTCAATTTCAGAGTAGAACTTGAGAGCACTAAATTTTTCGCAACATATAATTTATATAAGGTGTTCGTTAGTAAATTTTAACTATGTCATCCCCCAAGCCATGGATTTAGTGTTTTAGATGATCTTATTTTTCTATGACACACACACACACACACACACACACACACACACACACACACATATATATTGGTAGAGAGAGTTAGATAATCTTGTTCTTACAGTAACTTAATTGAGGCTTATATTTGTGTCTTAAAAACATGGGTTGAAGCTCAAAGACTATTCCCCTCTGCGTAGCAAAATTTTGACTTGGTGCTGATTTCCATGGAGTAAACAGTTCTAAATTCATCTTCGCATACCTATGTCCTTTGCAGGTGGACTTGCTTAATTGTGTTTGCTTTAAGAGATCCATCCATGATGGGGTTTTCTTCTGTCTTGTCTATAACGAATTATATGCTATATGGTCTTTTGATAGGAGATTAGACATATATATCAGTCCTCGTCTTAACATTTTAAGCTGTGTAAGTAAGATGTTTGATTTGACTCACATGGCGAATTCAAGAAAAAATAGGTGTTCAAAAGCAATTCATACCTAAGGAGAATTTGAAATTACACGAAGATGCTATGTGAAGAGTCATCTTTCCTTATCTTTCCCCTTACCTTACTTTTCTTCGGTTCCCTCATTTCATCTCATATTTTATTTTTACTTACTCATGTCAGCTACATGAATGTAGTTGATGTGAATAATATCACTCTTATTAATTGATGTTTTAGTTTTAGCTACTTTATACATTTCCAAACTACTGTAATGTTTTTTTTTTTTTCCAAACTACTTTATACATGTCCATAAGGAGTGGCTCAGTGGTAGAGCCAAACTTCACAATGTGTGAGGTCTCGGGTTCGATCCCTTCCCATGCCTCCTAGGACATCATAATTATAAGGGGGTAAGTGGGGAACCACTATCGATCCTCTTAAAAAAAAAAAAAAATGTTTTTTTTTCTCATCTTCTTTCGCCGATACTTTACTGTCTGTTTAATGTGTGTACTTCAGAATTTATCTTTTCTGGCCGTACCACTATAAAAGAACTGGTCTATTTTCTATGACAGTAAAAAGGGTCTGAAAAATCAGATTCATCTGCATCAGGATACACCTTTTGTATCATTATTTCAAAAGGCTCATTTGGTGATGCTACATTAAAATCGTGAAATTGATGATATGTTGCTCCTTGTCATAGTAGAACTTGGGAGTACTAAACTCTTTGCGACAAATGTTGGCATGCACTAGTGTTTTAGAAGCTTAGATGACATTAGTTACTTTTTTGAATTTGATTCATCTCGACAAGTTAACGGATTCATACATTCTTATTTCTTACACTTTTAATTTATTGATGCTATACCGGTTTCTTTAAGTTCGTGTGTCAAATCATATATTTCTTAGTTTGCCAAATACTTTTTTCCTGTAAATTTGTTGTTGATAGTTACTATTGAAACTTTATATGCATACACCTGTCTCATTAACTCTCGATGCTCTCTCTACTTCTATACCAAATCTCCTATACCACTTTTGTGTACCACAAGTGAACGAATGATGATTAATTATTAGGGTTGACATCATAATGACATCATGAATGAAGTATAGCTGTTGGATCACAAGCGGTACACAATAGAGTACACAAAAGTGGTCCATGAGATTGGTCTTCTCTACTTCTCCCAGTCCGATTTAATCCTATGACTTGCATCATTTACCCCCTCTTTTCTTGGGCAATAACTGAATTCTTGAAATGCAATTAATTACTGTGTGGTATTTCTTAGTTGTGAACTTAGTTAAGCCTCCATTTTTAGTCCTTACACCATACGATGCAATCTGCATTCCTGCTCAGTTCAAGTTTATTTTAATTCTATTTCAGGTTTCTCTGCAGTTCTCTGGTTTATCATTAGTCCCTATTTTATCGCCTATAAGATTAACATGTTTATCCTACCGTCTTTCTAGCTATTGTCATTGTTGTGTCATAGATGTCCTAGATCAGGTTGTCATATTTCGCTCTACTGCCTCTTCTATTTTATTTTTTTTTCTTTCTAATTATCCCAAAATTATCACTCTTGGCTCGTGATTTAAGTCTTACACAACAACAATAAAGTCATTGTCCCATAGTGATTTGGTCCAGCTAACACGAATCAGGATATGGATTCGTCAATGAAAATTGGTGAGTGAAGGAAAGAAAAGAAAGGAAATAAAATATAGAAAGCAAAAAGAGACCGAGAGAATAAAACGAAAAGGAAAAAAATGTAAAGGAAAACTAATAATCAATTAAAATCAATTTCGATTATGGCATCATCCACATGAATTCTTGCCCTCCGGTGTCATTTTTTCTTCAATCACAAGTAGACTCTTTTTCAACCACTCTTATGCATGTTTCTTAAGTTTTCCTCTACCCTTCACCATTAACACCACCAAACCACCTTAGCCGATTCTCCATCATCTTATCTTCAATGGTTGCAACTCCTAATTTCCCCCTAATCACTTCATTCCTCAACCTATCCTTTCATCTATGCGCACACATCCATCGTGGCATACGTATCTCCGCCACATTCATCTTATGAATGTGACACTCGCCTAACACTATGTGCCATGTAACGGTGCATGTACCGTATAAGTTTTCCTTTCATTTATGGGGCGTGCTAGGATCATAAAGGTACCTTGTGGCACTCCTCTGCTTCAACCAACCTGCTTTGATTGTGTGAGCCACATCTTCATCCAATTCTTAATCCTTTTGGATAATAGAGATCCTTTTGGATAATAGAGATCTAAGATAGTGAAAGCTAAACTTACACTTTAAATGTCGGTCTTGCTTCTGTTCAGCCTAAAACTTCGAGTTCTAAGACTTGTCTCCACAAAGTCTACTTAGTTTTAACACCTTCTTTTGTCTCATCAATCAACCCAATATCATCTCCGAACATCATACACCACGGTCCACGGTAGAGTGTCTTGAATTGACCTCGTCAATTCGTCCACGTTTATAGCAAAGAGAAAGAGGCTAAGTGCACAACTCGTATGTGCTCCAATCGTAATGGGGAATCCTTCTTTCTTCGCAACAGTAATCCGCACACTTGTAGTTTCTTCGTCATACATGTCCTTGATGATGTCCATATATTTGTTCAAAATTTCTTTCCTAATGGCCACCAGAGTACCTCTCTTGGCACTTTATCATAGCCTTGTCCAAGTCAATGAAATCATATGTAAATCTTTATTGTTATCCCGATAGTTCTCAATTATCTTACTCATGTCGCGTAAGATAAATCGCATCCATAGTCGATCTTTCGGGCATAGATGCATTCTGACTCTTGTGGGATACCTATATCCCACAAATCTAGCGCAGTAGCTTTTTATCCGCAGATTCAACAGCCCGTGGTTACATTTGTCTGTCCCTCTCTATACTTCTTCCGCAACATGCGGTTTGGTATTCGTTATGTACTTCTCATGATTAGGCAAGGTCGGTTAAAGTCTTCTTTTAACAAGATCGTTGAGGAGCAGTGAATTGGAGGCTATGATAGTGAAGTTCGCCACGTGACCTTATCGGGTGACACGTGGCTTAGTTGGGTTCCAAAGGGAGAATTGCGGAATGGTCCATCACTAAAGAGCGCATGTGCCGCGCACATGGCCTCACTTATTGCCTATAAATATCCTACAATGGGATGCATTTGGAACAAGCCTAAGTGACCATCTCATACCACAACAAACTTTCTCTCTCTGGTGACCAAGTCCCGCAATACTCACCTTTCCTAAACCCCTCTAGTTCCTATTCTCGCTCCTCTCAATGCCTCTTCGGTTGTTTGTGTAACACTCACTTTGATGCGGAAGCAAACATAGAAGTTAATGGAAAGGAGCTGATGTTGAGCTCCAAGGGTGTGGAACAAACTTTGGGGTTCAATATAAGCCCAATATTTGTTAATGTGATTAGTTGGGTTGGGCCAAATGTTTGAGCAGTTTCTGGAATTATTTTGTTCGGGTTATATCTACGTATTGGTAGCCCAAATCGTGATTATGTCCGCTTTGGGATGAAGATAAAGACTTGATCTTTCATATGACTACTTATGGCGTGTTTGAGGACAAGTTCTTGAAGAGTTATGGCTGTTCGAATCTGACTGTTCAGATTAGCCGAATTCACATTGTTTTCATCATTTAGTTCTTATCTTTATTTTTCTTATCCTTTAGTAATTAAAGTCTAGTTTATCCTAACTTGGAAGGTTGTTCCAAGATTATTAAATATACCCTACAACATGTAATTGTTGGATATGAGTGATTGAATAAAAATTTCTTTCTGAGTTTGCGAACTTCAATTCTTGCGAGAATTGTTCTTAAACCTTGCGATGTTTAAACCCCTTCTGCCCTTGCGAGGACAGGCCTAATCTTGCGAGATTAGTTTATCTTGTTTTAGCTCTTGTTCCTTGCGAGGTTCTTGAGTTAATCCATATCCCTTCCAAAAGTACAATAGTTTACGTATCACACTTTTACCCGGAAACCTTAATACACTATTCTGTAGAACTATACGTCACAGTTCTCAAAGATTTTCACACCTCCTTAGCCTTTGTTCAATAACTTGTTTCCAAAAGTTTCATAGTACGAGTCATTAGCTTGATCTCCCCGATATTTTGGCACAATCTTGAACATCACCTTTGTTCTTATCTAAATAAAGAACAAAACTCCTATGTAAATCCTTTTTTTCTCTTTAAATGTGTTTTCATCAACTTACTCTGTATGTACCACTACGAATCTCCACGGCATACCTCTCAGGAATAACTCAAACTAATTAGCATGTGTTGTTTATGTCTCCTTGGTAATTCATTTAAATAATATCATTGTATTAATTCGTTAAGCATTTAGCAACATGATAGCTTGTACAACCTAACTTTTTATTAAATCTTTTGTTCGTAAACTATAAAGTTCATCCCAATCCATCAATTTTAATTTATACATCAGTTAGATAGCATCTTCTGTGGATAATCTTTTCTATTGTTCTGCTTCGTCGGAGTTTTTCCACCGCCTTTATATGTCCACAACTTTCTTGATTTGTACATTCCCCCAAAGTTTCCCCTTATTTGGGGGTTCTAGAAGTTCATTGATTTTCCGTGCTTAATCAGTGATGGTGAAACAGTCACTTAGAAGACAGTTTTATTATATGATATACTCCCTCCCTTCCTAGATGAATATCTATATCTAACATCTAGGGACATTCAATAAAGTTTATTTTAAAGTACTTTAGTACTAAAAATATTTGAACATCCTTGATGATCTTACCTCATGACACCATGATTGTAAGTTTGAATTTGAACACGATGACTGATGAGGGAGGAGGGTTTAATGACTATTCCAAAAAAAAAAAAAAAGGAACTTCCATTTGGGGGAGGGAGTAATTAATTTGCTAGCCAACTGGTGTACCTGAGGCGCATGCACGACTCGCATGACTCGAAATAATGGGTAAAGAAGCAGGAAAATGGAAACAAGAAACTAACCTATATGGTAGGAAAAAAGGTTAGTAGTTAATTGAAGTTTTAATATTTATGTTGCTAGAGAATACAAAAAAATCTCAGCAATGGATGCGTTTTATCACTTGCATTAAATATGTATGAACGCAGATACTAGACCTGAGTGAACATGTTTAACAGTTCTGACCGTAAGATAAAAGTGTAGGGAAAATATATAAATATACCCTTGTACTTAGGTCAAAGATGCAGATATGCCCTTATACAAGTTAATTGCCATATTAGCCCCCGTACTTAAGAAAAATGAGTGGATATTAGGACACCGTCATCTTTCCGTCCAAATCTTAACGAAATTGCTGACTAAGCTTAACGAAATTGCTGACTAAGCTGCTTATTCGGCATGTGAAATTTACTGCTTGGTAAAAAATTGCCTAGGTGGAATTTGTTGAGTACAATGGACTCAAAACTATGTCGTTTTGGCACTTAACAATAATGTAAAGTTAAAATACTTATTTACAATTACACCCCTCACAGAATGTGAAATATTTTAGAAGGTAAAAGGGGTTAAAATCAAAATCATCCCCATAATAAACCAAACCCTAATCTGAAGACTTGTTGCACGACTCCATCCACCCCCACTTCCCCTTCGTCTTCCCCTTCGTTTGTGCCGCCCGATTTCTTCAAACCCCCACCTCTGCGCCACCCCACCGCTCCACCCCTGTCAACACCAGCCTCCTATGAAATCGCCATCGTCACTTCCTAGTTCCGACGCCCCATCCCTCTTTTCTTTCCTCTCCCTCACCTTGGCTGCCAAACTCCACTCTCTCTACCTCACACAACAACAACGCAGTCGTTCCCCTCCATTGATTTCTAAATCCAAATGTGTGCGTGTCTTCGATTTTATGTCTGATTTATTGTGTTTGCGTTAATTTTATGGTGTTTTTTTTCCGAATCAAAGTAATTAGATCTAGGTTTTAATTTTCTGTCCTTTTAATCTGATACTGGGTTTGAATGTGTGTGGTGTGTGTGTGTTGCGATTTAAAACTCAAATCTGGTTTTAAAAGGGCAATTGGTGGTTGGTGCTTGGTGATTTTGAGATGGTGGTAACCGGTGGTTTTTTGATGGTGGCAAGGTGATGGTTAGATAGCGGTGGGTGTGTGTTGACGGTGGGTGGTTGGTTGGTTAAACGGTGGTTGGGGATGTGTTTGATGGTGGTTGATTTTAATGGTGATGGTGGGTGACGGTGGTGTTTTTGTAGGATATGATAGAGGGTGAGGATGACTAAAGAAGATTTTGGAGGTTTTAACAGACTTGCAAACTAAAGTGGTTAAAAAACTGATATTTCATCAATTATTTAACATATTTGTTAACTATTTAATGAATATTGACTTTATCTATCAATACGACGTAGTTTTGAGTCCATCATACTCATAAAATTCCACTTGGGCCATTTCTTTTCCACATAGTCAAGTTTACATTCCAACTAGGATGCCCAGTCAGGATTTCCGTTAAGATTTGGATGGAAAGATGACGGTGTACTAATATCCACTCATTTTTCTTAAGTACGGGGGCTAATATGGCAATTAACTTGTATAAGGGCATATCTGCATCCTTGACCTAAGTACATGGGCATATTTCTATATTTTCCCTAAAAGTGTATGGTTGGACTCTGAACTTCCGTTTGGAATTATCCCCTTAGGTTTGGAATTGCCCCTTTCAAAAGCTTACTGATGGGTTAAAGACACCCATTGTGTGTTAGACACACATTAAGAATATGAGTATCTTCTGGGCTATCCAATAAATGCCCTATGCCAAGATGGGTTCTATTCGGTTTTACCCATCAACCCCGTGGGTTAGCCAATATGAATAATTGAATTAATTAAGTTGACTACCCCTACCACTGCAACACTTGCATCTAGTTATAGATGATTTTCTTTTGTCAAATATGATGCCTCATAGCTAAAAATGTTCAATGTGATGTATGCAGCGGTCCGCGTGCTGTTTCTGTTGTGAATTCTTCATCAGAAAGATTAGGAGGGGCAATGGTAGTTGCAACAGCTGTGGTTCCGGATGATATTCCTAAAATCAAGGATGTATTGCAGAAATGGAGTGATGTTGACAAAATGGATTTGATTCTTACCCTTGGTAAGGTTCTTAAATGTCTCATGGTAAAAAAAAATATTTTGTTTCTCTTTTCTAACTTTGTTTCAAAATTAGGTGGTACTGGCTTCACTCCTAGAGATGTTACCCCTGAAGCAACTAAAGATTTGATTGAAAAGGAAACTCCTGGTCTTCTATATGTAATGATGCAAGAGAGTCTAAAGGTATCTATCAATTTTGGATCATAAATATAATGCATCTACTGTAATAATTACTCCCTCTGTATCAAAATACATGTCGTTTTAGACTTTTTAACACACATTAGGAAATGCCATGTGAAAGTCTTATATACCCCTAAAGTAATCCAATTACCTAGGCAATTAAATGCTTGTGCAAGAGATTGTTCTCTATCATTAATAAAGGTAAAACTGGTACTCCCTCCGTTTCAAAATATCTGTCGCTTTAGACTTTTTCACACATTAAGAAATGTAATTAATGCATTTTAAGAAGACCCATTTGCCCCTAAATAATTCAACTTTCTAGGTGATTAAATGCTTGCATGAGAGATGCTTTCACCATCATTAATAAGGGTATAATTGAGACAAAAGGGTAAAAGTGCATTGATAATAGTAAAGTGACAGATATTTTGAAACAATTTTTTTACTCCTAAAGCGACAAATAATTTGAAACGGAGGGAGTATACAACAACAAAAAAACCTTGAAAATAGTAAAGCGACAAATAATTTGAAACGGAGGGAGTATACAACAATAATTTGAAACTGGTACTCCCTCCGTTTCAAAATATCTGTCTTAGAATTGACTTCAGCAGAGGGATGAAAGGGTGCTAGTCAAAGAGTTTATTTCACCCATCTCATTTGCCAACTTTGAGGAATTTTATTTCCCTTGGGTAGCTATTGGCAACATCTTTATTTCCAGGTCTTTTTCTCTGGTCATCTTTAAGCGATGCTTCTGTTTCTGATCGATTCACGCTGATATGGATTCCTTCCCCCCCCCCCCCCCCCCACCCCCCCCCCCCCTAGGATTTTCACTTCCTCTAGAAACCTGTGTCAGAGACAAGGAGCCTTGCTCTTTCTTCTGCCTCTTAACCCTTGCCGAGAGATTCTTATTGGTTGATACTTTTTTTGCTTCCTCTATCCGATTTGTTAATCTGTCTCTTTTTATCTTCTGACGAACTTCTGGCTGAAAACCAGTTACCCATATACATTTTTCAAAAAAGTAATAAAAAGTTGGTGGGAAGGTGGTGGGGTGCTTATTTATTGTAGTCGTAGGAAACAAAAGTAACCATTTCTCGTGTATGGATGTTTCTGTAATTTGTTTAATTTGACTGAAACACATTCCCATCTCTTTCTTCACTGCCAAATTGCTCGACATTAGTGGGGGTTGACTGTTTTCAAATGGGTGATAACATTGAATTTTCCATCTCAAGTTGGAGGGTTTTACACATGGAAAAGAAACAAAGGCTCTTTGAATATGTTGGTTACTACACTTCTCTGCTGCATCTTGACATAATTTAATTCTCTAGTTTAAATGAAGAAAGCTGTTCTTAATTTGCTTTGGGGATTCGGCAGTATATGTTGCTTCCGTTTGGAGCAGATGTTTTGCTGCTACTTGTCCGACAGCTATATTGATCATACAAGGAAATGGTCTACATTTTTATTTCAGTTTTGTGTTTAAGGAGCTTTGTTTCTTGTTTAGAAAAAATCAGTCTCTGAATGTTGGACATTGGGTCCCCTGACTTTTATTCATGACAAAAGGTATTTCTCTTTGAAGAGTACTCCCTCCGTCCCAAAATGATCTTCATACTTTTTTTCTGATATTGCGAAGGAACTTTGAGCAATAATTTTAAGTTGATATAATTGTCGTGATGAAAATCTAAAACTTGGTATTGAATTATTGATAGTATTGTTGATGGTGTATCAATAACAAGTTTTAGATTTCTATTAGGACAATTAAACGACCTAAAATTATTGCTCAAAGTTCCTTCGTAATAACAGCAAAAAAAATATAAAGATCATTTTGGGACGGAGGGAGTATTTTATAATTCTGGTCTTGGCATAGTGGGAGTTAAAACTGTCAAACTTTTGGGAGACAGTGGCACATTTAGGAGTTCTTGGATGTGCAAAGTAGTTCAGAAAATTTATACAAGGGAAAAATGCCGAAAAGTCTCCTAAAGGAGGTGTTTTGATTAAATACTTGAAAATCAATTCTTAAATCTAGAAAACCAGTCAAAATATTTTCAATACCAAGAATAGGTTGCTAGTTTGTTTTATTCTTCTCAAGGAGAGGATTATGGTCATTGCTTCTTAATCGGAATCTGCTTTGGGAGCCTCTAGAGGTTTTTTTGTGACATACTTGTGCATATATTTGAGAACAGCTTATTTGTTTCTTTTGGTATTTGTAATCAAACTACACTTTGTATATATGTATATGTAGATCTGATGTTTCTCGCAATTATCGTGTTTGTACTTCACTAAGTGATGTTCTTTTATAATAGTTTATTTATATCCTTCTTGGTCTTCTGAATTAACCTTAAACAGGTTACACCGTTTGCTGTGCTATCTCGCTCTGCAGCAGGGATAAGAGGATCCACATTGGTAAGGTTAATTCACAACACATTTTATAATAGTTTATTTATATGGATTTGCTAGAAACAATCAGTGGAGCTCATAAATGGCACCATGCTCTAATGGAAAAGGAATACAAGTATACAACTTCATTATAGTAAAATGTAAAAACCATATAAGCAACTGTACAAAGCGTCTCAACAACAACAACAAAGCCTTAATCCCAAAATAACTTGGGGTCGGCTAACCTGAATCCTCATATGTCATCGTGAAAGAAAAGATGTAAGAAAAAAAAAAATAAGTTAAAAGAAGTAGGTGGGGAAAAATAATTTAGAAAATGAAAAGAAGAGAATTTTTTTGGGTGATAATAGATTATCTCGTTTCTGAATGGATGTTCATTTTCAAGATTTTTGCTCAATGTTTATTTGTAATAACGGCAAAAAAAAAGTGTGAAGATCATTTTGAGACGGAGGAAGTAGAATTTTGTTGGAATAATATCTTTTTTCTTCTAAATCTTTTGTCAAAGTCCACTCTTAACTTGTCTCATTTTGTTGGTTACTGCTTATCAAGGTAATGGAAATTTGTTTAATGCTAATAAATAATATGTTTTTGTAAGTGTAGATCATCAATATGCCTGGAAACCCAAATGCAGTTGCGGAGTGTATGGAGGCTTTACTTCCGTCCCTAAAGCATGCTTTGAAGCAAATAAAAGGAGACAAGAGAGAAAAACATCCTAGTCATGTTCCTCACGCCCAAGCTTCTGATACTTGGGAGCAAAGTTATAAGGTAGCTTCTACGACGGGAGGAGACAACAACGAACGGGGTTGTTCTTGCTCACATTAAACCTATGACTCTTATTGAGTTCCTTCTCTTTCTTTGTTGTATGATTATTATTCTAAATGACATTTCCAAACATATATGCAAACCTGCTGGTTGACTTGTTTTGAAGCACACTTTCTTTTAAACTTTAAGGAGTGCAAATCAGAAAGCAATATGTTACTCTTTGTACATATTTTGGTCCTTTTCAAAGTTGAGATATTCAATTACTCCCTCCGTCCTTAATTAATGAATGTCTTTAAGATTTTTTCGTCTCAAAATGAATGTTTTTTTTTTTTTTTTTTTTTTTTAAAGGATAACTTCGTTCCTAATTGTTTTTTACCAAATTGTTTTCACTAGTCTTCTTATACTCACAAAATTAAATGTTAGGAAAGAAGATTACATGATTATATATGAATTTTTGCCACTAAATTGTATGAAACTTTAGATATTTTTAGTTGTCACTTGAAAAAATTCGAATATTTATTTAGGAAGAGTAGGAGTAGAAAATTTGGAATTCATACAGTTTAATGAGAGAGTGGCATGGTTTAGATACACCATCGTATGCAGTGGCCAAGCCAGAAATGTATTACTAGGGTGTGAAAGTTAGGATTTAGTGGTAGTCAGAAATGTATTACCAGGGTGTGAAAGTTAGGATTTAGTGTTAGATTCTCCATAATTTAAGAAGGATAAATAAATGGGAAAAAGTACTGTTTTTAGTGGTAAAAGCATTATTTATTAAAATTTAAAGGGAGTAAAAATGACATAATTTCAAAATTAAAAGAGTTACTATCTTATTTTACTTCCTTTGTCTTTTAATAAATGTCCAAATTTTATTTTAAGGGATAATTGAAAATTTCTACGTTTCATACAATTTAGCGGTAAATATTCATATATAATTATCTAATTAAGAAAAAAAGTTATTTAAAAAAAACATTTATTTGAAATAAAAATTTCTTTAAAATAAAAATAGACATTTATTTAACAACATAAAATTTGTTTTTTATACCCATAGCATTACTCCACTATTAATATTATATTCTTGTTTAATTCTTAGAGGTGATGTTTCCTAGGGCTAGATTGGTAGGTATACCAGTTATATTTTGCTTATACAGTACCAACCAAGTTTAACTTGGTACATAAAAATATGTACCATTACCAACCAAGTCGGTATACCAACTTAATTGGTACAGTTGGTACTCGGTTGGTACGGTTGGTACTAGCTTATACCAAATGTGGACTATAATGCAAAAAACGACTGTAAAACAAAGATGAACGACGAGTCAAAAACATAAAAATATTCATTACTTAATTCAACATTGACATAAAGCTAGTCAACAAGGCAAGAGTCTCATGTTGACACCGATTGATCATACAAAAAGATACAGTTACTACCTCCGTCCCAAAAATGAAGGCGGAAACTTCAAACTTTACCTCTCAAGACAGTATTTTACTTCATTACTTAGCCTAACAAAGGAAACTGTTACTACCTCCGTCCCAAAATCAAATAGTTAAAGAAAGTAGTTTCACGGACTCCTCATTCATCAAACATGAACAACATCGATTTAAAAGAATTTTCCTTCTTACTCTCAGATTTTTGTTAGTTAGAAAAGTGTCTGAAAGTGGAGAGTATTTGTGCAAAAAATATTACTCACTCCGTCCTCAAATGAATGTCCAAAGTAATTTCAAATTCGCTCTTTATCAATATTACATTTGAATTTTTTTTGGAAATTCATTTTGAGACGGAGGTAGTGCTTGAAATTTCATTTCTTTGGGACTGATGGATTAGTAACCATTAGTTTGGGACGGAGGGAGTATTTAAGTTGCTGCAACTACACAATTGCCACCATAAAAATTAAAAACAACTTAATGAAATGGGGCCTCAATTTCTATGATAAATGTATTCTTCATTCTTTTACATGTTTCAACACTTGAAAACGGAATAGGACTCACAATGAAATCTGAATTACGTATTTGGGTATAGATTATATTAGATTTTTTTTTTTTTTTAGATATATACTAAAAATTATTTTTATAAAAATATACTTGGTACACGGTATACCAACCAAACTCATATTTGTGTACCGTGTACCAACCAAGAATGCATAATCGGTACGGTAGTATTGTACCAAACGTTCGGTATACCGAAGTTCGGTATACCAAACGCTTTGGTTCGGTAGGTACTCGGTTGGTTGGTTTGGTTTGGTAAAAATGGCCAGCCCTTGTTTCCATCAGGACCATTGCACCATATTGTGAGTCTTTTACCAATTACATCCCCCTAAAGTTTAGAAATTTTTGGGGGAAACTAGTTTCTCCATAAGTTATAAAAAGTCCTGTTTTTATAGGGGTTAAAATTTAGGATTTAGAGTTTAAGGTTTAGCGTTTAGGCCTTTTAGGGTTTAAGAAGGGCTAAAAATCAGGATTTTTTATAACTTATGGAGGAACTAGTTTTCCCCAAAACCAACTCCCTAAAGAATGGGAGCAGGGTTGAACGAAACAGACTACTAATTAAAAACTTTGATACACTTTTAGTCTTTTAAGTGAATGTCTTGTCTTGTTAATACCCCCTCCGTCTCAAAATAGATGTCGTTTTGGAGTGTTTCACACGTATTAAGAAATGTCATTAATGCATGTGAAAAAGTCCCAAATACCCCTAATTTAATTCAACTACCTGGGTAATTAAATTGTTAGATAAGAGATAGTTCACTATCATTATTAAGGGTATAATTGGCATAGAGCAATAAAAATAATTTGAAAATAGTGAAACGACAAGTATTTTGAGACAAAAATTAACTCTCATAACATCTATTTTGAGATAGGAGTATTTATTAAAAATGTGTTTTGCTAATTTGTACAATTCATGTACAATGATAAAATGCATTAAAAAAAATATATCCTAAGTTAAAATATACTATACATATATTAAAAAATTAAAATGTAAATTATAACAATTATTAGAAGCAGATCTAAAACTTTTAGTTGGCGAGGGCCTCAATTTGAGAAATTATGTACCCCATCCGTCCCATTTTAAATTTCAAAAAATAGTTGGCACAAATTTTTTTAAGGAAAAAAGTGAAAAAGGTGTGTTGTGAGTGTAGATGGTTTGGTAGGAGAGAGAAAGTGGGATAGAAAAGCGCTTTTTTTTTTTTTTTTTTGAAACAAGTGGGATAGAGAATAGTTAGTGGATAATTGTTGTGAGTATGACATGTGAGGTAGGGATGGCCAACTCCGGTTCCGGTTCGCCATTTATATGAACCTTAACCGGCCCTTGGTTACACCGGTTCCGGTTACCACAATTCGGTTCCGGTCAATAATGAATAAACAAGTTAAAAATTATTAAAAAACAAGGGATTTCCGGTCCGGTTCGCCATTTATGTGAACCTTAACCGGCCCGAATGATTGACGGTTCCGGTTTATTCGCCGGTTTGCTCCGGTTCCGGGCTTCTCCGGTCAGGTTCCGGTTTCCCGGTTCCGGTCCGGTTTGGCCATCCCTAATGTGAGGTTCACAAATAAAGAAGTATAAAAAACCTTTTTTTAAAAAAATAAATAAATTTGAAGTTTAAAATGGGATTATCCAAAATGATTTTTTTTGAAGGTTAAAATGAGACGGAAGGAATATAAATTGTAATTTTAGGGGGCTAAGTATTACTTTTTTGTCCCTAAATGAGTGTCAATTTTCAAGAAATCTTTATCCTAAAATGAGTGTCTTTTTTTAGCATAACTTTGTCCCTAAATATTTGGAAAACTAAATGTTTGGAAATGAGATTACAAGATTATATATGAATCTTTGCCACGAAAATGTAAAAAAAGTTGACATTTTCAGATGTCCCTTAAAATGAAATTTGGACACTCATTTAGGGACAGAGGTAGTAGAATTCTAAAACATGCTAAGGGTCCTAGTGAAAAGAAAAATTAAAAGTGGTGAGGTCACGTGACCCCTACCTAATGTACCATATTTTCTGGTCAAGTGGAGCAGTGCTGAAAAGGAAACAAGAAGAAAATATGGAGACCAAAAGTTAAGACCCAATTTGGAGCCTAATGTCTTGTTAGATGGACCGTTGAAAGTGGTCACTAAATTGACGCCAACTGTTCATGCACAGTGTTTTCTTGTCCTCTTTCCTCAGTTCCAAAAGCCAGTTGGTTTTTAGGGCCGTTAAGCCCAGATTTAAACCCAATAAAAAATACACCAAATCTAAAATACCTCATACACCTCTCATTAGCAAAAAGAAGCCAATAAAACTGAAATGCCATCATATCCCTCTCACCCTCACTTTTTTGATCAAATTCTGTCAGCTCTTATAACTAACATATAAAGTGTTTGCCTCTTATAATTAACATATAATTGTAAAAAAATTGATTTTTTAAGTCAATATTATTTGGTCAAACTCGGTCAAACTCTTATAATTACTATATAAGACCAATTTTCCTCATACAATTGAAGTATAAGAGTCATTTTTTCACAAAATCTATCTATATAATATATAAAAGCAAAAACATTTCAAGCTTTCTCATTAAGTCACGTGGAATTATGACGTGGAAATCCACGTGGCATATTCTCATTGGCATACGCAAATAGGTTTTATTTTAGGAAATGATTTGTTATCCTGATTTAAGCACATATTTCACAATATTTTAAATTGCAATTCAATCTAAATTAAGATATAATCTATTTGATTGTTTTTAAACTCAACTATTGATTAAACATATTTCATGATGATTCTAGAAATTTAACTTATTTTACTAGGGGTGGCCAATGGTACAAATCTAAACCAACGAACCACGTACCAACTGTACCAAACGCATTTGGTATACCAAAAGTTGGTACATGGTATAAATATCTTATTTTGGTTGGTATACCGTACCAACTTTGAAAATTTGGTCGGTACACGGTATGAATATTTGACTTTGGTTGGTATACCAAGTACCAACATTATTTAAAAAATGTGTTAAATTATTAATTATATACCTAGATGACATTTGATTGGTTGAGATGTATGTTTAGTTTTTTATTTGGAAAATTGCAAAAAAGGGCCTGAAGTTCACCAGACGTTCGTAGAAGAGGGCCCATTGTTTCAAAACTCGCAAATCAGGGCCCAAAGATAGAGAAAAAACTAGCAAATAAGGGTTTTTCGACGGAAATGTTAGATTTTTCAGTAAAATTAACATGTGCCGTGCACATGTGGACTTAACTGAAATTAGTTTAACTTTTTAAGGGGTAAACTGGAAATATTAAAGTTTAAGGGACAAAAAGTAAAAATTTCTCCAATATATGTATGATTGACGAAATTATTTTTTTAAAAAAAAAATATTTCACTAAATTTATTTATTTTTAAAAATATTAATTTTAATTTTTTTAATTTTTGAAAAAAAAAAAACTCTCTAAATTAGTTTTTCCGAGAAATACCTTTCACTAAATTATGCACTAAATAAATCTATCCAAAAATGAAAATTGCAAACATACTGCACTAAATTTTGAAATTTGTTTTATAAAAACTCAGGGCAAATTGCAACATATTTGTTTTAAAAAGATTAATTTTACATTTTTTAATTTTTATTTTTGGAAAAAAATCTCTAAATTAGTTTTTCCTAGATTTTTTTTTCACTAAATAATGTGCTTAATTAATCTATCCTAAAATCAAAATTACTAACATACTGCACTAAATTTTTGAAACTCATTCTATGAAAAATAATTTCACTTAATTATTTTTTTTAAAAAATCACTAAATTAATTTTATTTCGAATTTTTCCTATTTTTTTTTCGTTTGAAAATTATATCTTCTCCCTCTCTCTTATGTAAACCGGTGTCACCTACCCTCTCACGCATCATAAGCTAATAATAATATACATAATTAAATTTAAATATAGATAACATTGGTTAAAGAGAGAAAGGGGGAAGATATTATTTTTGAGTTTTTATCTCAAAAACACTAATTTAGTGAGGAGATATTATTTTTTATAAAACAAATTTCAAAAATTTAGTACAATATGTTAGCAATTTTGATTTCAGGATATATTTATTTAGTGCATTATTTAGTTAAAATTATTTCTCTAAAAAACTAATTTAGAGAGTTTTTTTTTTTCCAAAAATAATAATAATAATAAAATAATCTTTTTAAAATAAATAAATTTAGTGAAATATTTTTTTAAAAAAATAATTTCGTGAATCATACATATAATGGAGAAATTTTAACTTTTGGTCCCTTAAACTTTAATATTTCTAGT
This sequence comes from Campanula takesimana, assembly GCA_026119855.1. Classification (NCBI taxonomy): domain Eukaryota; kingdom Viridiplantae; phylum Streptophyta; class Magnoliopsida; order Asterales; family Campanulaceae; genus Campanula; species Campanula takesimana. The sequence continues at coordinate 366,127 of JAOWBW010000866.1, forward strand.
TTACCCCTTGAAAAGTTAAACTAATTTCAGTCAAGTTGAAGAATTGTTGGGTAAGGGATTGGTAAGAGAAAGTCTTAGTCCTTGTGCGGTACCCGTTCTTTTAGTACCTAAGAAAGATGGAACATGGAGGTTATGTGTTGATTGTCGTGCAATAAACAACATAACCATCAAATATCGTCATCCTATTCCTAGGCTTTATGATATGTTAGATGAATTGCATGGTTCCAAAATTTTCTCAAAAATTGATTTAAAAAGTGGATACCATCAGATTCGCATGAAAGAAGGTGATGAGTGGAAAACCGCATTCAAAACAAAGCATGGGTTGTATGAATGGTTAGTTATGCCTTTCGGCCTTACTAACGCACCTAGCACTTTCATGCGACTAATGAATCACATTTTGAGAAATTTCATTGGAAAATTTGTGGTTGTGTATTTTGACGATATTTTGATTTACTCCAAAAGTTTGGAGGAACATCATGAACATTTAACTCTTGTTTTGAGTGTTCTTAGGGAAGAAAAGCTCTATGTCAATTTGAAGAAGTGTGAATTTTGCACAAAGGAAGTAAGTTTTCTTGGCTATATTGTAAGCAGCGAGGGCATTTCAGTTGACATGGAAAAGGTAAAAGCAATTCAAGATTGGACTAGTCCAAGAAATGTGAGTGAGGTAAGAAGTTTCCATGGGTTAGCAAGTTTCTATCGCAGGTTTGTGAAGAACTTTAGCACTCTGGCAGCACCTTTAACCGAAGTGATTAAAAAGAATGTTGGATTCAAGTGGGGAAAGGAACAAGAGAAAGCATTTCAAAATTTAAAGTTTGAATTGACCAATGCTCCTCTTTTAACTTTACCTAATTTTGATAAAACATTTGAAATTGAATGTGATGCTTCTGGTATAGGTATTGGTGCCGTCTTGATGCAAGAAGGAAGGCCTGTAGCATATTTCAGCGAGAAACTAGGTGGGGCGAGTCTCAACTACCCTACCTATGACAAAGAGTTGTATGCTTTGGTAAGAGCATTAGAAACTTGGCAACATTATCTATGGGCCAAAGAATTTGTGATTCACACCGACCATGAGTCTTTAAAGTTCTTAAAAGGACAGCAAAAGCTCAACAAAAGACATGCAAAATGGTTGGAATTCATTGAGTCATTTCCGTACGTCATCAAATACAAGAAAGGTAAGGAGAATATTGTTGCTGATGCTTTATCAAGGAGGTATGCCTTACTCTCTACTCTTGATGCTAAATTGCTTGGTTTTGAACACATCAAAGATTTTTATGAAAAAGATCAAGATTTTGGTCAGATTTTTCAAGCTTGTGAAAAGGGTTGTTTTGAGAAATTTTTCAAACATGATGAATTTCTTTTCAAAGAAACAAAGCTTTGCATTCCCAATTCTTAAATTAGGGAACTTTTGGTGCGTGAAGCACATGGTGGGGGACTTATGGGACATTTTGGAATTGATAAAACTTTAGCCATTTTGCAAGAGCATTTCTTTTGGCCAAAAATGAAAAGTGATGTGGTAAAGATTTGTGATAAATGCATTGTGTGCAAGAAGGCTAAATCTAAGGTTCAACCACATGGTTTGTACACACATCTTCCCATTCCTAATGAACCATGGGTTGATCTTTCAATGGACTTTGTTTTGGGTTTGCCGAGAACCAAAAACAACAAAGACTCAATCTTTGTTGTTGTTGATAGGTTTTCCAAAATGGCACATTTTATAGCATGCAACAAGACCAATGATGCTTCTCATATTGCTAACTTGTTTTTCAAAGAAATTGTCAGGTTGTATGGGATGCCAAGGACAATCGTGTCAGATCGTGACACAAAATTTTTAAGTTACTTTTGGAAAACATTGTGGGGGAAGTTGGGAACAAAATTATTGTTTTCTACAACTTGTCACCCACAAACGGATGGTCAAACTGAAGTTGTTAATAGGACTCTTTCTGCTTTGCTTAGAACACTCATTGGCAGAAATACCAAGACGTGGGAAGATTGCCTACCCCATGTTGAGTTTGCTTATAATCGTGCAAGGCATTCTGCTACAAAGTTTTCTCCATTTGAGATAGTTTATGGTTTTAATCCTTTAACTCCTATGGATTTAACTCCTTTACCTGTGAGTGAAAGGGCTAATCTTGATGGGAAAAGAAAGGCTGAATTCGTGAAGCAAATCCATGAAAAGGCAAGGCTGAATATTGAAGAAAGGACCAGAAAGTATGAAGAGAAGGCGAACAAAGGAAGACATGAGGTTATCTTTGAACCTGGTGATTGGGTTTGGTTGCATTTCAGAAAGGAGCGATTTCCAGACCAACGGAAATCAAAGTTAAAACCAAGAGGAGATGGACCATTTCAAGTGCTTGAGCGAATCAACAATAATGCTTATCGACTTGACTTGCCTAGTGAGTATAATGTGCATGATGTTTTCAATGTTGCTGATTTGTCTCACTTTGATGCAGGTAGCGATTTGAGGACAAATCACTCTCAAGAAGGGGGGAATGATGTAAATACATTGGAGAGCTCAAGTCAAGCTAAACAAGACCCGTTGCAATGGAACGTTGGACCTATTACTAGGTCAAATTCTAAAGAATTCATGAAGGCCATCAATGGATTAGTTCAAACATTTTGGATCCAAGCTCAAGATCCAACTCAAAGGAATTCACATATTCAAGTGAATTTAATCCAAGCTGAAAGTGATGTTTGTTCCAGCCCAAAAGCATAGAGCATGGAGCCCAAGGGAGTGCAACATGAAGTTTCATGAAGGAATATGTTGGCCCAATAAATAAACACATTTTGGAGCCCAAATTGAGTCCAAAATAAGTGTTTTCAAGTCATCCCAAAGAGAGATCCGAATTTCTCAAGTTGCATGAAGATTCTAGAATGAAGATAAGGTTGATACATTCACCACATGCTCTTGGAAAGCTGGAAAGTCTTTGGATAACTCATTATAATAATTGTAGTCTTTATCATGTAATTAAAGCTTGTAGCTTACATCATTGATGACCTCATTTACCTAGGAATCATCACCATTCCATCCTATAAATAGGCCTTTTTTGTAGTCCATTGGGACACACAATTCAGATTATAATCAATTTGAGAGTTTTATTCTACTCTTTGGTTCTTTGAAAAACTTAGACTTATCAAGTGTAATTTTCTATACTTGTGGCGTCTTCCTAGCTTATCAACCAATTTGGGTGTATTGGTTGTGGCGCTTCTAAACCAAGTATCCTATCTTCTTAGGTAGGGGGTGCGGTTTTACACTTACGGACGACTTTCCTTAGAACGATCCTCGGCTACAAGGTAATTCTGATCCTATTACTTGTAGAAATCACATCACCTAGCACCTTGCCCCTCTTCATCACCAACTGGCTCATCGTCCATCGTTTGTGGACCTTGGGATGTGCTCGCACCCCCTTGTGCACTGCCCCTCGTGAGGAATTTAGCATCAACGGCAGAACCAGGAAAAAGATCCCTTGGGACTTGCAACAAATCCGCTCTTGCCTTCCCAATCAATCCAGTAATAAGCAGCGAGAAATTAAAGTTAGAGCTGCTCATGTTCTGGATTGTGTGATAAATTTCAGCCCGGATAATATGCCCCATATTTATTTTTGCTCCTGTCAACACACAGTGCATGAGCACCGCCCGTCTCCAATGAACTTCATTGAAATGTGTGGTGGGGAGAATCCTCTCGCAAATGAACCTGTGCAAGTATCTCAACCTGGGCTCTAAGTCTCGGGTAAACAGTACTTGCCCACTCCTCTGGTTGAACCGCATTAGACATCCCATAATACGCATTAATTTCCGTGCCCAAATAGCCAATGTCAGTCCCTCGCACATGGGACGTTGCATCATTCCCCTTCTCAGATGCATTTGCATAAAACTCTTTAACATATTCACCTACCCCATTCTCTGCCGGGTGAGCCGCAAGTTTATTCCACTTATACCGGGTAAACAACTCATTAAGTCCCAAATCTTTCTTTTTAAACTCCCTTTCAACATTAAAATGTTTATGGGACCAACAGTTATACCAATTTTCGGCTTTCTCGCCCACAAAACGGGTTCGATCAAAATTTGGTTGGGGAGCTACTTCTCTAGGGGGAGCACGACCTCTAGCCATAACACAATACAATACTACCCACAGCCACAGAGAATTAAGCGCAAAAGGGACTCTTACTTGCTCGCCGGAGACTTGCCGGAAGTTGGCCGGAAAATTTACCGGAGTAGGAGAAGATGACCGGAAGATAGAGCTTGCTCACACGATCACTTTTCCCTTCTAGAAGCACCTTCAATTCTCGCTCCAAGTTGCCCAATTTCACCCTTTTCCGTGTTCTTGACAACTTCAACAATTCTTCCAATTCTTGAGCTTCAATGGCGTTTTTGGGTTGATTTCTTTGAGATTAATGGAGGAGGAGGGATGGGTATGACAATTTTGGTGATTAAGGGAGAAGAAGGTGGTGATTTATGGGAGAATTTGTAGAGAGAAGGAGGGGGAACTCGGTTTTTTTAGAGAGAGAAAGAGGGTGGAGGTTTAGGGTTCTTGAAGAATGAGGGGGAGAGATCCAAAATCTGACCAAAACCCCGATTTGCCCGTCCAGTTCTCTTCGTGGGCGACCGCCCATAGGCTTGGTGGGTGACCGCCCATTAAATCAGTTTGTACTCCTCCGTTTTCACCTTCCTGGGCGACCGCCCATAACCAAAGTGGGCGAGCGCCCACTTTCCTGTAGCTTTTTTTTTTTTTTTTTTTTTGAGCTAGCCACCTCGCACTCCATTGCTGCACATCACCACAAACAAACATCACAAGCGTAATATCCATTATGAAAATAAAAATAAAAATGACTCAAAAAAAAGAAAATCTTTTTGGAGGGTGACACTATTTACACTCCCCTATAAACCCATAAACTCGGAGAGATCCATGAAGGATGACACAGACTAAACTTTTGACCGCACTGTTACGTTTAAACCGCAAGTGCACGGGTTATTAATAGTATAGTATGTGCAAATACGGGTCGATCCCACGGAGACAACTTAATTCTAAAAATATTTTTTTGCTTTGGATAAAAGTAAAGAAAATAAAATGATTGGGGGTAGGAAAATTTGTTTGTCACTTAAAATAGAAATGATAGTAAAAGCTATTTATGTAGGAAAAACTCTTATTTTAAAGGAATTCCCGGGATTGGGACTCAAGTATTCATATATTCATCATTCATTTATGCTCTCTTTTAGATTAAGGGTTCATTTTTATACAAGGATGGTATGCTTAGCCTACACTACTTCTCACGATCAAGCAAGTAGTGTTTGTATTCTCATACTAATTATGTCCTAACTCTTTGAGAAATCCGTTTATGTTTTTCCCCCGCCCTGTCACAAACGGGCATTCCGGCTTATCTCTAGCTGACCATAATTAGTAAGAATCCATTAGGTTTTCTTATGAAAATCGGCACACTTTCCACTCAAGGAGCATCCCTAAGCCATTACACTACTCTCGTGAGTAATGAACTTAGTTTTGACTATATGGGTCCGCTAATCGAGATTCACCGCTAGGTCCTTCTCTCGATTAACTGGAGTTCATATAACCAAGGACGTCATCGTGGTTATAGGCGTTTTAGATTGATATAGTAAAATTGTTAAAGATGAAGAGAAATGAATTTAGAGAACATAAAATTATGATGAACATATGAACACAATGAGTATCCAACCCCAAGAAAGAGGGGGATTACTCACTAGCCATTAAATAAAACATCAAGAATAAGAATAAAGGATTAAGATAGAGAAGAGAATACTTATTCAGATTGGAGAACTTAATGATGGAAGAATACTTCTTTATTGCTTAGGAACCCTCTCTCAAATTCACTCAAAATTCTGGAAATGATAATGTATACTTAGAATTTCACTATAATAACTTTACAATCAATCTCTAAAAATATCTCTATCTTTTCTAAGGCTGTTGTAGCCTTCTTATATAGGCCCTAGGACTGATTTGAGTTGTCTGTTCCCGGATACATCCACCAAGAGGAGTGTCTGTTGGGAAACACTTTTTCAGAACAGGCGTCAAGATCCGGGCGGGTCTTCATAATGGTCCGGCCGGATCCAGTTGGTCCGACCGGATTTTCTCCTTGCCCCGGTCGGATCTTTGTCTTCTGGAAATTTGTTCTTGTATTGGTGAGGTCCGGCCGGGTCTTATAGATGGGTCCGGTCGGATCTTTGACTTCTGCATCTGATTTCTCCTTTTTAAATGTTTTGCTCCCGTCTTTCCTTCCTTTACTCCCTTTAGCTCAAAATAGCTCCAAATAGTACCTGTTTTCTGTCCACAAAACCCATACTACACCACGCACATTATATCCGTAAAAGTAAAGTGAAATAATGCAATATGAGACTCATTAATACTAAATTGACTCTAAAAAGACATATATTTAGACCTTAAATGACTATAAAATAGCCATTTATCAACTCCCCCACACTAAAACCTTGCTTGTCCTCGAGCAAGCTTACAATTTTGAAGAAGAGAGAGTGACAAATGACATAAAATTTTTGAAAAATCAAAGAAGGTTTCAATGCTCCCTCAGAATATTTGTTATATTGTATTGCCTTTACAAAATCATTTCCTTTTAAATTTTCCGTCCCAAGAAACTTGTGAGAAAGAACATAAGAGGATATTGGAAAGTAAATAAAGAATTTTGGATGTTAATATAACATGAATAAATACTATTGAACAAGAGCATATAGGAATAACTAAATGAACTTGTGGATTTCAAGTATGAAATAGAATTTAAGTTCACTCTTTGAGTGCTTTGTGAATAGGGTTTTTTATGCTTGGGAATACATTTCTTAAACTCATGATTTTATTCTTTTTCAAAGATATTCAGATTTTGTTATGCTCCTTGAATCACAAAAAATAAGGCGGATGAAGGTAGTGGAAAATTTAATTTCATTAAGTTTTAGAAGTGGCAATTGAGTTCTTTGTAAATCATCACACTCTATAATGATAAATTCATTTGGATATTCGAGTGGATGATATACAAGAAGATTGATTTATGTTATTAAGTCTTAAAAGTGGAAATGGAAAGCTTCGTGATTCTTAAAGATCATAACAATGTAGTAAATCTTTGGAAAAGAGTAGAAGTAAAAGTTTTTGAAATGTATATACAAGGATGTTTTATAACTTTTCACAAGTGTAATGTATTCAAACTTAATATCCACAATTTCATTAATAATGTAATGCTTCTATTCAAGAATATTTAAAAGTCTATATAAATTTTGAAAATTTTTCATTTACAATCCAATATGATCCTAAGTTCTTTGTGACAAATCTCTCAAAAAGTAAAGTTTAAGAGGAAATAATTTTACTTAGGCAAATTGTAAGTATAGATAACATTCTCATCAATGGGAGCATTGGCAAAATTTTTTTTTTTTTTTTTTTTTTTTTTTTTTTTTTTTTTAGAATACTTAACTAAATGCAAGCAACAAGCTAACTAAATGCAAAGAAAAAGAAAAACGGATATAATAATTTTATTAAAATCCTCCCCCCACACTTGAACTAAACATTGTCCCCAATGTTTTCATGAAAGTAAAAATTGGACAAGAAAGTAAAAATGGGGACGGGGGAACAAATAACTTATCACTGAAATGGTGGTGGAGGTGGTGGTGAGACAGGTTTGAGATGAAGAAGAAGGGAAGAATGAGAATACAATTGAACAGATCTGACCTTTTGGCGAATCGGTATGTCCTTCTATGCGACTGATCCGGGCGGGTCGCTCTGGGGATCCGGTCGGTTTTATTATGGTCCGGTCGGATTATTTTTCAGACCCGGACGGATAATTTTCTCTGGAATCTCCAGAGTTGCTGGATCCGGTCGGGTGCTTCAGCTTGGCCCGGTCGGATCTAGATGATCCGGTCGGATTATATTGTTGACCCGATTGGATCTTCGAAAATTCTTCCTCTTTTTTTTTTTTTTTTTTTTTTTTTTTTTTTTTTTTTTACCTACAAAATGTTAGAAAAACAGAACATAATAACAATAATAATAATAATAAAAAAAAAAACAAAATAATCCATCGGTTACCACCCGATGATGCTTGTTTAACGTCTTTAGCTCGACGCCTTTTTGTTAATTGGAATGGCCATTGTACGGTATCGAGATGGCCTATTGTCTTTGACAATACGCCACTTCTTCTCCGGTGGATTGTTTAGGGCCCTATGATCAGTACATATGCGCCATCCATTCTTTGACGGGATTAATTTATGAAAATCTTTGCAAGCTCGTAATCCCGTTATTTTCTGTGGTGCTACTTTCTTTGGTTTTTCTATGATGTCATCTCCATCATTTTCATCATGTAGCACCCTCTTCCAGTCTAAATTCTTGGTACTTTCCCTTGCTTCCTTTATTTCTTTCAAATAATTTTCATAAGCTTTGAATTCATCTATATGATCCCTTTTGGAATCCATAGATTTTATGACATTAATTTCCTTATGATTTTCTTTTAAAATATCAATTTTTTGACAAGAGTCTTCAATGGTTGGGGTACTCCTCCAAAATTCCTCTTTTTGATCTCCAACATTTAAAGTAAGAGTACCCTTTTTCACATCAATTATGGCTCCCGCAGTTGCAAGGAAAGGCCTTCCCAAGATGACTGGGATATCTTGATCCTCCTCAATCTCGAGGATCACAAAGTCGACAGGGATGATTAGGCTCCCTATTCGACACGGCAAGTTTTCCATAATACCTATCGGGTATTGAATGGATCGGTCTGCCAACTGCAGAGATATGGTGGTGGGTTGGAGTTCCCCCACACCTAATCCCTGACTAACCGAAAAAGGCATTATACTAACGCTAGCCCCTAAATCAAGCATAGCATTATCCATATTGATCCTACCGATACTACAGGGGATAGAAAAAGTGCCGGGATCTTTGAGTTTAGGCGGAAGTTTCTTTGTAAAATGGCACTAACATCTTCCGCCAAAGTGAAATTTTCAAATTCTTCTAAAGACTTCTTTTTAAAAATCATTTCCTTCAAAGGCTTTGCATAAGAAGGTATTTCTTTCTGGTCATCAGAATAAGGAACTCTAATATTCATTGATTTTAATGTTTCCAAAAATTCGGCATGTTGTTCATCAACCCCTTTCTTTATTAATCTTTTTGGGTACGGTATCGGTGGTTCAAAATATCTATTGTAACTAGTCTCATTTTCAGTCTCAACTTTTGGTGGGGTTGGACTTTCATTTTCCTCTTCTTTATTTATTGAAACTATTACATTTGCATGCTCGCTAGGCCTTTGAGGTTGACCGGGAAGACTCCCTTGTGGTCTTTGCGGCAGGTTGGCCTGTTGAGCTTGCTGGCTCTCTAACATTTTGTTATGAGCAGCTAAGTTATCAAACCTAGCATTCAAAATTTTAAAATTTTCCCTAAATTCATTATTGATTTTCTCTTGGTTCTTATTATTTTCAATCATATAATCCATAAGAAGATCTAATTTAGATTTAGGGGGAGGGAAAGCATTATTGTTGAAATTCTTGGGTACAAATCCCGGTGGTTGTGAGGAAGGTTGTGGGTTTAAAACATTGTTATTTCTATAGGACAAGTTGGGGTGATTTTTCCATTCGGGATTGTATGTGTTTGAATACATACCCCCTCGTTGTCCATTAGAAACAAAATTAACTTGCTCACTAGAAGTAGTGTCAAGTAAATCACAACTTTCGCTACTATGTGAGTTTGACCCACATAGTTCACATAAAACATTAATGTTAGCCACGGAATTTGTATTCAAGCTATCTATCTTTTTGAAAAGAGTATCAAATTTTGAAGATAGAAGAGTGACGACATCAACATTATACTTACCTGCTGATACTTGCGGTTGGTCCCTTTCATTGGACCATTGGTAGTGGTTCAGGGCAATGCTCTCGATCAAGTCATATGCCTCGTCCACTCCTTTATTCATGAGTGCTCCTCCCGCAGCAGCATCTATGGTCTCTCTTGTCTTGAATGTGAGACCGTTGTAGAAGGTGTGCACTATCAACCACTTTTCAAGCCCGTGGTGTGGGCACATCCTTAGGAGTTCTTTGAAACGCTCCCAAGCATCATAAAGCGACTCATCTCCATTTTGACTAAAATTAGTGATCTTGGTCCGGATTTGAGCGGTTTTTGAAGGAGGGAAGAAACGTCCAAGGAAAGCCTCTTGAACTTGGTCCCATGTTGTTAAAGAGTTGTGTGGGACCGAGTTCAACCATTGTTTCGCCTTATCCCTTAATGAGAATGGGAATAGGCGCATCCGTATTGCCTCGGGTGTGACTCCAACAATCCTTGTAGTATCACAATACTCCAAGAAAGTTTGGACATGGAGGTGCGGATCTTCAAGTGCCGAGCCACCAAATTGGTTGTTCATAACCATATGGAGAAGTTGTGGCTTTATCTCAAATGTGATTGCGTCGGCATTTGGTACTACTATGGGCGTCCTAGAACCCGGGGTGCTTGGGTTAACAAACTCCCGTAAGGTCTTAGGTGGTGGGGCATCGCCCGAATTTTGCCCGTCTTCGTTGTTTTCTCTCACCATTTCTTTCTCTAAAGTTTCTCTCAAATTTCTAAGTCTTTCTCTAAGGTATCTCTCAGGTTCCGGATTGTATTCAACGTAATTGTCACCTCTCCGGACTCTTTTCATAAACTTTGGAAAAAATACTTTAAAGAAGAATTCAAAGAAAAATACTTTGAAAAAAAAGATGATGAAATAAATAAAAATAAAAAGAATAAAAACAGAAAATTGAAAAGCAAAAACTCTTTTTTTTTTTTTTAAAATTTAACCGTTGTCCCCGGCAACGGCGCCAAAAACTTGTTACGTTTAAACCGCAAGTGCACGGGTTATTAATAGTATAGTATGTGCAAATACGGGTCGATCCCACGGAGACAACTTAATTCTAAAAATATTTTTTTGCTTTGGATAAAAGTAAAGAAAATAAAATGATTGGGGGTAGGAAAATTTGTTTGTCACTTAAAATAGAAATGATAGTAAAAGCTATTTATGTAGGAAAAACTCTTATTTTAAAGGAATTCCCGGGATTGGGACTCAAGTATTCATATATTCATCATTCATTTATGCTCTCTTTTAGATTAAGGGTTCATTTTTATACAAGGATGGTATGCTTAGCCTACACTACTTCTCACGATCAAGCAAGTAGTGTTTGTATTCTCATACTAATTATGTCCTAACTCTTTGAGAAATCCGTTTATGTTTTTCCCCCGCCCTGTCACAAACGGGCATTCCGGCTTATCTCTAGCTGACCATAATTAGTAAGAATCCATTAGGTTTTCTTATGAAAATCGGCACACTTTCCACTCAAGGAGCATCCCTAAGCCATTACACTACTCTCGTGAGTAATGAACTTAGTTTTGACTATATGGGTCCGCTAATCGAGATTCACCGCTAGGTCCTTCTCTCGATTAACTGGAGTTCATATAACCAAGGACGTCATCGTGGTTATAGGCGTTTTAGATTGATATAGTAAAATTGTTAAAGATGAAGAGAAATGAATTTAGAGAACATAAAATTATGATGAACATATGAACACAATGAGTATCCAACCCCAAGAAAGAGGGGGATTACTCACTAGCCATTAAATAAAACATCAAGAATAAGAATAAAGGATTAAGATAGAGAAGAGAATACTTATTCAGATTGGAGAACTTAATGATGGAAGAATACTTCTTTATTGCTTAGGAACCCTCTCTCAAATTCACTCAAAATTCTGGAAATGATAATGTATACTTAGAATTTCACTATAATAACTTTACAATCAATCTCTAAAAATATCTCTATCTTTTCTAAGGCTGTTGTAGCCTTCTTATATAGGCCCTAGGACTGATTTGAGTTGTCTGTTCCCGGATACATCCACCAAGAGGAGTGTCTGTTGGGAAACACTTTTCAGAACAGGCGTCAAGATCCGGGCGGGTCTTCATAATGGTCCGGCCGGATCCAGTTGGTCCGACCGGATTTTCTCCTTGCCCCGGTCGGATCTTTGTCTTCTGGAAATTTGTTCTTGTATTGGTGAGGTCCGGCCGGGTCTTATAGATGGGTCCGGTCGGATCTTTGACTTCTGCATCTGATTTCTCCTTTTTAAATGTTTTGCTCCCGTCTTTCCTTCCTTTACTCCCTTTAGCTCAAAATAGCTCCAAATAGTACCTGTTTTCTGTCCACAAAACCCATACTACACCACGCACATTATATCCGTAAAAGTAAAGTGAAATAATGCAATATGAGACTCATTAATACTAAATTGACTCTAAAAAGACATATATTTAGACCTTAAATGACTATAAAATAGCCATTTATCAACTCCCCCACACTAAAACCTTGCTTGTCCTCGAGCAAGCTTACAATTTTGAAGAAGAGAGAGTGACAAATGACATAAAATTTTTGAAAAATCAAAGAAGGTTTCAATGCTCCCTCAGAATATTTGTTATATTGTATTGCCTTTACAAAATCATTTCCTTTTAAATTTTCCGTCCCAAGAAACTTGTGAGAAAGAACATAAGAGGATATTGGAAAGTAAATAAAGAATTTTGGATGTTAATATAACATGAATAAATACTATTGAACAAGAGCATATAGGAATAACTAAATGAACTTGTGGATTTCAAGTATGAAATAGAATTTAAGTTCACTCTTTGAGTGCTTTGTGAATAGGGTTTTTTATGCTTGGGAATACATTTCTTAAACTCATGATTTTATTCTTTTTCAAAGATATTCAGATTTTGTTATGCTCCTTGAATCACAAAAAATAAGGCGGATGAAGGTAGTGGAAAATTTAATTTCATTAAGTTTTAGAAGTGGCAATTGAGTTCTTTGTAAATCATCACACTCTATAATGATAAATTCATTTGGATATTCGAGTGGATGATATACAAGAAGATTGATTTATGTTATTAAGTCTTAAAAGTGGAAATGGAAAGCTTCGTGATTCTTAAAGATCATAACAATGTAGTAAATCTTTGGAAAAGAGTAGAAGTAAAAGTTTTTGAAATGTATATACAAGGATGTTTTATAACTTTTCACAAGTGTAATGTATTCAAACTTAATATCCACAATTTCATTAATAATGTAATGCTTCTATTCAAGAATATTTAAAAGTCTATATAAATTTTGAAAATTTTTCATTTACAATCCAATATGATCCTAAGTTCTTTGTGACAAATCTCTCAAAAAGTAAAGTTTAAGAGGAAATAATTTTACTTAGGCAAATTGTAAGTATAGATAACATTCTCATCAATGGGAGCATTGGCAAAATTTTTTTTTTTTTTTTTTTTTTTTTTTTTTTTTTTTTTTAGAATACTTAACTAAATGCAAGCAACAAGCTAACTAAATGCAAAGAAAAAGAAAAACGGATATAATAATTTTATTAAAATCCTCCCCCCACACTTGAACTAAACATTGTCCCCAATGTTTTCATGAAAGTAAAAATTGGACAAGAAAGTAAAAATGGGGACGGGGGAACAAATAACTTATCACTGAAATGGTGGTGGAGGTGGTGGTGAGACAGGTTTGAGATGAAGAAGAAGGGAAGAATGAGAATACAATTGAACAGATCTGACCTTTTGGCGAATCGGTATGTCCTTCTATGCGACTGATCCGGGCGGGTCGCTCTGGGGATCCGGTCGGTTTTATTATGGTCCGGTCGGATTATTTTTCAGACCCGGACGGATAATTTTCTCTGGAATCTCCAGAGTTGCTGGATCCGGTCGGGTGCTTCAGCTTGGCCCGGTCGGATCTAGATGATCCGGTCGGATTATATTGTTGACCCGATTGGATCTTCGAAAATTCTTCCTCTTTTTTTTTTTTTTTTTTTTTTTTTTTTTTTTTTACCTACAAAATGTTAGAAAAACAGAACATAATAACAATAATAATAATAATAAAAAAAAAAAACAAAATAATCCATCGGTTACCACCCGATGATGCTTGTTTAACGTCTTTAGCTCGACGCCTTTTTGTTAATTGGAATGGCCATTGTACGGTATCGAGATGGCCTATTGTCTTTGACAATACGCCACTTCTTCTCCGGTGGATTGTTTAGGGCCCTATGATCAGTACATATGCGCCATCCATTCTTTGACGGGATTAATTTATGAAAATCTTTGCAAGCTCGTAATCCCGTTATTTTCTGTGGTGCTACTTTCTTTGGTTTTTCTATGATGTCATCTCCATCATTTTCATCATGTAGCACCCTCTTCCAGTCTAAATTCTTGGTACTTTCCCTTGCTTCCTTTATTTCTTTCAAATAATTTTCATAAGCTTTGAATTCATCTATATGATCCCTTTTGGAATCCATAGATTTTATGACATTAATTTCCTTATGATTTTCTTTTAAAATATCAATTTTTTGACAAGAGTCTTCAATGGTTGGGGTACTCCTCCAAAATTCCTCTTTTTGATCTCCAACATTTAAAGTAAGAGTACCCTTTTTCACATCAATTATGGCTCCCGCAGTTGCAAGGAAAGGCCTTCCCAAGATGACTGGGATATCTTGATCCTCCTCAATCTCGAGGATCACAAAGTCGACAGGGATGATTAGGCTCCCTATTCGACACGGCAAGTTTTCCATAATACCTATCGGGTATTGAATGGATCGGTCTGCCAACTGCAGAGATATGGTGGTGGGTTGGAGTTCCCCCACACCTAATCCCTGACTAACCGAAAAAGGCATTATACTAACGCTAGCCCCTAAATCAAGCATAGCATTATCCATATTGATCCTACCGATACTACAGGGGATAGAAAAAGTGCCGGGATCTTTGAGTTTAGGCGGAAGTTTCTTTTGTAAAATGGCACTAACATCTTCCGCCAAAGTGAAATTTTCAAATTCTTCTAAAGACTTCTTTTTAAAAATCATTTCCTTCAAAGGCTTTGCATAAGAAGGTATTTCTTTCTGGTCATCAGAATAAGGAACTCTAATATTCATTGATTTTAATGTTTCCAAAAATTCGGCATGTTGTTCATCAACCCCTTTCTTTATTAATCTTTTTGGGTACGGTATCGGTGGTTCAAAATATCTATTGTAACTAGTCTCATTTTCAGTCTCAACTTTTGGTGGGGTTGGACTTTCATTTTCCTCTTCTTTATTTATTGAAACTATTACATTTGCATGCTCGCTAGGCCTTTGAGGTTGACCGGGAAGACTCCCTTGTGGTCTTTGCGGCAGGTTGGCCTGTTGAGCTTGCTGGCTCTCTAACATTTTGTTATGAGCAGCTAAGTTATCAAACCTAGCATTCAAAATTTTAAAATTTTCCCTAAATTCATTATTGATTTTCTCTTGGTTCTTATTATTTTCAATCATATAATCCATAAGAAGATCTAATTTAGATTTAGGGGGAGGGAAAGCATTATTGTTGAAATTCTTGGGTACAAATCCCGGTGGTTGTGAGGAAGGTTGTGGGTTTAAAACATTGTTATTTCTATAGGACAAGTTGGGGTGATTTTTCCATTCGGGATTGTATGTGTTTGAATACATACCCCCTCGTTGTCCATTAGAAACAAAATTAACTTGCTCACTAGAAGTAGTGTCAAGTAAATCACAACTTTCGCTACTATGTGAGTTTGACCCACATAGTTCACATAAAACATTAATGTTAGCCACGGAATTTGTATTCAAGCTATCTATCTTTTTGAAAAGAGTATCAAATTTTGAAGATAGAAGAGTGACGACATCAACATTATACTTACCTGCTGATACTTGCGGTTGGTCCCTTTCATTGGACCATTGGTAGTGGTTCAGGGCAATGCTCTCGATCAAGTCATATGCCTCGTCCACTCCTTTATTCATGAGTGCTCCTCCCGCAGCAGCATCTATGGTCTCTCTTGTCTTGAATGTGAGACCGTTGTAGAAGGTGTGCACTATCAACCACTTTTCAAGCCCGTGGTGTGGGCACATCCTTAGGAGTTCTTTGAAACGCTCCCAAGCATCATAAAGCGACTCATCTCCATTTTGACTAAAATTAGTGATCTTGGTCCGGATTTGAGCGGTTTTTGAAGGAGGGAAGAAACGTCCAAGGAAAGCCTCTTGAACTTGGTCCCATGTTGTTAAAGAGTTGTGTGGGACCGAGTTCAACCATTGTTTCGCCTTATCCCTTAATGAGAATGGGAATAGGCGCATCCGTATTGCCTCGGGTGTGACTCCAACAATCCTTGTAGTATCACAATACTCCAAGAAAGTTTGGACATGGAGGTGCGGATCTTCAAGTGCCGAGCCACCAAATTGGTTGTTCATAACCATATGGAGAAGTTGTGGCTTTATCTCAAATGTGATTGCGTCGGCATTTGGTACTACTATGGGCGTCCTAGAACCCGGGGTGCTTGGGTTAACAAACTCCCGTAAGGTCTTAGGTGGTGGGGCATCGCCCGAATTTGCCCGTCTTCGTTGTTTTCTCTCACCATTTCTTTCTCTAAAGTTTCTCTCAAATTTCTAAGTCTTTCTCTAAGGTATCTCTCAGGTTCCGGATTGTATTCAACGTAATTGTCACCTCTCCGGACTCTTTTCATAAACTTTGGAAAAAATACTTTAAAGAAGAATTCAAAGAAAAATACTTTGAAAAAAAGATGATGAAATAAATAAAAATAAAAAGAATAAAAACAGAAAATTGAAAAGCAAAAACTCTTTTTTTTTTTTTTTAAAATTTAACCGTTGTCCCCGGCAACGGCGCCAAAAACTTGTTACGTTTAAACCGCAAGTGCACGGGTTATTAATAGTATAGTATGTGCAAATACGGGTCGATCCCACGGAGACAACTTAATTCTAAAAATATTTTTTGCTTTGGATAAAAGTAAAGAAAATAAAATGATTGGGGGTAGGAAAATTTGTTTGTCACTTAAAATAGAAATGATAGTAAAAGCTATTTATGTAGGAAAAACTCTTATTTTAAAGGAATTCCCGGGATTGGGACTCAAGTATTCATATATTCATCATTCATTTATGCTCTCTTTTAGATTAAGGGTTCATTTTTATACAAGGATGGTATGCTTAGCCTACACTACTTCTCACGATCAAGCAAGTAGTGTTTGTATTCTCATACTAATTATGTCCTAACTCTTTGAGAAATCCGTTTATGTTTTTCCCCCGCCCTGTCACAAACGGGCATTCCGGCTTATCTCTAGCTGACCATAATTAGTAAGAATCCATTAGGTTTCTTATGAAAATCGGCACACTTTCCACTCAAGGAGCATCCCTAAGCCATTACACTACTCTCGTGAGTAATGAACTTAGTTTTGACTATATGGGTCCGCTAATCGAGATTCACCGCTAGGTCCTTCTCTCGATTAACTGGAGTTCATATAACCAAGGACGTCATCGTGGTTATAGGCGTTTTAGATTGATATAGTAAAATTGTTAAAGATGAAGAGAAATGAATTTAGAGAACATAAAATTATGATGAACATATGAACACAATGAGTATCCAACCCCAAGAAAGAGGGGGATTACTCACTAGCCATTAAATAAAACATCAAGAATAAGAATAAAGGATTAAGATAGAGAAGAGAATACTTATTCAGATTGGAGAACTTAATGATGGAAGAATACTTCTTTATTGCTTAGGAACCCTCTCTCAAATTCACTCAAAATTCTGGAAATGATAATGTATACTTAGAATTTCACTATAATAACTTACAATCAATCTCTAAAAATATCTCTATCTTTTCTAAGGCTGTTGTAGCCTTCTTATATAGGCCCTAGGACTGATTTGAGTTGTCTGTTCCCGGATACATCCACCAAGAGGAGTGTCTGTTGGGAAACACTTTTTCAGAACAGGCGTCAAGATCCGGGCGGGTCTTCATAATGGTCCGGCCGGATCCAGTTGGTCCGACCGGATTTTCTCCTTGCCCCGGTCGGATCTTTGTCTTCTGGAAATTTGTTCTTGTATTGGTGAGGTCCGGCCGGGTCTTATAGATGGGTCCGGTCGGATCTTTGACTTCTGCATCTGATTTCTCCTTTTTAAAGTTTTGCTCCCGTCTTTCCTTCCTTTACTCCCTTTAGCTCAAAATAGCTCCAAATAGTACCTGTTTTCTGTCCACAAAACCCATACTACACCACGCACATTATATCCGTAAAAGTAAAGTGAAATAATGCAATATGAGACTCATTAATACTAAATTGACTCTAAAAAGACATATATTTAGACCTTAAATGACTATAAAATAGCCATTTATCAACTCCCCCACACTAAAACCTTGCTTGTCCTCGAGCAAGCTTACAATTTTGAAGAAGAGAGAGTGACAAATGACATAAAATTTTTGAAAAATCAAAGAAGGTTTCAATGCTCCCTCAGAATATTTGTTATATTGTATTGCCTTTACAAAATCATTTCCTTTTAAAATTTTCCGTCCCAAGAAACTTGTGAGAAAGAACATAAGAGGATATTGGAAAGTAAATAAAGAATTTTGGATGTTAAATAACATGAATAAATACTATTGAACAAGAGCATATAGGAATAACTAAATGAACTTGTGGATTTCAAGTATGAAATAGAATTAAGTTCACTCTTTGAGTGCTTGTGAATAGGGTTTTTTATGCTTGGGAATACATTTCTTAAACTCATGATTTTATTCTTTTCAAAGATATTCAGATTTTGTTATGCTCCTTGAATCACAAAAAATAAGGCGATGAGGTGGTAGTGGAAAATTTAATTTCATTAAGTTTTAGAAGTGGCAATTGAGTTCTTTGTAAATCATCACACTCTATAATGATAAATTCAGTTGGATATTCGAGTGGATGATATACAAGAAGATTGATTTATGTTATTAAGTCTTAAAAGTGGAAATGGAAAGCTTGTGATCTTAAAGATCATAACAATGTAGTAAATCTTTGGAAAAGAGTAGAAGTAAAAGTTTTTGAAATGTATATACAAGGATGTTTTATAACTTTTCACAAGTGTAATGTATTCAAACTTAATATCCACAATTTCATTAATAATGTAAGCTTCATTCAAGAATATTTAAAAGTCTATATAAATTTTGAAAATTTTTCATTTACAATCCAATATGATCCTAAGTTCTTTGTGACAAATCT